>VZSZ01001502.1:147153-178989 GCA_013398815.1 Ibidorhyncha struthersii
AATCCAATATAGATGATCATTGACAAAAATGATACCTCAGGGTATTCATATCTGCAGACAAATAAAAGGAGTCCTTAAAAAATACTCAGGTTCAGAAATATAGATGACCCCCCTGACTTCAGTGATTACCTGGGCATACGGACTTCAATGGTTTGGGATTAGGGTACTTGATATTTATCAGATTTTATTACTGTATAAATATTGATTTCAAACTTTTGTGGGAGATGCACAAGCAAAACTTTTCTACTTTCTTAAGGACAGAACATAATCCAAGCAAGGTAAGTCTCAAGGGTCTCTTTTTTTTTTTTTCTGAGGAGAACTTCTGTCTCCCTAGAGGTAGAAAAAAATTACTATGAGGAAAAACTGCCAGAGTACTATAAGCAGAGCCAGCTGAAAGAGCAGCTGTGGAGCAGTGCGTGACCGGACTGTGAGGGGCTGCCTTGCAATCCACTTTACCTCTGCACTGGGACCAGGTAAACACACCTGGAAACAAAGAGAAAGAGCCCTCCAAATTTTTCAGTGAGATCATGAGGTTAAAAAAGCCTTAGCATTAATTCTCTTCAAAATAAAGCCTGTTCCCCTACGTTCTCAATACCAGTGTTGTATAAACATTGAAGAATCAAGTTAAAGAGCCCTACCCTGGTGAAGAACATGTAGTTCCAGAATATCATCTGAAAATTAAGAAAAAAATATTTACAACTAATTCTAATTAATTTGGTGCCAACTGTGATAACTACCCTGGTTTCTTCTGCTAAATTATGTCAAAGAAAAAGCTAAGAAAAGAATTTTTATTCTTAGTAAAATATTCTGATTTTTTTGAGGCATCCCATACTTGCCATATGCCATTATTGTTCCTTAATCCTTCTTCTTCCTTTTTTTTTTTTTTTTTTTTTTTCATTTAGAAAAGGGAACTTGTCAGTTTAGAAACCTATGTATTGCAAGTTATGTTGTTGTGGGTCAAGACTGGCACCTATAATCTTTTCCAGCTCAGGTTAACTGTGACTGATTTCAAGACAGCTCAAATCCATACACAATAAATGAACTCACATACAGTAATGTGTTTACAGCTTTAGAACTAATGAAGAAGAGTTTAAGTGCTTTCAGAACTGGAGTCTATCCTTATTTTCACTACATTTATAGTCACATAAATCATGTGTGTATAATAGAAAAGTGTTGTTATGAGATACATTTTAAGCATATTAATTGCACTTTTAAGACATAGGGATTCTGGTGTTTGAATTTAAGACAGATTATTTTAATTTCTGCAACTGAATACTGCAGATAACTGAAGCTAACTTTAGCTTGGCTATGTCTACCATTTAGAAGGTTAATGCCTTTCAGATCAATCACACTTTCATAGATGAAAGCACCTGCAGTTCCAAGCTGTATTTTCTTCTCTGTTTAAAATAAAGTATTAGTGCAGAAAAAACCCCACAATTTGAACTTGAAAGAACTAATTAGTTCAGGGGCAGAAAGGCTGCTCATAGGATCACAGCTTAACTACACATCCTCCACATTCAACATGATGGGTTTTTTTTAAATTAAAAATGATACCTCTAAAGAATGAAAGACATCTCAGACTAAGAGCTGATGGACAAGCTGAGATAGGCATACAAAAAAAGACTCCTAATCAGAAAAAAAAAAAAGAAAACCCCCCAAACTTGCAAAGAGACTTTTTACTTCTGACCTAACTCAAATACTCATTTTCTACAGAAATGTCATTAGGGCAGCATACGACCATAGTATTAATCAGTCACCAAAACAACACTACAAGAAAAGACAAAAGAAACTTCAGGAAACAACTTCACCAACAAATGTGGCCCTTATTCTAAAAGTACTGCAGCCATGAAGTTGTAGCAAAAGAATAGGTAGGACATTGTCAGAAGGCTTTGCTTCCACACATATGATTTTAAGCCCTGCTGCCTAGATGTCTCTAGCAATTACTGACGTTGCACTGCAGTCTTTTACAATAAAGAGGAAGGCAGTGAGTATAGCCATGACAAGGCAAAAGGATTCATCTGGAACATACTTTTCACAGGGGAGAAGAGGAGGAAGTATAAGTGAGAAGAGAGCTTAAGGCCTTGAGGTTTATCAATAACAACAGCAGCAGCAAGGGAAAGCCAAGCATTTATGTTTTGAGGCAAGAATTTTTAACTTAGATGTCTAATTTTAGATATTGTGATCCTCCTAAGCGGCCCTGTTTGAAAAGTTAATTGCTCTTTGTTGACCCTTAATAAAACCTGAAAAAGAACCTGGCCAGAATGACAAAGGAGAACTATACTTGTGATTAATAACAAACACCATACTCTGCAATCTATCACTTCAAATAACACCCAGACATGACTTAGAGAAAATTCTGCGAAACACTTTGAGAATGTGAAATCAGCACTTACAGTTAGCAATAAGTTTTGTCAAAATATTTTTGCCAAATTTTGTAATAAATTGCCACAGATGTGGGAGATATTCTGCCTGGGCTTCACTATTGGTTTTGTGTCTTGGGATGTGAGACATAAAGGTCACAATACTTCATGCAGTTTCAGAAGACATAGACTCAATACTTTATAGATATTACCCATGTAGAAAGAAAAGAGTGTGTAACTGCTGTCTTCTTATCTAAGATGATGTTATAAATAATGCTAATAATAAAGTGGCTGCTGAAATGGATTTCTGATAAAAAATATTTTTAGAAGTATTTGTGTAAAAAACACCATGTTTTTCATTGGGGACAGGGAATACCAAATTGTCGTCTTTTCTACCTGACTTAAACTTTCCTATGTCAGTCTGTTATCTTCTGCCAATCTCTAATGATAATAATTTTTAATTAGTGCTAGAATACTGATTAAAACAAACATCATAATATTTCCTCCTAGATGATCAACAGAGCCTCTATATTTCCTGAAGGAACAACAAAGTCATGTTGTTTCCAAATGTATGTTTCTTAAACTTGGGTCTTTTTCTTTCTTTTTTTCTGGTGTACTCTTATTAGCGGTAAGACAATTTTCTTCTCCAGCTTATACTAAAAAACATACTAAGCATGGTACCCCAATATTTGCAGCATGATAAAATTTCTGTCTGTCCCCAAGCTGTCCCATCACATGAATTTGCACAATTTCATTGCTTGATTTAGCAAATGGAGCAACCCTCTCTGGAGCTCTTATGCTCTACTATAAAACAACCTGACTTTAATTTAAGGAAGTAGTGTGCTGAGGTGTACAAGAGCTGAGCTTAATATTTGCTAAACTTAAATGTCTTCCTAAAACAAAGAAACAAACAAGCAAAAAACCCTGTTTTTCCTTGGTCATCCTTTTAAACCTGTCAGACCACTTGCTGTACTTTCTTAAGAAATTCATGGAAACTAAACAGAAGTAAAGAGGGGTTAATACATCAGTCTTGTGAAATTCAAGTCCCTTGCCCCTTAACTTCCTGAATATCAGTAAATAGATCATTCCAAAGATGTAAGCCACTTTTTCTCCACTGTAGCAAATGAAAAACTTCCTTAAATCTGCAGCCAAAGAGGACTTTGTCAAAAGACTCACTGACTTCTTATATCCAAACTTTTCTCTTTCTAGAAGATGGAGTATTACAGAAGGGTTGAGTTACCTGCACATCACACAGTCCAAGTGTTAATCACTATGAGCATCATGACTCAGGTGGCAGTCTTGGGTTCCAGGGAAATATAATTCCGTACAAAAGCAAAAAATAAGATGCAGAAATAATAATAGTGAGATTACACAGAACTTCTTCAAATTTCGCTGTTCTCTGAACATGCCAGAAGTGTAATAAGAAAAAAAAAAAAAAAGACAAAAAACTCTGAAGCTCCTGAACTTTTGCAGTTACTTGTTAATGCTTTGGCATACCAAGATCCAGAGAAGGATTTAATTTTGATAGTGCAGCAAATATTTAATCTGTGCCAGTCCTTCGGTGTTTTACAGCCATGCTAATAAATTATTTTAAACAAAACTAAACAACATTCAGTAGAGTGCAGAGATAATATACAAAGCTACATTTGTATCTCTTCAGAGCTTGAGAATATTTCAATTGACATTTTAAATCCAACCGTATTGCCTTACTATGAAATGGCAATACAAACCATCATGAAAGACAAGACAGAAAAACTTTGAAAAATATTTGAGGTGTGTAATTCAAAGGAGGAAAAAAGTGCTAAAAGGAACAACCCTCCCTGGGGTTGCTCTTTTTTTTTTATTTCTCTTTTCTCTACTGTGATTTAATGAATTCTAAAGCAATTACATGCTGGTGAAAACCTCTCAAAGGATTTCACCTCTTTATTTCAGATACAATTCTAACTTTGCATTTGAAATTCATAATAATGCATAATTAGAAGCAAACCTCCTTTGTTTTGCTTGATACTTTTCCCACAATCAGTGGGCAGAGAAGAAACGGACTCTGATCAGCTTCCTAAAGACACATCATCACCCTGGAGAGCAGCTGGTCCTTCACAAAAGCAAATATGCTTGCACCCATGAATGTAGGTATGTTTGTATACACTTTAGACATCTGTAGATTTATATGGAGTGATATATTATTTCCAATGAATATTCTGATTTTATTAATTCTATTTGTTTCCTCTCTGTGAAGTTTACTGCTAGAAAATTCTGCTGTATCTTGGTAGGCTGCAGATAAATTTTTAATCTGACAACAGCTGCATAGCCTTAAAAGGATAAATTTACATACTGAAACAAACTAGAAGAGATAGAACGAATATATTCAGTGGCTTTCACAGTACTGGAAATGTCTGTTGTATGTCTTAGTATCCATATTTATTGCCTCTTGTGACACATTAGCCATAATTATTACACATTATCTGCCTAGTCCTGCATTAACTAAATGAATTCTTTTGCTTTTAGGTGTAGCAGATTTGTAATTTTGATTATGATACGGTCCATTAGAAAGCAAAGAGTGGCTGGCAAGAGAGTGTACTAAATTTAAAAAAAAAAAGTTACTTGCATAGAAGAATAATGTAAGTTTACTTGGAAAAGGAGCAGCAGGAATAAGGCTCAGCATCTTCAGCCAAGACCCACAGAGGTAGAGAAGAAAGATTAGGGGATAAGAAAAAGTGAAAGCAGAGGAAAGAGAAGAGCTCACAATTTTCACTTCTATTACAGTTAATTTGGAATGGTTGAAAATGGCCCGGGTAACCTGCTGAATGCTTCTCAGCAACATGACAGCACGGAGATGGGCAGCAGCATAACGGACTTCAGGAACCTGACACTTGCTGAAAAAAGTCCTTACATCTATCTGCACCATGTCAGACTGCCCCTGTAGTAGTAAGTGCTTAATTAACTAAGCAGAAGTATCCTGTGGTCTAAGTCCAATGCCCAAACAGGTGAGGGGGTACCTGAGAGTGTATTCTCCTTTCCTTCTTGCAGGATTGTCCTGGGCACACAGATATATGAGGTCTCCCCCCTCATGAGATCATTTTCTCTGCTCTTTCTTCACTTTTGTTTCCGTTTATGCAGTAGCCCTGTAACTTCAATGATTTTCATGCTGGTTATTCATATGGATTGCCAACAAATGTTTCTTGCTCTTTCTCTGAGGTTAGTTTTCCCTTAGTCCTTGCAGTAGTATGCCATGAGGCCAATTCAATGTAAACAAAGCACTTGTTCTTTTTTTAGAAGGGAGGGTCAAGGACCTGGACCAGGACAAAAATATTTTTGCTATTAAAGGTATTACCGGTGTTGTTAGAATGTTTTTTATTATAAGAGAAAAATTACCTGCTACCCCTTGCTGATTATAAAGTAACCTCACAGAAATTCCTCATTAAAGCAATACTGCAGTAAGCACTTAAAAGTGCTTCATCCAAGCCATGTCTCTTATCTCTCCTGGAGCAGATATTGCCAAATTTCTCCATTTTCTTCTTTGATTACATTTAGCTTAGACAAACAACATCTTATTATGCCAGCAATGCTGCTCTTTCATGCAATATCATTGGAAAACACTGACTTGTGAAAGTAATACTTTGGCCAGTAATGTTGAGATGAATTGTTTATCATCAAGATGGAAAAATATTCCTTTTCTCTATACAGATACATTAGAAGGTGAGAAGTGCTTAGTGCTTCCTCCACAGAGAATGAATCCTCTCCAGCATCAGGTCATGAGGTAGCAAACTAAAAAGTTACTTTAATTAAAATGTTTTAATATATAGGACTATTGAAGAATAATCTTAACCTACTGACAAATTAAGCATGTTAAATTATGAAGTGTAAACTTAAATCTTTTGTTGGCAGTTGCCTTCAATATTGTCATCTAGCCATCCAGTGAGTTAATTTATGCATTAGAGCTGAGAATAAAACTGTTTTCTGTCAGGTAGAATCAAAAAGATCAGTACTGTGTACAGTTTTGGTATTACAGCTTCATTTTCCTTTGTACAATTTCTACATTTATTTTATTTTTTTGTAGGAATGGTTGCTGGAGGCATAGATTTTGATTAACAACATAACTCAGTTAAGCATTCTCTTTGAAAAGAATTAACTATCTAGGCAGGGTACAATAAAGCATATTTCAACAAGAATATTTTACAAGGCAAATTACAAAGAAGACCATAATTACCAATTTTGAGCAGTGTTTTTCAGGATTTCCTCTAGGTAGGGAGAATCATTTGGGCAAGTTGTTGTGGCATATATTTATGAAACGATAAGTCTGCTCCTCCAGAAGAACAGTACATCACCCTTAATCTCAGTTTACAGACTATGCAGCATACATCTGAGGCCTCAAATGTAAAAATACTTTGCAATGAAAAGGTCTCTCAGGACTTTGTTTTTCTTTCTGTATACATATTATTTCTATTAGCATGAGTGAGGCACTGTCTCAGAACTACATAAAATCTATATGGGTTGGTCTTTCTTAAAATCTTTATTTGGTATTAGTATTTAAAGTCATTGAAGCATAAAGCAAATATGGGTCTGTTCAGTTCCAGTAACTGTAAAATAAAATTAATAAATAATAAACCAGAAGTTACAGAAGAGGTACATTTATGTAACTGTTAAACCCAGATGTGATTGTGGACCCTAACTTGCTGCTGCATAGGTCAAAACATGCTTCCTTTCCCAGTACTGAATATCTAGTTGGCGAGGTTCTGCAGTTCTCATTTTATTATAACACATGGTAATAAAGATATCAGAATAGATAGCAAGAAGGTTTTGCAATTTCATAAAATAGAAAGTTCTGTACTTTGAAAATCTGCTTTATAAAAACTAAACATCACAGTTAAACCTGGGACACTGTTACCTTAACGGGGCATTCTTCTCTTCATGCATTACATGGAAATGCTTATCAGAATTTAAGCAAAAGGTTATAACTTCTTCTCCAAACCAGCTGAAGACTGGGTGCAATTCAACAATATGGTGAAGCATATGAATAATGTAAGAAGGTTTAACCCAACACTGTAAAATATGGATACAGTCTTAAAAGTAAAACAGGAGTTTCCCTGAATCAGACCTGTTTTCACAGAGCTTTAATTAACGCTTTATTGGGAGGAAGAGATCAACAAGAAGGGCTTAGAGAATTTACTGACTTCTATTCCCAACAGATGGAACTGAAAAATTAGTAAAACTAACTAAGAACAGTATATGAACTGAAAAGCTCAGTGGGGCTTTAATATAAAGAGTTTGATCTCTATTTCTGGACTGTTAATGCTTGAGATTACCTCCTTCATTGTTCTGGTGTCCAATGAACATCCCAGGAGATCTAGCTCATTGTCCTATCACATGAACATTACAAAATCTTCCTCCAAAAATGGGCATCAGTTAAAGAAAGAGGCCAAGAATTGACATGGGTACTACTTAATAACAAAATACCTGCATGTTGTCCCAAAAGTAAAAATCTTCTATGGTGGGAACAGAATCATACAGTTCTTATGACAACAGGGAAGGGAATGCTGATGTGTCTTTTCAGTAAGTTACAGCTTCAGTGTCAGTTGGACAGTTATTGTAGTTCTGGGTGTGTTTTTTAAGCAGAGATTGGATAAATGTTGTTAAATACCTTAAGCATAATTTGTCATTTGCTTGCTTCTAAGATCTTCAGATTTTATGATAGGAGTAATACACAGCTAAATGCCTGTGAATATGCAGGAGTAACCACAAACTGAAGGTACACTGTGCTGTTTAACTTCAGACTTTTCTCTCTCCCTTTCTCACCACCTTTGCAACATTTTTACCAATCTAGTCTTCATTCTCTTTCCAGCTGTATTCTGTTTTACATCCTCTTGCTACAACCTTTGCCCTACTTTCTGAGCTCTTGTGCTTTCCTTTCATGACTCCTCCACCCACCCACACCTACTGTTTGCAAAGCATCTCAAAAACACCTTTCCATCCCTCTACTAAATTAGCAGATCAGATAGCAACCTGTCCCCCACTGATTTTATAATACTTTCTCTGCCAAAAAGGTGACTCAAAGACATCTAGAGAAAACGAATATGAAGAAACAAACCTGAAAAAAATAAAGAATCTGAGAAATCAGGGGATTCCTCAGCTCTGCTCTTAAAGCACCTGAAAAAATGAAAAAAGCCCTAGAAACGTTCACTAAAACAAAGGCTCAGAGAACAGCTGACATAAATTAGCTCAGCTTCTCTGATCTCATTGTAACTGATAACCTATACTAGCTGAGAAACCAAACACTCCTAGATCTATCTTCTGCAAGTTAATATGCAGAAGTATAATATCCTAACTGAAGTGTCTTGTAACTGCTATATTGAAATAACACACTGTCGTGGACAGAACATGCATCTTTACTCCAGAGTTAGATCAAACACCACTCAGTTTACCAATCTGTGAATAAAAGGAGAACTTGAACATGAGAGGAGGTATCTGATTCTAGCCCTGCAAAACTGATTTTGAAGATATACATTCACATAGTTAGTACAGTAATAGTCAAGTAGACTTATCTGCTCTTTTCAGCTAAGGAAAGTATACACAATAGCTCTGGTAACCTTTGGTTTTGTTGAGTCATATTTACACTTCATCACAACTGATGCCAGGGTAAAGTCTAGATTACTCAAAAGAATCGCATTAACATTTGGTTCTGGGAAAACCTTTTACACTAAACAGAACCTTTTCACAGAATCACAGAATGGTCAGGGTTGGAAGGGACCTCTGGAGATCATCTAGTCCAACCTCCCTGCCAGAGCAGGGTCACCCACAGCAGGTTGCACAGGACACTGTCCAGGTGGGTTTGGAATGTCTCCAGTGTGGGACACTCCACAACCTCTCTGGGCAGCCTGTTCCAGTGCTCTGCCACCCTCAAAGTAAAGAAGTTCTTCCTCATGTTTAGATGGAACTTCCTATGTTCAAGTTTGTACCCATTACCTCCTGTTCTATCACTGGGCGCCACTGAAAAAAGACTGTTCCCATCCCCCTGGTACTCTCCCTTTAAGTATTTATAAGTATTGATAAGATCCCCCCTCAGTCTTCTTTTTTCTAGACTAAAGAGACCCAAGTGCCTCAGCCTTTCCTCGTAAGAAGGATGCTCCAATCCCCTAATCATCTTAGTAGCCCTAAGTTCCCAGCCAGAACAACACAAAAGAGCCAAGGCAAAAATAAAAATGCGCCTCAGTACAATGCTTTCTAAGACAGGTTCCTTCCCTGTGCAAAAGTTATTTATGAAACTGTGCCGTACCTGTGGGAAGACAGCTAACTTCACTACTTCTATTTTCTCAGCATAGAAGTGTGGAATAAACAGACAAGAATTCATCTTGATGATACTGCTTGCTGGAGTAATGTCATATAACTTTTTTGTACATCAAAAGACCATAGCTACATTTTAAGATGAAATCTTCTAGTTTTTCCTAGGAAGTTTTAATATTAGAATACATGTGAAATGTTAGTAATAAAACTGATAGCAATTTTTACAGTACAAAAATAAATAATATGCTATGCTTAATTATAGTGTTTACTGATACAGTTTCCCAAGATGACCTTTTCTTTTTCATTCCAATTAGCATGCTTAAAAACACACTGACAGCAAAGAAGCTAATGACTATAAATCACTGTTACAACTGCAAATGAATTCCTTATTACACGACAGGTGTTTTAGAAATGCCAAAAGAAGATCAAGGTCAGGAAAAACGTTAACACTTATTCATAGAGGCAGGAACTGAAAAGATAAGTGACAGAAATTAGATGGTATTTTGAAGTAGCTAAAAATAAGCACTTAAATGGTCATTAGTAATACTTTCTACATGTTCCATGACTTACTGGCAGCAGTGCTTTTAAGGTTAGTACTTTTCAGTAATTAATCACTTTCGGGGTGTGGGATAGTTCTTTAATCAAATTATTCTGTTTCCTTTAAACAGTAATTGGTCAGATTTGTGTCTGATGAAATTCCTTTGACTTCTGGCAAAATATACAATAGATGAATTATTGCATTGATCATTGCACCTATGATATTAAGACAGTACTCTACTATTCTTCTCTTGGGAATGAAGAAGTTACATCCATAAAGTCTTTCTTGGTTTCCTTCTGGTAAAAAAACAAACAAGCACAGCTGTAAACTAGACTAACCATACTGGTAACATTCAAAGTTACACATCAGTTACTATAAGCTGTCTTTGGAAAAGATGACAGTAAGAACCAGACTAAAACAGAAATAAGAGTGACTGTCAGTTTTCATCTCAGCTCCAGGCTTCCCAAAGGATTATAGCCAGTGTGTAAACAGATTTTCAACTATCTATATCCAAAATTTGTTCAAGATTTTCAATAGCTGGTCAACCGCACCCATTTTAATAGATACAGTGTGAAAAATCTTATTACTAAGAGCATGTGGTGTCTTCAAAGGTGAACTTCTTTTCACATAGATTAAGTCCCTTGATAATCTACCAAGACTGAATCTCTTAGTTACTTCTTTGTCCTTTACTAAAACTAAGTCAAATCTTTAATTTTGTTATATTTCTTTTATCTAGTCCTTTCTCTTTACCGTTCTTTTCTTTTTACTATTATTTCACTTTTACATTAAAAGTTTTTATAGCACAACTGTTCATCCTATGAACTGAATATTTAATTTTGTAGGTATTTGGGTTTTGTCTAGTTGGGAGTGTTGCACGCTCAGGAAGTTAACTGCAACCATCTTCTTTTCTAAAAGAGACTTAAAAAATACGCAGGGTAACTTTGTACCCTGTAGAGGATATCTATGTTATTAGGGTTCCCAATTTAGTGAAATAAAATGTTTACAGAAAAGTTTATTGACCTTCAAATCCTTGTCATAACTTTTTCAACAGTATTTTTCGTTCCATGTTCACATGGTCAGATCTATCTGGATGTGAAACCTTCAGATCTTTTTCTTTAAGGGGAGAAATCTAGCTTCTAGACCATTTAGCAGCCTATCCTGTATTCCTCTCAAAAGGTTGCTTAAGATTTATAAAACACTTTCCTCACCATAAACATCAGTAATGAACACAAACTACTGTTGATTTAAACTGAGAAGCTCTTCTGTGCATGTGGCCAATATCACCTTGCACTATCAATGCTTTGAGTCTTACTATTAACAGTGCTGCTTAATTTGTATTGTGCTGAGAACCAGATAAAGAACATTTCACATTACATGCAATTTGTTGTGTTTTGTACACTGTGTATGCTTTGGGCAAAATTCTGCCTCAGTGAACAGAATAAAACCAACAGAGCTATGAAAATTGTGACACAATTCAAACACCCATCTGTGTCCCATTATTACTCCTGCTGCATTCCTGCAGCAGGGTACAAGAACATCAATACATGCTCTATTCCACCACCATAGGCAATAGGGATTAGAAATATTAATAGCACATTTTGAAAGAAAAAAAAGTGTCTACCTTTACCTAAACTGCTCTCAGCTTCTGTTCACAACATGCTGAAGACCACCAGTCTCTCCAGCAGAGCTCCCAGAGGAGACTTATCTGCCTGCTTTTCACCCTTTTTTTCCTTTTTATTCTTTTGAAAATACACGTATTAACTGTGAAAATGTATAACATCATGGACTGCTCCTTTATCACATGCTCTTCTCGAAGTGGCACAGAACAAAAACCAATCCAGAAACCTTCTCCTCTTATTCTAATGTTTGAAAAAAACAGTACTGAAAAGCATTTTTGCAGATTGGTTGGGATCACACACCAATTCCTGATATTCCCCTACTTGTACATGAATTCCTTTCTTAATGCTGATTTATCACAATCACGTACAAACTTTAAACAGTAGCCTGTCTTAAGGATAACACAAGTTTCAATCTCATGAAGTAAAGGATTCCTTTCTTAAGTACAAATTTGGAAAGAGTTCTGAAAAAAACAAGAAACAATCAGAACAGTTATATTTTAGAAAGTGTTTTTTTCTTAGCTGATCCATGATTTCAGACAATTTGTACACTGATAGCTGAGATCTCCATTTCAGTGTTACGTAGCCTTGGGAGCTTCCTGAGTCTGTTTCTCACACTCAGGATGAAACCTCTTCCCTCCGTTTCATGTTTCTTTTTTTTCCCCACAGTTCTTTTCCTTCCTCCTTGTTCCAAAGAGAAGACAAAGAGCTCTTAATCAAATACAACTATTACGACTTCTGTTTCCTTCCCCTCAGTGGTTTTTGTAGTTCAGCCTCTCCCAAACACCTTTTAATAAAATGAAACCTACTAAGTGCCTGGGTTTGCCACTCCTAAGAGTGAATGAAACATTTATTGCTTACTTGGTGGCATGACATCACTTCACATGCATTTTAAGAAAATCCACAATAGCTAGTTCACCAGAAAGAGACCATACACAACATTAATAAATAGAGATGACAGACTTTGCATTTCAACGCTCTGCTCCCTAATTCTAGACATTCCTGCCACCAAAGAAACTACTCCAATTTGGAAACTTATAAAAAGCTGATTACTCTCGAAACCTTTACTCCTCAGTTAGATCCAACTGGCACCTATTGGTAACCAGGAATTTGTAATTTATTCTCATTAATAAGGGTATGCAATTATTTAAAGAAAATGTTTGTCTTGACAAATTTCTGAAACATCTACTGGAAGCACATTTATCTACCCAATATCTGCACCTTCTTCAGAATTGCCAAGATTTTAATATTCTCATGTGCATAACAAGAAATAGAAAGAGAATGCACATTTCATGCCAGTTTAGTAAAAATTTCATAACTAATTGCTTGAAGTGATTAGTGAAATTAAGCAAAATAGTTGATAAGACTTTCCCCCTACTTCTTGGGAACAATGCTAACCATAGAATCAAAATCCACAGAATAATTCTGAAAGGAAGGAGCCTTTGGAGGTTTTCTAGCCCAACCCTCCTCTCAAAACAGATCTAATCAGATCAAGCTGCTCAGGACCATGCCCAATTTATTCGTGAACACCTCCAAGGACAAAGATTTCACAGTGTCTCAGGGCAATCTGCTTCAGAATCTGATCAACCTCACAGATAAAAACCAACCAACAAACCAAAAATCTTCTTACAGCTAATGGGAATCAAAGCAGAAAGCCAACTACATCAAGATTGTGATACTGTTATTGGTATGCAACAATGCACTCATTTCATCTAAGTGCAGAAGACACAAAGTTTTCAGAAGTCTAAACCAATTCAAGGTTAAAATATTTAAAACTCTCTTCGAAATAATTCTGAAAAGTACATTCTAGGTGTAACCTGAAGTGAGGAAGGCAGGTAAGTATATGCAAAATTATCTTTTCTGTGTAAACAGAATTACAAGTGTTTCCTCCTTCTCCAAAGATATCATCTAGATATATTTTCACTGTCTGGAAAGTAAGAAGCTTCAAGGGGGACTGAACAGTTGGTAATTCAAACATACAGAATGGAAAACACTCCATTTTTGTGCTACCTGAAACACGACTAAGAAGTGGTGATGTTAAGGTAAGAAAGTCCCAAGTCCCAGGGCAAGTGTAAACTCTGGATGAAAAAGCAGAAACAGACCAAGACAAATGTACCCAAGCAAAAAGCAGGAGCCCACAGTAGACCATCCTCCATTATGAGAAAGAAATAAATACCTGCTAATTACCAGAATTAGAATATTCCTCACAAATTTATAAGAAAGAGACAAATTGTAAATATCCTTATGTAGTGCAAGTGGGATTTTGGGGACCCAACTATAGAAGATTCAGGGTGTTTCTAAAATGAAAGTGCCAGTGACTGGGTTTATAGGGACAGAAGGCAGGTTCGAGTCAGCATAGGTATTACAATATCAGGGAACTTACCATTCAGCTTGGAAAGCTCAACAGTCCAAGTAAGTTCATATCATAGGAAAAGAAATATCCTTCCTGAGGGATAAAGCCATATTCCTTGTGTTTCTCTATTAACATTTTTGATATCTCTGCCACCTACCAGTGATCACAAGACAGAATCAGTGAACGTCTTTTTTTGAGGGGGGTTTCTTACTTCTTCATTATTATCTAATGTACTGTTAAAGTCAGTGCAATCGTGAAGCACTAGTGATGAACCGTCAATACTGACAGAACAGTCAAACTGAGAAAACTATTGTGTTTCCTTTAAATAAAGGATATAGATCATCCATTTACCAACAGAAGCTGTATATATACAGATACATAAGTGAGCATACTTACACATATACATGAAAATGGAGATCAGATAAGACCAGTCTTGACACAAGTCTACAACTCCTCATTACATATTTCTTTGCTGATAAATTTGATATATTTATAAATCCATTCTTAGGCCATAAGAATGCTGTGCCAGGTCTCCAATAACAGGCTTTTAAAATATTTTCAGGTTATAAATTTGAACATTTTACTCTATTAAATGCTGCAGCTCATCTGAACTCTTTTTGAATTTCTAAAACTATCTAACCATGTCCCAGCACTTTATTAGCCAAAGGTTGTGTATGTTGCTGATATGCTAGTGTATAAACAACAGCAGGGCTAGTTCCACTCCCTTTGGGGGCTTAGAGACTACTGTCCTGAACCGTTTTGAAGTACTTTTCCTCCCAAAAGAGACAGCAGTGCTAAAATTGCACTGACCTCCTTCAAGGGAGGAAAAAAAATCACAGATAACTCTTTCATAAAAGGTCAGCTCACCTGAAGCAAACATTTCTCAGATTAAGGCTGGAGTAAGTAGTTCCTTTAAAAAATTTGAACGTCTAGAACAGTATTTTTAAAACTCATGAGTGTATTTTTCTAGATTAAAAAAAATAGAATAAAGCAGAAAATAACATTTTAAAAGCATACCCTTCAGCTCATAAAATTCTTGACATTGCAGCATTTAGTCCTGACAAGAGTGGGCAAAGTTTGGGAGTATTATGTACATTCTTAAAGGATTAGAAAATAATTTTCTGTGCTAACTGTATTGGCTGGCGACTGAAAATACTCGGATCCATGACAAAACTGCACCTCAAAGAGATAATGAGAAATTGCGTATTCATGTTTTGTTAACACAGAGGCAAAATTTATGACATTTAACACAGCAATATCACATCAAGAATAAAAACAACAGCAGCTGAGATGTTACTACAAACATAAGTGAGACCATTGATAGGAAAACCAGTCACCAGTGAAAACAAAAGTGAAACTTACCAGGTTGAAACTGCTCATTGCCCACACTTGTGGTGATAGTCTTCCACTACTTCCTTCCTCCAGACTGTTTATCTTCATATCAACCTGATTAAAAAATATTTAAAAAAAAAACCCAAAAAACTCAAACCAAATAAAATAAAATACAGCAACAATATTAAAATCTTTAGATAGAATAACATGAGTAACTGGGTGAAAAATCCTTCAGTAGATCAATGTGATGGATCATGTTCCCCTTTCATGATTTTTACATTTCGAGATCGGGTACATAGCGCATCTTCAACTGACCTTAAGCACTCATAAAAAGAAAAACATCTCAGTGTAAACTGTTAAAGTTACATAATATGTCTCCTCAATTTCCCTCTATTTATGAATTCTGGTAAATAATATGCAAGCTTTAGAACTCTTGTAGTCATAGACGTCAGGAGGTAAGCCCTGTCATGCATTTATATGGATTGTAAGGATGGATCATAGAATCACAGAAGGGATTGGGTTGGAACGAACCTTTAAAGGTAATCTAGTCCAGCCACCCTGTGATGATCAGGGACATCTTCAACTAGATCAGGTTGCTCAGAGCCCTGTCCAACCTGACTTTGAATATTTCCAGGGATGGCGAATATCCCACCTCTCTGGGCAGCCTGTTCCAGTGTTTCATCACCCTCACTTTAAAAAATTTCTTACTTATATCTAGTCTAAATCTACCTCTTTTAGTTTAAAAACCATTACCCCTCACCTTATTGCAATAGGCCCTGCTAAGAATTTTGTCCTGATCTTTTCTGTAGGCCCCTTTTAAGTATTAAAAGTCTGCAACAAGGTGTCCCCGGAGCCTTCTCTTCTCCAGGCTGAACAACCCCAGCTCTCTCAGCCTGTCCTCACAGGAGCGGTGCTCCAGCCCTCTGATCGTGTTTGTGGCTTTCCTCTAGACCAGCTCCAACAGGTCCATGTCCTTATGCTGGGGGTCCAACAGCTGGATGCAGGTAGGGTCTTGCCAGGGCACAGTAGAGGGACAGAATCACCTCGCTTGACCTGCTGGCCACGCTTCTTTTGATGCAGCTGAGGCTACAGTTGCTTTCTGGGCTGTGAGCGCATATTGCTGGGTCATGTCCAGCTTTTCATCCACCAGTACCCCCAGGTCCTTCTCCTCAGGGCTGCTCTTAATCCCTTCATCCCCCCAGCCTGCACTGATACTGGGGGTTGCCCTGACCCATGTACAGGACCCTGCACTTGGCCTTGTTGAACCTCAAGAGGTTCATATGGGCCCACTTCTAGACTTTCTCTGGGTCCCTCTGGCTGGTATCCCATCCCTCAAGCAGGTGAATCACACCGCTTATATGGAGTCTTTTATGTCTCAGTTATTTTCCAAAGTCTACTTGCTGTTATTGAAGGCTTATATTACCTGGGGAAGAGCTTGAAAAGCACTACAATACTCATGTATCTATTAATAAAAAGATTAAAAACATAGGTTTTGTGGTTTTTAATTAAAAGCAAACAGACAACGCTGGAGAGCTGAAGTCCACCACATAATGGTTCTCCACTAAAAATTCTCTTCCTTCTCGTTATATAATCAGTTGTAATGTCATTCTTAAAGTTAAAAGTAAGAAGAGAGAAACTGCTGCTCCAGTTATTTAGTTCAGGAAATTAAAATAAACTTCCACAGTTTCTACCTAGGTCAAGGTTTGGCCTAAAAATAATTACTTATTTTCAAGATATTTCTTTTAAAATAAAATGACTGGTTTAGATTCTACACTTGAAGCAACCTCTACCAGCTTGGTTTCAAGAAGCACTAGGATGAGCAGAACTGGAATAGGTCACCAAAACCTAATACGAAACTGGCAAGTCATTTACGAAGATCTCCGCTGATACATTTTTTTCCCTGGAATAATCTGCCATTGTCTTATCACATTAACTAGACAGGTTTAGATTAATTAGGATTACTTTAATTTAGAGATGCTTAAAAAGTCAGTGAGAAAGGTTTCTTTGTTTTGCAAAAGTCTTTTTGTATAATCCCAGGAAAACTGTACAAGCTGAGATCTACACAGAGTAAAGTGAATAAGAATAGGATAAGTAATGCTACATTTTTCTCCAAGTGCATTCTTACCTGTGCACTTCCAAATCGCAGACTGGCTGAAAAAAGAGAGGCTTGACTTAGGTATCACAAAACTCTCCTATATCCTTCTGAAGTTTCTTTCTTCAATTAATACTAAATCTAGGTCTCAACTTTCTGTCCTTAAGCTCTCAGTCAAGACAACTGCTTATATGAGAGGACTCTGCTTCTTACATTGAGTTGCCTTGTAGCTTTTTAAAGCAATAGGATTGTGATTGACGTTGAGAACCAGACCAATGGTATCAGGTTTTTTGAAATTTTCTGTGAAGAATCATAGAATAACAGAATAACTGATTGGACAGGACATGAGGAGGTCTCTTGACCAACATCCCACTTCATGTGCAGGGGAATTCAGACCAAGGACTATTTCCATGATACATTTAATTCAAAAAGTAAATTGAGAGCTATAATTTTAGTAATTCCACTTAGTTTGCACAAATTTCTAAGGGCAACTTAACCCCAATTTACTTGGTTTGCATTACTCCTCAGGAACAAGTTATATGCTTGTCTCTTACGTTGATGCTATCTCTAATTTAATGCAATTTCAAAGATGAAGGAGAAAAGAGGCAACAGTCATCATCTTGCAATTCAGTACATGAAATGTTTTGGTTATCCATCCATCCATTTTTAGACATTACTGCTTCTATATCTTGACACAGTGACACAGCTAAAATTTGCCCCAGTCCAAGTTTATGTGACAGAAAAGCTTTTCCTGCAAAGTATTTTTAAAGGCAGCAAAATAGCCACTTCACCCTTACTACAATGAATGGTATTTGCAAGGTCAATGAATAATGTGATGTTTTCTAAGAGTGGCTATTTTTAATAATATCTACTTAGAAGGTATGAAGGCTAAGAGAATGATTTCTCTGTTGTTCCATGACTAGTTTGGGAGAATGTTCTATTACTGTTATAAATAAGGAACACTAGACAATTTCCACACTGTTCAATGAACTACTTTCTTTTCAGAATGCACTGTTTTAAATAATGTTCCTGATAATGTATTTTGAGGAATTATGTTGTGATGTCCACTGCTAAGTGATACTCTAATATTAACCTACCTTATATATAGACAGTATATTCTTGAGGGAGGCTATAAGAATACCCACTTGACTTGTGAAATATTTTGTAGAATTCTTGATAAAAGCAAAGGATCATAGGCTAAATTCAGCTATTAATGAAGATGAAGAGGCAGTCAAGGTGACCCCAAGAGGCAAATATTAACTACCTACCTACTTAAAAAGAAACAGGGAAAAATGTATCGCCCAGATTTTATACAGTTCACAGGAAACTCAAGAACAGGTAGAGGTTAGCATAGATATATTCTCTGTTTCGTGCAGGTGACAGGGTAGTATTGCTACCTACTATTGGAGGTGATGGGCATCATCGTGGATCTATTCTAGTTCTCAGCAGGGGAGTAGGATAGAGTCATATTCATTTATTCTTGAAATATCCCACCAAATTTATTGGCAAACTTTCAACTACTAATTTAATTCTATATCACCTGAATTCTGTGCAAGTTACCATAAAACCCCTTCAAAGGCTTCACTTTTAACCCAGAGACATCAAAGGTGAGAGTAGTGCTTGGCCAGGAAGAAAGAGGTTCAATAGAATGGGTAGAAGAATGCTTCCGGTCTGAACTATCACAGAGAGAGTGGTAATGGACTTCCTCTTTGAGTTTAGGGTAATACAACTGATCTATTTGAGAGAAGATGAAATAAAAAGATAGAGTAAGAAAGTCATCAATTTATGCTATGCCACTTTTTTTTTTTTTTTTTTTTTTTTTATTAANCCCGGGACTTTGATGCTATGTGCATTACTGTTATTTAAGATATTTCAGATTTTCATTGTAAACTCAGGATTAAGTCAAAAGAGTGTCCAAGCTCCTCAATGGAAATACCAAATATCAGTCCTGTCTTGTGAGATATGCAACTTATTTTCTATGCCATTCTAATTTTTCAGTATAAAAATCTGTAATGAAATCACATTTTCTGACAAGAATGAAACTGACTGTTCCTTAAACATCTGGCTACTTTTGATTTCCTGGCATACTTAAACAATCGCCTTATGTACCAACCTACAGCTTCAACTTGTTTTAGTCCTGAAAGTCATCTTGAATTTTCAGCTAAGTAAAATACCTTGTTTAATTATTAATTAAAAGAATTCTATTTTAAAGCTTCTGAAGAAGGGAAAAAATGAATTTCACAACTCCAGAGTCAGAACACAAATGAACACAACCTGGATGCATTTAAACCCTTGTATGTGTTTTCAAGGACTGAGGAGTGAGGCAGACAAGACCTTTTATATTTCTTCCTAAAATATTTATACACCTCAAAAGATTCAGCAACTGAACTTCTGGACTATGCATACAGGGCTACTTATGATAAAAGTTTTAAACTGGATCTGTCTAACATAGATGTTTCCTTAGCATCCTGTATTCTTTCAGACTGAAAATCGGGGACAAAAAGAATTAAGTTCTGGCTTCATTCCACATTTGTTGGCATTGGAGTAGGTCCAATCATAAATTATTATCTCACTGGGAAAGGGAAAGGAAGAGAATCTGAGTTACAGTCCCTACTGAGGACAATCCTGGCCAAGACTAGGAGAACTTGTCTTCCTATGTTCCCTGATCTTGGGCCAGTATCTAAGCAAAAAGTGCTATTCATAAAGTAAAGAACAGTTCAAAAAATTGAGATATATCCTGGAAGCATGGTATAGCAAGGATACACAAGAAACAGTACCTTAATTTGCACAACCTGCATGTCATGATTTCAGTGTGTACCTGCCACTAAAAAGAAAACAGAAATTCCCTCCACTCCTTCCCCCAACACACCCCATCTTGAAGACTACCAATGTTTTCAGAAAGGTGTATTCTTACTAAAAGCAGATGCTTTATACTGTTTTTTAAATGTTTTACTACTGAAAATGCAATGTAGACCGAAGGCCCAGAAAGGAGGCAGTCAAATTGTAGAAGAAACAATGGAAAAAAAAAAAGAAATTAAACAAGCAAACCAGAAACATTGATTGATAATATTCAAGCATTCAAGTGTGAGAGATTTTTGCTTTGGTAATGTCTAATTTAGAAACCATGACTTCTTACATGGAAGGATAGATGTATCTCCGAATACATTTTACTTCCCAATTATAACACTGTTTCACGTAGCTTATGCTATTTGTATAATCAAACTCAGATTATGAAAGGACATCGTCCCTTTCTGTGTTGTTTATGACTATATGAATGATAGATCATAGATAATATGATAGATAGATGATATGATTTATTACTGTGGTATGTAGTTCAGCAGCTTCCTATTTCAGTAACTTTGTAACTGTGACTATGACTTCTATATTACTTGTTTTAATCTATTTTTCTACAATCTCTTTCACAAACATTGGCATTTGCGATATTNCTACTATATATTAATATCTAAATATTAACCTAGATGTCTCCAGACGAATGGGACTAAAGGAAACAATGTTCCAGATCCATGCTTTTATCATATTAGATACCTAATTTCCAGTTTACATGTGTCTGAGGCAAATTAATCCTAATTTGTTCTTGGATATACTTAGTACAAGTCTTGCAAATAGAAAGAGATCAAAATATTTTCCTGATATGTCAATGGAATTTAGCAGACTGAGAAAATAGCCATGGTATGATCAGAAAGTAATGAAATAAAAGCAAAAAACCAACTCAGAGACAAAAAAAAGGCAGCAGAGTCAAGAGATGATAGTAATATAGACTGTAATTACTTAAAGGGACCCATAATCAGTTGCTCCAGAAATATGTTTAGTAGTATAGCTCAGATTTCATTCATGATGATAGACTAGAGTTTTTGGTATTTTAAGTGAATGACAGTATATACTGGCATTACCAGAACTTCTTTTTATTCTTTTATTTTTGGAGAAAAAAACATAGTAACACAGATACTCAATAGCAAATCATATTACAGATTTTTCCAAAACGATGTAAAGACATGACTGGTTAAGAACTAAGGTAACTGCTTATGAACAAGGACTAAATATAGACACCATATTCTTCTGACTATGTTTATGACGGTTAAAACCATATTTATTAAACATAGTGGTGACATTCATCTCAGGTCTTTAAACTGTCAGTCCTGGAATCTAGACGGGTTTACCAAGAGGTTGTTCACTTTCCCTTAGTAATGCTGGAAACAGACTGCTGCTGAGCTTAACATCTGGTCTGAGCAAATAAAGAAATTCTCATAGTGAAAATCACATTTTTGCTAAGTAATTTATGTACTTTCCCAGCTGAGAATTCAGAAATATCTTACCATTGACTAATATGACAAAAAGACTGAGGACATGATAAGTATTTGAACCACAAGCAAAAATTTTACCTTTTATGCTGCGATACAAGTACATCCTATCACAACTAGCAACTTTGAGAGGCAATCTGTTACATTACTTACTAAACAGCACCTATGCATTTCAAAGGGACTATTTATAGACAAACATACTTTCTCAGTGTAATCAAAGAACGTTGAGGCTTGATTTTAATTGTGTGCCACAGAGAAAATGAGGTGGCACCTGCAGAAACAGCAGCTATCAACAGCAGACCTACTATTAAGCTATTAACCACTTAACAGACCTGCATGTATCTGCAGCCTGACATCCCCAGTCTTACCAAGAGCTGAAAATAAATGCCTTATTTAATTTGTCAAAATGCATGCATTAAATGGAGCACTCTTTCATGTAACAGAAAAGATCACATTGATTACATTAAACATAGATGGTACGCTTTCTAAAAAGGATGCTGTGCACATGTATGTATTTCAGCTGAAAGGACAAGATGCTGTCTCTACCTGCAACTGAAATGCAGAACGAAGTTATGACTTGAACAAGATGCAGTAACGATCCTAAGGGAAGTGTGCTTGAAAACTGTTTTATTAAACTGATCACAGATTGGCACCCACTGAATATTTAATAGAAAAATCAGATGGCTCGCAGGTGCTGGGTATCATAAACTGTGATTTGTTTGAGTACAAGCGAAGAATCCAACCCAATGTTTGAAATTAGTCACACAAGCAAGACTTCCTATGAACAGCAAATCAGTTTTTTACTATTTACCTGCAACTGTATTTTATTATTTCTCAGCTGAGAAATGCAGGTGCTCCTTACCTGTGATTTCATATTCTAAAAAGCCAGTTACTATTTGATATGACAACTACCTTGTTAGAAACAAAAATCTTCAAGAAAATTCTCCATGGGATTAATGCATCAGTTGTTGGGATTTTTGTTTCTGGAGAGTGGAAAACAAGAGCAGTAAAGGTATCTCTGAAAAAATAGAGTCTTTATTGATAGTGTTTGAAACGGACACATGCTAGTGGATCTTTAGATAGCTGGAAAAATTTAATAAAAAATGTTTTGCTTTGGATTAAGATTGTTTCTCCTTGAAACCTTTATCACTCTAATAGATTACATTCTTACACCATAAGGATGCTTCTTGAAACTCACATCTGCAAGGCAATAAACTATCTGTTGATAAAGTGCTTTTTCGTGTACTACAGGCATTTTGAAAAGAGCTTTTGGATAAAACTATATGAGTTCCAATGTAAATAACGAAACGAAGAACCTGAAAAACTGCAGCAGGCACTCAAAAATATATTGGTGTGACAGCCAGACAGATACAGTGTGAATATGTGCAGTTGAAGTCTTGTATTAAGTAAAAGACCTAACAAAATATGTTACATTATGGAGCTTGCACAGTCAACAAAAGTGTTATTAAACCTCTGCTATAAACTTTTTACTGTTTCTGGTACTGGGCTGGGAAGACTGGGGAAAAAAATAAATACCTAGAATTGTTCTTAGTAATGCCAAAACTGCAAGCAACCATGTTAAATCTGCCCTTTCTGGTTTGATCAGTGTTAGATGAAAAAATGCACTTGTATTTTACATGTGTTCTGTCTTTGTAAATTATTTCACAAAATGTTAAATCAAAGCTTATCTCAGCCCTTTTAAAATTTCAGGCTCTCTCCCTCCTGCTCATGATGGGGCTGCCTCCCGTCTACACTCCTCACTTACTAAACAAGTGCATTATTTTTATCCTAAGTGATATCATCTTTACTTAGGAATGTGTTAAGAGAAATTGCAAATGCTGCAAAATTCTCTTTGAGTCTCTGACGTGGTGAAGCGTGGGGTGCTCACTGGAGGCAGTCATGAGTAGGTACTGCTCTGTCCCTGGGGAAAAGGTAGATGGGACAGATGCGGAAATTTCTACTCATTCACAGCTCATACTGCCAAATAGTTCACCGCACAAAATAAGCTTACCTTATATTTACAGTTTGTATTTTTCATGTTTTCTTCTCTAATATTTCACACAATGACAACTCTGAAAGGTTGCATTTTTGCAAAAGCCTTTCCTCAGGGATGTCTTAGACTTCAACCAATTTAAGCTGTGCAACAATGATTTTCCGATCAGACTCCTTAGTTTATATTAGTTGCTGCAGTCAGGATAGCAGTTCTGCCTACATTTCATATACAGAGAAATACAATAAATTAATCACATTCAACTAAAAAGCTAAAGATTATTTCAGATAGAGCTGTCATCTTAGATTCCTATTATTTTAATTATAATAATTACAGTATGGAGAATACTGCATTGATCTGTCACATCAGGTTCTACAGTAATTAAAAGTTGCCTTTCAAGCATGGATTATTTTCACTCCCTTCACTACTACACTGAATTTTGCTCAAGACTATCTTAATGTCCAACTTCTATTTATCAGTTCCTTTTTTGTAATTTCCTATCTCATACTCTCCTACCTTCTACTCTCCTATCACGTTAGTCATGCTCGAAATCCAACCTTCATCTACTTGGAGTGCTCTGGATTATGCTTCTTTATCCTTCTGTATCATCCTTATCTTCTCATAGGTCAGACTTCACCTTCAGGACTCTATCAAAGATACTAGCCTGAACATAACATTTTTTTCTTCTTGAAGACCTTCACCCTTCTTCCAGTGTTTGCTTTCTTTCGTCTTATCAACTAAACAATAGAATATCTGAAAGGAAAAGCAGAACTGTATCCTGGAGATAAATATCAGTGTACTGTTATATTTAAACTGGTGGTGACTAATGAGTAGAGAGTGTAAAATTTTGAGATTTTTGGGTCTCCACTATCAAAACATAAGCAGAAGTATAATCGATTAGTAAAATGTTATCTTAATAATTTTTGAGATTAATATTTCCTATTAATGACAAGATAACTAATGCAAGCATCAAAATGGAGAAGTTCACCACCAAATACACATCTTCATATACTAGTGCTTGAACTCCCTGAATGAAAAGTTAATTCTCCTGGCAATTTCAACCCCTCATGTCTCTGCAGGGTGTGTTGTCCTTGTTTCCAGCCTATTGGCAATTTGCCGATGGCACATCAACATAGTCATTCAATAATAAATAAAAACTCCGACCAATTCTTTGCGCAAATGAAGTGACTTATGGGACCTCCCAGGTTCACCTGGGCTGGTGTTTCTGATCACCTTGACCTCCATGACCGAGGAGCACCCAGCCATCAGCCTTGACTACAGTGCATCAGCTCTGTGACACTGTACATACAGCTACTGCAGGATATAAGTTTTGTGTACGTAGTGATAGTGTTTAATAATGTGTAGAACAAATCATTGGTACTAAGTGTATTGCTAATGAATGAATTTAGGAATGTTTTGTTTTAATTTTAAAAACTGGTCAGATTTAAGAGTATACTGATCAACATACATTGTAACTGACATTTTATCAGTATCAGATACTCCCAGTGGAGCAACCTCTATTTTCCTAATCCACGTATACACACACAGAATCAGTTGCAACACAGACCCTGTTCAACACCAGATTTCAGACAACGCAGAGGTACTACATATAGAAGTAAGTACAATTTGCCTTGTCTAGGACATCTCATCATGGTCACCATCAGATGGAGAATAAACAATTGATTGCTATATATAAGCCGTTCCCAGGGTGCCTGCATAAAGCACACAGGATTTTCTTTCTTTTCCTTCATACCTATTTTTTATTTACAAAGTGGAAAAATAATTAGACTCTTCCTTGTTCTCACATTTTAAGGTGTTGAAAATTTGTGTTTCCAGTCTAAAATATTATTTATTTTTTAAGATAATCTTTTTAAGAAAAAACTTCAGTAATTTTAATCCACAGTTTAAAACATTCTTAGCCCTAGAACTTTTTTAAAGTAGCTCACTAATAATAACAAAACTTTTCACCTCTGATATTTTTCTGAACAAAGATGAAATTTTTGTCCAGGCACCTTAACCAGTAGCCAAGTAATTATTCCTTTGTTATGTACGAGCCCTTATTTTCAATGATGTAATAATCTTACTAGTAAGTACCAACATACAGATTGCTTCACAGTTTTACAGCTCTAGCTTCAACTTGCTATGCATTAAATAATCATTCAGAGAGGCTATATCCTTAGTGTAGGTTCTTCCTATATTAATACTTTTGCAAGTTTTTACCTCCAGCTCAGCACCATTCTGTTCCTCATTTGCTTAAATTTCCTCTAATAAGCAGAGCTGCAAGTAATTCTGTGTATTACATTTCTGCTATGTTTATATGATATCTTAAAAACAATCACTTACATGTGATTATTAATATTTCCATTTGCAATATTTTTATTACCAATATTTTTACACGCTGAGAGCTGATATTAATTAAGAAATGCCATACTCTCAAGAAAATGTACACAAGATAAGGAGAATCCAAGAGAGAAACAAGAATCATGAAACATTTAGAAATGTGATCTACAGATAAGGGCTGGGATAAGTAAATCATTTTGTTCAAAAAAGAGAGATGACTGAGGTAGTACATGACTTCACGCTAAGAAGCTAATGATTAAGTGTTTTCAAGTTCCACTGCAAGATAGACAAGGAATGTTGCTACAACTTGCAGAAACAAACTCTTTGGGCAGTTAGGTAAAGATTATGTTGGGGATGTAGAGGACTTCTATCTCAAATAAACTTAGCAAGTTGAACACAAATCTGTCAGGAATGACCTGGCTATAATGAAGTCTACCTCAGGACACTTGCATCTACTCATTTAATGTTTCCTAGTAATAAAAATCTGCCTAGGAAATTAAGTATAGCTTCAGCAACAACAGAACCTGTGAGACTAAAATTTATGATTATATTATGCCTGAACATGCATATAGCTTGCTTTTTACAAAAGAGTTTTGAAGCTCCGATGTGGCAACAAATACTTTTAATTTATTCTCCAAAAATGTGTCTGCGATGCATAGTCACATACATTAGATAGACCTAGCAAAATTCAGCATTTAGGATTGTCAAGGTTTAAGCCAGACTGGCCATTGAGGGGAATGACAGATGCTCTCCCCCACCTCTCTCTTCAAGGAGAGGAGAAAGACAGAGAAAGAGACTTTTGAGGTTAGAAAAAACTAAAATACTTTAACAAAATATAAATAACAAAATAATAAAATGAAAATAATGAAATATATACAATATATACAAAACCATACCAAGCTCCCAGGATGACAATCACATCACTGACTGGCACTGGGGAAGTGCCAGACTGGACTCGGTGACGAACAGAAACTGTATTCTGGATCTGGATTCTGGATCGGGATCAAAGGCAGAGGAACAGAGAGAGTCCTCTTCGGACGCTGGCCATTGAAGAAAAAAAGCTGACCCTTTGACCCCTCAGCTTTTATACTGATCATGATGCAGATGGGATGGAATACCCTGTTGGTCAGTTTTGGGTCACCTGTCCTCTCCAGTCCTCCCTGCAGGTGGGACCCCACTGCAGTTTTCCGTTTCCGACCCTCCAGTGGGGAAAATAACAAAGTGAGCTGGCCTTGGCTGTTATAGCAGTAAGTATAGTCAAGACCCTCTCTGCATACCGTGCCTGGGCATCAGCTATAAACATAAGTCTTACCACTCTGAGNCCTCCTCAGTTCAGGAACCTGGATAACTCACTCACTTGAATTTCTGAGACCCTGAGTTATGCTCTGAGTTCAGCAGCCTAAAAATCTGCATGCTTAAAAGCTAGCTTTATCCAAGTCAAATCACACTGCTCCAGGTAAGGGTCAGAAGGATGAAAGACTTATTCCTCATCCTTTTAGGAAGGTGCACAGACGGGGGTTTTATAATGCCCACAAGAGGTAAGTGCCACGAAAATCTCAAGGCTCAGAGATTCTCCTCTATAACCAAACAGTGCAGATTCTTGTTTTTTACCTTACATAGAAGACTACTGATATATTACATAAGAACAAAAAATCTGTGCTTTGAAGAGGAAAAAATAGAGAAAAGAGATATATTTTGTAATTTCAAATACCTCTCAGCTCTTATTTCTGATCAGTTTATATAATTATCTTCCAGATGAAGGTCCTATGTTGCATCAAACATTTCTTCAGAGTTCTTCAGATTATATTCTGCAAATTCTAGTGGAAACCTACAAATGACCAGTAAGAAACTACAGAATCCAGCACTGAAGGGCATTTTAGATAAGTACTTAGTGAGCATGATAAATTAGAGACCCTGCAACAAGAATTTATAGTCTGTAGACTGCCTCAAAATAGTCTGCAAAGGTTAAGTGCTATCACCTCCTACAGTCAGAATGTTACATCATCTAAGTTTTGACTATACAATTTAGTGCATGCTCACAGTTGCTAGATACACTAAACTAATATTCAGACTTTATGATTAAATTCTTTTATTTTCCTTGCTACAAGACTTCTGCCACTACATCAGTTTCCATCTACCAGAATACTTATATTTCAAGGAAGTAGCACTGAAATAAAGTATCACTAGTGCAGGAGGAACATTTTCATTTGTAGTCCAGAAAGCCATGTACTGAAACTTTACTAACACCTACAAAGGCAAACAATGTGGACTGTTCCACAGTTCCAATTTACTCATAGACAGTCTTAAGTGTGACAAGCTGAAATCCAGAGCTATTGTTGACAATCTGCTTCTTTGGCATCAGGATTCTAGATTGTTTTTAAAGTGGACAAAATATAATTTAAGAGTAAAAATTAATTAAACAAGTAACTCCCATACTACAAAGTTTTATTATTCTATACAATGCAACACAGCAACAAAAAAAGCAGTAAAAAGCCCATAATGCACAACTGTAGTGTTTTAGTGCCATAAAAATGCACTTTCAAGACAGTAGCACATTATAGTTTAAGTGGAGCTCTACATTAGATAGTATGAGAAAATGAGGCATGAAAGGAAGATAGAAAAGCCTTCTTAATAGTTCCTGTGCAGATAATGTAGGCTGAAGACAATCAATAGCCGTGCCTCATTTATTTTATGGTTTTGAACACTTAAAGGCAAAATGTTAGTATTTGCTGTACTGTTGGGCTTCACAGCCCTGCATCAGTAATGGCAAAACAGATTTGCATATTGTGATGTTATTTATATGAATTTATATTGAAATGACATGTGGTTATTGTCTGCTAATATGAAAGGTAACACCTACTCCATTAGTCTGGATTCATTAAAAATCATGTTGGCCTACTAATTTGGTTAGTCACCAAAATGACCCAAAGAATCAATCCAAATGTTCATAACCACTTTATAAGATCACATAAAATGTATGTCAATAACTTAAAAATCACATTAAATACCCTAATAAATCAGACTAATCTTATGCAGTTTGTGCAGCTACTGCTGACTGAAAAATGAGACTAAAAAATACATGTTTTTTCAATGCATTTTTCATGTATCTTAAGAATTATTTTCTAAGTGTTTAAATATGATTTTGTGTGACAGTCACACCACCATGTTTCAAATCCTTATTACCTCAGTCAGCTATATTTGTTAATACTAAAATCGAAATAAACTATTAAGCTGCATTTGAAACAGAACAGGGAGAGCTAATATAGTAAAAATATTAAGAAAAAGGTCTGCTGGAAAAAATACAGCGTTTCATCATGTTCTTTTAAAAACACATAGTGGAGCAATTTTATCATATTCAAAATCTACTGTATGGGTCAAGATAGAAACTGCTTAGTCCTTCTATGTAAAAGTTCTAGATAATGATAATAGTCTAACTGAAACAGTAAAGCTTTTTCTAAAATTCTAGAGAAATAAGACACAGTTTGGACTTCCACAGCATTCTCCCTGCACAGTTTCCCTATATATTTAGAAATCTGGGTAACAGGAAACAAGTCTGATCCAATAAACCTCTACATTAATATTTTTAACTTACTGGCTTCACTCCTGTAACCTGCTTGGCAGCACCATTATTTTTATCACTCCCCAGGGAAAACAGTCACTGAATGCATACGCCCCAGTAATCAAACATAAGGATAAGGTTTGACCTCTTGTTTACAATAGGTTTCACTACTGCACAAAAGCCAGACCATACTACCAATATATTTGCTAAGATATGTAGTATTATAGCCTAGTCATTTTCTAAGTTTGTGTAGGAAATTAGTATTGCAAATAATTAAATGAAATTGTGTTTTACTTGTGTTTAACATTTTTTATGAGTAGTGTTAAATCAACAAAGAAAAGCTGCTACTTTACAGCAAGGCAAGAGTACAGTGGCTGCATCAAGTACACCACAGAGAAGTGAATAAAGAGGCATCTGTAACAGATAAACACCCCCAAGCATGTGGACAGGGGAGCAATGAACACCGCAACCAGTGGATTATAAGAACTTTGGATGTATACAGTTCTAGGACTGGTACAATTACGTCGATCAAACTGTATAGATGAAGTTGTTGTCATCTATCTCCCAGAGCCGCGATACAAATCTTGGCGAAAATACCTACTTTTCAGACTTCCTTTCTCATACTACTTCCTACCCAAAGGTAAATGCATTAACTTTTAGAATCTTCCCTGATTTACAATTACATGTATAGGAAGGAGATGAATTAGGCTCTTCCACTTTGGCACACTAGACACAAAAACCTGAAGTACCTGCCCTTACTGAATCCAGTTGGGCCAAAACTCTGGTGGTAATGAATGATAAGGATAAGACATTGGTGGAGCTGTTGCCACAAATATTTTAATTTAAAGCTTAAAGAGTCACAAAATTTTGAGAGGCAAAAAATAACTTTTCAATGCTAATTTATTAAAAACCTTGGAATTTATATAAAGTGAAAGCATTTATTTGCTCCCAATGGAATACCTCATAGTACTTGTCATTAATAGAATGCTGTGGCTCACAGGTGTACAAAGAACAGAGCTATTGTCCAAATACAATGTCTCAGAATTGAAGCTTTTCGTACAGCAAAAGTTTACACCTAACTTGAGAACCCTTGACCGTCAGGGCCTTGACAGAGAGAAATGGATGCTGGGAAACACATTTTTCTGTTTCATATAAACTGCTGGAGAACTTGTATGCTTAGGCTGAAAGAAAGCACATAACTCAAGACTGTATGTGCAGGCTGAAGCAAGATTTGGTAATTGCATCCAATGGCTACCATAATATACCCCCTCCTTCCCAATCTTTTACATATTGCTGCTTGTCCTTTCCTAAATTATGGATCTGAAAGAAACGCCGTGGACAACAATATGCTTCCTATGACAGGACATGACTGTTATAGAAAGAAAGAGAGAGAAAGGAAGAGAGAAAGAATGATAGAGAATTAATCAGCAGTACCCGATACCTGTACACTGGTGGTACAACCAAAGGACATAACTAATTTCTCTGGAAAACCCTTTTGTAATGCCAGATAATATTTAGTAATATAGTCACTCTGCAGATTATTATGGGGTGGGAGTAGCATAGTCACAACAAAAAATAATAACCATCAACTTTAAATCTATTATGTTCTTTCTTACACATTTGCAAAGAATTTACAGCTACTATAACTAATCTGCTTTAATCATAAACCTCTCAGTAACTTTTATTAGTGATAAAGGAAATAGAAGGAAAAGAAAAAGAGGACGTTGCAAGCAAGGTAGAAATTACAACAGAATATTCAGCTTTTAGTATTCACAGAATCCTTTCTCATTAATTCTCATTAATAAGATTTTCAAGAAATGAAAGGGGATGGTTTTGTGATTTATTACCATTGCAAGGTGNACCTGTACACTGGTGGTACAACCAAAGGACATAACTAATTTCTCTGGAAAACCCTTTTGTAATGCCAGATAATATTTAGTAATATAGTCACTCTGCAGATTATTATGGGGTGGGAGTAGCATAGTCACAACAAAAAATAATAACCATCAACTTTAAATCTATTATGTTCTTTCTTACACATTTGCAAAGAATTTACAGC
>VZSZ01001502.1:182067-193392 GCA_013398815.1 Ibidorhyncha struthersii
ATTTTTATCCTCTGTTTTTAAGTGCTTCTATCAAATACTTTACCATCCTCAAGTGATACAGCTTATACAACTGTAATTTAAAACAAAGAAAATACATTCATTTTAATGGCTTCAGTTCAAGTCTAGCTTCATATAAAAGCTAGCTTTTAAGGAAATGGCTAAAATAAACATGTGCTGATACAAAAATGTCCTCCTTCTTCCCTCCTTCTCCACAACTGCCCCAAAAACATCAATATTAATAGAATATTTCAATGTTCCTTTATGCCAAACTAATTATCATAGTCTAGTTTAATATGAGTAGTTTAAAGAAATACATGAAACCCTTCATCATCACGTACTCCTCAAAGGAGATCTAAATAAAGCTACCAACAAGATTTTCCACGAATAATGAGCAAAACAAGGAAGGAGTCTAAAAAATTCACTGATATTGACTGATTAGAAAAGGAACTAATACTAACTTTAAATGTCTATCCATGTTTGCTACTTTTGATTGGTACTTGAACTGTTTAGCCCAAGACTAGAAAGAAAATGGAAGAATACTGCATCTTTGCTGCACTAAATGTCATCTAAAAACATGCATATATCTTCTGAAACACAACAGGAGAATTGCTGTAGTCATTCTGAAGTGTGATACATAAGTTCTCAACTTATTAATAACTTGAAAAAAAAGAAGCGTGTAAGAGCCCAGCATTACACTGACTGTTCTTAAAGTAGTTTAGAAGGACAGATGCTTCAGGTTTTCTAGTGTCATTCAGTAGTGCTTAAGAAGACTGGAAAAAATACATTAAGATTTAAGCACAAAGAAATTTGATCAAAAAGTAGTATCCATTTTTCTGAACAATAAAAAGTTTCAAGTAGTCCTTTTACTCCAAAAAGTAATTGAAGGTGGCTTCACAATTTGGTGGGGAACTTATTATAGCAGGTTTAGTCTAAACAGCAAGAGGGAGACGGAAGCAAAAAAAGATCAAATGCTTATCCAGTAATGCAGCGAAGTTGGTTCTTTTATGATTTCACTAGTATGATGTGTCCTTATTACAAAGTCTCATTTAACTAAGGCTGAGATGTCTGTCAGTGAAACAGCATATTCCACCTTCAGTTAGGTGAAGTTGAGCATCCTGAATGAATCCAAAGAAAAATGTCAAAATACAGCTACAATGAATTGCACCAAAATGGTGGTAAATTACAGAAATTACATCAAGTAACACATTTTGTAATGCAATTTTCCATATTTTTCTTAGTTTGTCTTGGGTTTGGTCAGCAGGCTAGCATTGGCCAATATTTTTCTAAGTCTGCTTCATCTGCTTTAAAATTTGGATCTAAGTTACAAGCGGAACAACTATATTGCTTAAAATATAAAGCTTTTATTAAAACACAAGAGGCAGCAGCTCTAACAGGATTTATAAACAGTTTTTTAAGCTTTGCATTTAATTTTATGACAATGCAAGCTTTTTATTATGTATAATAGTTCTCTTATGGTTGGAGGGCAAATATATACAAAGAAACCAAAGAAAATAAGAGTGGGAGTCTTCAAATAGGAAACACTACATTAGATAGAGACACACAATTCTTTTGAAAGGAGTTATATATACCTATTACCCCAAACCTTTCCTTCATCTAGCATCTAAGACACAAGGTAGTTCATCAAACATTGGGATGACTTTTTGGAGAATAAGACACTAATAAGCAGAAATAAGGATACTGGGAGTTACGCACTGCATGGTCTTTGGACAGTGTTTAGAAAATATTGGTAGATTTTTATTCCTCTACCACTCTTTTTTTTTTTCCCCCTGAAGGACAAAAATATACAAAGAAACCAATGATAACGAGTTGGACTTTTCAAACAGGAAATACTACTTTAAAGTGACACACTATATAAGTAAGAGAGTCAAGAATACGACCTTGCAACTTCAAGACCAGATTTAGTTTACTGAGCTACAGCTCACAAAATGCCATTATTGTGTATACTACCATATGTTGTCTCAGTGTCTTAGCATATAGAATTGGATTGCTGCATGACTTTCTGAATAATTCCCCTGAACGCAATTTCTTCCTAAGCATACAAAATACAGACGCTGTGATTCAGCATGCACAAGGAGGTCTCACTATGAAACATGAGTTCCGAGAGAATTACGTTGGCTTCCTGTTCAACACCAAATTGATTTTAAAATTGCTATATGACAACTTACAGTATAAAGATCTGCACAACTTGGATTCTCTGTTTTATCTAGCCTATTATCTTTAAGAGTTTAGAGGTTGTTGAGACCATCTGAAGTTGGCCATTTCAAAGCAGTTCACATACATTCAGCTGTTATGCTTGTCAATTTGCAATCCATTTCCAGCTGGGGTCTAGAACACAGATTCAGATTCACTTAAACATAAACTTTTATGTTTTCAGTCTGACATCTTCATCAACTGAGCACTGGTGCTTTGTATTTTATGTAGCTGAAAGTACAAAAATAAACAAACAGAAAATTACTTAGCAGAGGAACATTTTTGCATCAAAAGAGATTCTATTTGTCCTTGTGCTGTAAATAAACTTGAAGTTGTGGCTAAATACTGGATATTGCTTTCCAGTAAATACCAAGGTTTGATTATATATAGCAAAAAGGTGTATACCCATTGTTCTTTCATCACATTAGTCTGGGATCAGATTTGCAATATTCATTCGTATTAAGAATGGAGATGATCATTAACTGCTTTTCTGCCAGCGAACATGGGAATAGGTGAACCTGATCAGAGCAAAGAGCCATCTGATTGAGTCCAAAGGCAGGTGCTTAGAGAAGAGCATAAGGATGAAGCAAATATTTCTGTGTAATTATAGTTTTATATTGTCTCCCCGTGTCTAGCAATGCATTGTTCACGGACATCCTAAGCAAAGGTAGTCCCTTCAGGTTTAGCAGTCTTGTATGGATTTTTCTTCTAAGCATTGACTTAATATACATATGTCCACCAATCATGCTATCCTACAGCAACACAGACACACTTGAAATACACATTTTGTGAAAGAAACATGTTTTTTCACTGCTTATGAAGTTAATCTCGGAAATATTTCTAAATATATATATATTCTGGTATTAGTTGGCTATAATAAACATGATTATGCTTCTGCTCAGAAAAATGTACAGAATGCCAACATGTTCAAAAGACAATACTAACTTCTTTACTAGCTGTTATTCCAAACCTGCCAGGAATATCTAGATCTCTAATAAGTATATCCTTTCAGACTTTACCAATTTACTACCATCTTCATTCTTAGGATTAAGGGATTTAGCACAATGTTTTCAAAAGAAATTACAATCATTTTCAGTGAAATTTTAGAAAATAGTAATTAAATTTTCCCAGTTAAACTTTTATTGCTAATGAAATTTATTTGCCTTTATACAAGCTTATTGGCAGGAAAGATATTTTATATTTTTCTGATAATTTTTCCTGTGCAGTATACTATTACATCAAGACCTAATGTCGCTTGTGCAGCCATAAGGTGGCAGCATACAACACATATTTATTTTGCTGAATTTGTATGTAATAGGTATCTGTTTTCTGTGTGCTTTAATTCACATTATCACAATTAACACAAATGTGCTTTTAGAGAGATCATTAACAACATATTTCCAATTACCCCAACAAGAAGTTTTTTAAACTATAAATTTTTTCATGCATATCTGTATCCATCTTAAATTTTCACTAAAAGATATTTTTTTCCCAAAAAAGTATAAGGTCAGTAAAAATTGAAGTGCTATAGTTGACACAAACATTCATATAACTACATTTTTTGGCTGCATACTTAGAAACTAATATTTGTTGAAGCAATCTTGAAAATAACAAATTGTTTATAGCCATACTTTAGTAGTTGATTGTCTATAAGTGTAACAGAATACCAATACCAGTACTCCTTGAATGCCTTCCAAACAACATCAGCTATACAAAATTGTCAAAGTACTGTAATTTGAATAAAAAGAACAAAAGAGTGTTTTACTACAGTTGTAGTTTTGCATGTTTCCATATCTTATTTTCAAGGACCAGCGGTTTAAAAAAGAGAAAAACCAAAAACAAAATGAAAAAAACAGGTTCAGTAAGTTACCATTGAGGTTTTAACACTAAAGATAACATGGTCAGCTTACAAAATGATTTTTAGAATTTATATTACATAGAAAATTTGTGTTCAGACTGGATTTGGAAAGCTACAATAATTTGTGGCCTTACTGCAAATCATATGTCAGAAAAGTATATTTCTGTTATATGCAAGGAGAAGACCACAGATATTGATTGGTATTTGGAATAATCTGTTTCTGAGGTATTCTTTGCTTTGGGGAAGAAGTGATTCTAAATAGGCAAAATGAAAAATAAGAGTGGTTCACAATAAGAGTTCAGAATTGCAATAGGCTGTGCAGAAAAGCTGTGGAATTACCATCATTTGAAATTTCCAACACTACTGAAGAAAGACCATCAGTGGTGTGGCTTAACATTGAAGTTAGCCTTGCTTTGAGAAACAGGTTAGACTACATGTCTGCAGCTATGCTTTACAACACAATTTTCTATGTTTTCTATGAATGGTCCTATTCTGCATCAGTGCTGTGCTTGGCACAGGTGATTTCACAGAATATAAGAAAAGACTTAGTTGCGTATGATGCATGTATTTACTTCGCAAGAAGCCTGCTCTCCCTCCAGGCAGCAAGGATGGTGTGTTGACCAGCACTAACAGTGATAATATTGCCTTATTTAGCACCCGGGGAACAGGCAGACACTACTGTCTGTCATCTAAACAAGTATATTTCACTAGCTTCTTTAGTTCTCAGCCCTCTATTGTTTGTGTATGTCCTCAGCACCTTCTGTCATGGTGTTTGGACACCAGGTAAATTAAACTCACAAGATTCTCCTACTCTTTCTTGTTCTTCCCTCCCTGGAGTCATAACCCAGGTATTTTTCCTGGCTCTGAAAAAAAAACAGAACAGTCATGACCGCTGCCCTAATTTCAGTGCTGGCTCACTTGACTTCAGACAGGGATCTTGTCCCACAGTGTCACTTCTACAGGAAACACCACTGGATTCTTTCCTTCTTTCTTTCTTTTGTAAATCCAGTCATGTTAGTCTCAGTTAAGATGACTGAACAGTCATACAAGTGTGAGTTACCACATCACATACGGTCTCACTATACACCATGCTATTATACCAGTGTAAGGACCAATACAAAGAATTTTTATAATTTGCAATTATCAAACTGTTTATGTGATCAGTTGTCAAATTGCTATGAATGTGATAATTCACAATTATCACAAGGATAAAAAAGGTCCTCTTCATGCTAGTTTTGAGTTGGCCTTATAAACTGCTCACTGGGAGAAGCAGGAATGTCACAGTACTAATCCTACATTGCTTTTGCCCATATAACCTTTTAACCAACTTTCCACCACCATTAACCCTTGAGCAAGTTAAATTTATATAAGGGAATGGGTCTTATAGCCCTCTGCTCTGCAACTCCTGTAAAACCCACTTGGGATTGCCTAGAAATTCTTGCTCTACCGCAGTACGTTAGAGAGTAGTCAGTCCAAGAGCACTAAAACACAGCCTCAGACTGAAAACTATCAAAACACACCAAACAGATATTAAATGGAAAACTTCTCAATCACTTACTTCCGTTATATTAATTTTCCTAGCAGTGTGTGGCTTTTTACACTTGTCTGCAGGATTTTCCACTTCCCAAACTGTTAGCTCTTCACACATACCCTAATCTTATCTCTGGCTGCAAGCAAAACTTCTGTAGAGAAGCGTCCAGCAAGTTCATAAACCAGTTTCCAAGGGAAAAATGTATATGTCGGCAGGCCCACTCCTGCAAATCAGGGCCTTTAAAGCAGGCCACTGTAGATACCTGGGCTACTGCACACCCGCAAGAGGCTGAAGAGGTAGGCCCGTTAGCCATGTGATTACAACGCACACCAGCATACCTTGCAGGGAAAAAAGTCCAGTTTGGGTTCTCTGAGCTGACTGGTGTTCATTGACATAAAAACCCTTTGAATCCCTGGAGTAACTGGACACAACTCTGCAGAATTTCAGCAAAGCAGAACATAAAAATGAAGCTTCTGGAATTTTCAGGTTGGAACTGCCACTTTAGGGGCAAAGAAACAATGTCATAATAATATGGCCTTGGAGAATGCACATGTCTCCTTCCACATCTCAGCCCTGAGGCATATGTCTGCCTAGAGCAAATTTTCACAGCTCAGCAGAGAATCTTTGAAAATTAGTGTTTTTAATGTGAGTGTTAGCACAGCTTGTACCATGGGATAGCTTTGTGCAGGGGAGGGGCAGAAGACTCAAAATTAAGAGGCAAAATCTGATAAAAAATACATGCTGGAGCTCAAAAGCAAATTAAGTGTCAGAGCAATGTAACTTGACAGAACTGCTGGAAATTCTTTTTTATTTTCCTCCTTTCAACATTTTTAATTTCCCAAACAAAACACATCATGGCACTTATGTGTACTCAGCCAGAGGAGACAGCTAAGAGAGAGGGAAAAATACCTGTAATGGAACCTCCTGATCCTACACTCATGGTGTTGCCAGGACCAAACCTAACTGCAGCATTTCTACCTGAATGTGGTGAAAAAAAAAAAGAGAAAAAGAACGGGTTTGTATCACCCTTCAAAGGCAGACCAGACAGCAGAAGGGAAAATCGTGATACAGTGGTCTGAAGTTTGACGGTTCAAATCATCTTATTTCCTAAAATTCTCTCCCTTTCATTCCAGTGTTTTGTTCTTTGTTTTGTTTAAAAAAAAAAACTAAAACAAAAGTCAATGTTCACATTTTGTAACGCAGAGACACTTTGCTTTCTCCTGTGGATACTGCACTTACTACTTAGTAATAATAAGGATGTGCCTCTGTTTTTCTATTCAGAATCCTCTCTCCTCCCAATGGGGCATAATCTTGCTGTGCTCTGGTTATGGATCTCCTCTCTCTGGATCATCAGTCTTTAGTGAAGTGCCTCAATAACCGACCTTATTTTCAGGTGCTGAGCCCCTGGCAGCTCCCTTTAAAGTAAATGAAAGTTGCCAGAGGCTCAGCATTTCAGAAATCAGGGCACTTAAATTTGTTGCCTGTCTCTGGATTTAAAAAATCTAGCTTGAGGTTCTCTTTTATTTTTTAACTTTGCTCTATAATCCAACATCAAGGGAAAAGTAATGAAAGCAGACTCGACTACAAGAAAGAAGGGTTCCATTTTTGGAATGCCTTTTTCTATCTGTTGGATTTAATTATTAAAGAGACAATCTCAGTTAAAATAATGCCCATTAATTCAAGTATTATTTTCTAACCTGTTACAGCTACAAATAGCAATTAAGATCATGCAGCCCAGAAGGCTTTTTTGTCTTCTTCAGCTTGTTAACTGTGTTTTTGACAAGAGTCCTTGTAAATCTGACATTCACTCAGACTTGGCCAGGTTTACCTGAAATATTTCTAACATGACAAGCCTTTCAGTTCGAACCATCCTGAAGCCTACCTAGCCTGCCAGATCTTAAGTAGGCACAGAACTACTTTCTCAGTAGGCTAAAATTGAAACAGAAAGCCATACTTACAGTTATAGTACTGTAGCTTGTTACAGAACACAGATATTAGTGAAGCAAGGTCATCTCAAGAAACAGGTACTTGCATTAAAGGAGCTAATACAGCTAGAAAACAAATAAATCAAGAATTACTCTCCTTACACACAGATTGCTCTAATGACTTTACGTTTTCTTACAGCTGTTATTCTCCCATATTTTGGACGTCCATTCTGCAGCTGAGTGGTTCATGACAGGTTTTTGGCTTTGGCCTACGGCAGAATAGTGCACTCAGATCTGAACAGAGGTAGACATGCTTTTTGGACCAGAATTTTGGGGAACTGAGTCAGTTGCTGCGGGTGCCGTCTTGTTTGAAAGGAGGCAAATGTGCAGTCCTAAATGTATCAGAACTTTTATTTCTTCATGAAAATATTTCCAGTAGTGCCATATTTTACCCTGCATTTCAAACCAGGTAACTTCCACTCTTTCCATCACAGGAAAAGGAGATACGTGCAGTATGAGCTGATGAAGAAGCTATCAAATCTGCAAGCCATTGTAGCAGAAAAAAACATGATGAGCTTTTTTTTACCAGAAAACTTATACACTAATGCATAGAAAATATCCAGGCAAGTCAGATGTAAAACCACCATATCACTCATTTCAAAGTTATCAGGACTCCAGTTCTGTATGAAAAAAATAAGCAAGACTGAAAAAAAGAAATGTCAGGAAAAGTTATAATCTACCTCTCCAGCATCTTTGGAATACATGCAGTAATGCACAAAATGTCTTATGTTTTTCTGATGGTGGTGAATGATTGTATAACAATTACAACTTGTGAGGATAACGAACGTATTTGCTCCTCTCATGGGCAACTTCTGCCCGCAGATCTTCTACTTAACCTAAGGGCATCCTAGGGAGGTTTTTCGAAAGTACCACTGCCTCAGAAGTAAGACTTTCTCTTGACCTCTGCAGCTTAATATTGATGCCGAGACATTATTTTATTCACATCTTTTTGTGAATAAACCCCTGTAAAGCTACAGAGCTAACACACTCAATTCCAAGCACTCAGAGGCATCAGTCAGACTCCAGTGAAAGCCATGTCATGAAAATGTTTTAAAAATACTGCACTTTTAAAAAATATTTTTTACTCTTGTTAATCATTCCTCAGTATTAAATCTTTAAGGACTTTATTTTTAACTTATTTCTGCATCATCTACGCTAGGAACTTTTTTTAATAAAAGTTAAGATTTTGAAATAAATCTTTAACAGGAAGGTAGAGAATTTAAAAAGCAACACAAAAATAAAATAAAGGCAATATTTGAAGTAATTCACAGTATAAAAAAATTGAATAACCTTGTCTTACACAGACCTGAGCAGTGGTGCACAGAAACTGGCTGGTACTAATTACTGTGATCACAGATCTCAGAGAAGGAGTTGTATGTTTTAGAGATAGAGAAGTATCAAACAGTTAGGAGGCCCTTTGCAGGAATAACGTCCTGAGGTTACATGGAGATTATGAATGTGAACACAACTATCTACTCCATTTGTCAGAAACAACTGGAACAATTTCAATAAATTGGAGAAAAATATGTAAGAGCTAGAGAAAAGATAACCCGTTCAAGTAACATCCCTTAACAAATAAATTAGCTATTTGTGCTACTTTTTTATGTTAAAACAAGACAATCTGGGTTTCACACAGTTCAAGAATATATTCATATTTAGGCTTCTACATGTAGGTGTCTAATCTATTATAGTCAATTGAGATATGTCAAAATGGAGAGCAGATCTTAGAAACTAGACTGTCAACTAACATTTCTGCTTTTCACAGAATCAATGAATGGTTGAGGCTGGACAGGACCTCTGGAAGAAATCTGGTCCAACTCTTCTGCCTAAGCAGTGCTACCTAGAGCCAATTTCCCAGGATGATAATCAGCTGGCCTTTGAATATCTCCAAGGATGGAGACTCCAGCATGTCCCTGGGCAACCTGTGTCAGTGCTCAGTCACCCTCACAGTAAAAAGTGCTTCCTTATGTCCACAAGGACCCTCCTGTGTTTAGCTTTGTGTCCATTGCCTCTTGTCCTGTCACTAGACACCACTGCAAGCAACCCAGCTCCATTATATACATTGATAAGATGCTCCTGAGACTGCTTTTCTACAGGCTAAACAGTTCCAGCACGCTCAGCCTTTCCTTATAGGAGAAATTCTCCAGTCCTTTCATCACCTTTGTGGCCCTTTATCAGACTTCCTATGTCCATGAATCTCTTGTACTGAAAAGCTCAGAACTGGACACAGTACTCCAGATGCGGCCTCACCAGTGCTGAGGGGAAGGATCACCTTCCTCAAACATGCTGGCAACACCCCTCCTAAGGCAGGCTAGGATACCGTTAGCCTTCCTTGTCACAAGGGCACACTGCTGGCTCATGTTCTACTTGGTGTCTACCAGGGATCCTTGGTCCTTTTCTGCGCAGATGCTTTCCAGCTGTGTGGGCCTCAGTATACACCGGTGCCTGGGGTTGTTCCTTCCCAGGTGCAGGACTTTGCACTTGCCCTTGTTGAGTGTCATGAGGTTCCCGTAAGCCTACTTCTCCAGCCTGTTTGGGTCCCCCTGGATGGTAAGATAACCCTCTGGCATATCAGCCACTCCTCCCAGTTTGTGTCATCAGCAAACTTGCTGAGGGTACACATTGTCCCATCATCCAGATCATTAATGAAGTTGTTAAACAGTATTAGACCCAGTACTGATCATTAGTTACTGGCCTCTAACTAGACTTCGTGTGGCTGACCACTATCATCTGAGGCCAGCCTGCTTTCAATCCACCTCACCATCTGCTCCTCCAGCTTACACATCAACAGCTTCTCTATGAGGATCTTATGGGAGACAGTGTCAAAGGCCTTACTGAAGTCCAGGTAAACAATATCTACTGCTCTCACCTTGTCTACCACTCCAGTCAGTTCATTGTAGAAGCTTATCAAGTTGGTCAAGCACATGGTCAAGTATGACAAGGCTTTAGAGTGAGGCAAGTCTTTCTCCAGATATCACTAACTGTGTCACCTAGATCTCACTGACAACAGTAGATGTGTGGTTTATTTTTAGATCCTACATACAGATTCTTAGCTTGCAAGGCCAGCCAAGACTTGCCTTCAGCTGTGTGGAAATGAGGTCCTGCTTTGCCAGGACTTTTTTCCTCTTTACAGAGATGTTAAAGGCCTATCCTTGCTCTTACCATAGCCAAGTAATAGTGGCTTTCCCAGAAAGCTCTGCTATATTTCCTCTGGTGGGACCATTGGATGATTCCCAAATAAGCAGCTTCCCACTGACCTCCCTATCCTGCCACTGCGAGGTGCACTTCTGTTGCAGAGATGAAGTCTGATGAGTTGGGGAAGGAAGCAGGTAGGATGAAGAGGGCTCACCCAGAGCACTGGGTTCATTCTGCAGCCAGTGTAAGGCAGTGGGAACCTTTCTTTCCCCAGCTACCAGCAGTGTTGCTACCTGTCCTGGTTTGAGGTAAAACAGGACCAATTTTGTTCAGTAACTTTGCTTCTTAGCTGGGCCTCTTCTAACTGCTGAAATTAACAGCATATTGTGCAGACAGTGTTCACTCTCTCAGAGTGATAAGACCAATGTTATGGCTGATGTCCAGACGTGGTATGCGGAGAGGCTCTTGCTTATACTTATCGCTATAACACCCAAGGCCAACCAGCTTTGTTATTTGCCACACTGGAGGGTTGGAAGCAGAAAAACACAGTGGGGTCCCACCTGCAGGGAGGAGCGGACAGGACAGGTGACCCAAAACTGACCAAC
>VZSZ01001502.1:200952-216823 GCA_013398815.1 Ibidorhyncha struthersii
GCTAGGGAAGAAGGAGGGGAGGAGGTTCTCCAGTCGCCAGAGAAGGTATTGCCCTGAAGCCCTTGGAGAGCCCAGGGCAGAGTAGTTTGCCCATGAAGGACTGCAGGCCATGGGAAGGACACACAATGGAGCAGGGAAAAGCATGAGGAGGAAGGACTGGTAGAGGCGAACTGTTACAGACTGACTACAACCACCCAATCCCCACCAGCTCAAGGGGAAGGGGGAATCTGGGAGTGAAGCTCAGCAGGGGAAAAAGGGCTGGAGGAAGGTAAGTTAGTGAGCATGGGCTCAGGGTGGGCGTTTGGCCCTTAGCCAAGGCTAACCCACCACAACAGGTAACGAGTCTCTCTTCCTGCAGTATTAGGTTTGGGAGAGAAGAATGGGGGACACTGCATGTATGAATACTATTTTTCTATGAAGCATTTTAATATAGCATTACCTGAAGACATTTGAAGTTAAATAAATACACAATTAAAAAGGAGCGGGGGGATGGTTTTTACTAAGTAAGCACCAACAGCCTTTATTTTGAGCTTATTCCTTTCCTCTCTCTCCCTCGCTCCCTGAAATGAAGCTGAGTCTCCTAGCAGCTCCTCCCAAACTTTATTACATTAACCACCTTTTTGAGGATGTGATTAACTTACTGTAGTCCCTGGAGGCTCTTTTAAGCCTTTTCAGTTTTTAAGATGAAGACCTGGAAAGGCTTTTCCTCTCCACAAAGTAACTCATAAATCTAAAGGCTGGAGTCCTCCATTAGTCATTGTGACCCTTGTAACCTTAAACTGCAGTTTTAGTTTAAAGGATCTAAACTGACTGCAAGGTGTTCCTGCTTAGAGAAGAATTCATTTCATAGGCTCAGTGACTGGACAGCAAGTAGAAGCTGACACTGTTATGACATGTTTCCATGAAGGGCTTAAAATGGAAACACAGAAATACCAGTATTTCAAAGATTCCAAAACTCATGAAAAGAGCAAAGCAACTACCTTTTGAGAAAAAAAAACAAACAAACTCAAGCAAAACAAACAAACAAAAAAAAAAACCCAAAGACCAATACCTTCTATAATGGACTTAAAAGGAAGATTTTCATACAGAAGATGTTTATACAACATCTTCTTCATAAAATGGATGTTGGTCAATATCAAAGTGCTTTTTTGGTAGAATGGGAGCAGCCCCTTGCTTAATAAGAACAGAAAATTGTATTTAGAAAGAGAAGAGAGATGAGTTTCAAGTCCTGTTGCTGTATTTAAATGACATCCCATCCCTATGTGAGAAGAACTGAAGGGCTTATACCTTCCTACCATACAAACACACTGGCTGTGTCTTATGGTCTTCTTAAAGTCCCAAACACAACACAAAGATTTGTGAAAACCACTTACTTGTGTTCCTCACAAAGTCTTTCTCAGTTAATGAGCTAAAGTATGGGAAAAAACCCTGCCTTTGAAGATGTACTTGTTCCTCTTCTGTTTTGCAATAGTTCACATCAGAATCCAGACTAATTTTCTCTTCTGAAAATCCCAGGACTTCTCCAGTGACTGCAGCTACTGTACCACCAAAGATCAACGTCCAGTTATGTGGTTAATATTGTCATTTGCCAATTTTGGTGCAAAATTTTTTGTGGCTGACCTGAGCTCCTTAGTAAAGGAGCAGGCAGGAAAGGGTGAGCCCTGGCTTTGGACAAAACCCAGTTTACAGCCACAGATCATCATCAGATGCTTCCATTCCTTTCTTCAGTATGAATTATTTTTAGAATAATTTTTACTGGAAAACATTTGGGCACTCAGTTTGTCCTGTAAAGCACTCGTGGTACAAAATTCTATTTAGTTCAGAATTTCTCTATGAGGTCCCCATACTGAGTATGTAACAGATTTTGCTGTAGATGACATCAGCACATGCTAGCAGAAAGCCAGGTGGAGTTCCTCATTCTCTGCTCCTCACCCACCCCGGGCCAGCAGCCAGATTGTGAATGTATTCAACAGCTGCAATTCTACTTATGAAATGAGTAAGAAGCATAAAAGGGCAATTGAAGGCACCTGAAGCATGCAGAAAATCTGCATCTGTCTGTTGCAAAACTAACTAGCAGATGTCCTCTGGTGATTGTAATTGGGTCCCTCCATCCTTGTCAAAGTTCCTAGCAAAAACTGCTGAAAATAAGTTCTTCTTAGGGGGTAAGTTGTTGCTAACACAGGACGGTGTAATTTCCACCTCTCTGCACCAGCTTTATTGACTTTCTTTTTCCTGTGCACAGATGGATTATCATTAAACAGTCCTGGAGAACTCTCAAAGAAAATCAGCAGGCTGCCAGAATGACTTGAAATTGTGATTTATATTCATAGCACAATGATATGTGAAAACTGCTTATGTGTGTTTTTCACAAAGATCTTTTCAATTAATGAGCTAAATGTATGGGAAAGAGAACTCTTTGAAGGCGTACTTGTGCCTGTTCTATTTTGCAGCAGTCAACAACTGTCTTGCCTTAAAAAACCCCAAAACCTTAAGTGTGCAATGGTCTCCCACCTCATCTGAGTAAGATATTATTCTAATATAATCTTCCCTCAAGCTCTGAATATCAGAGCTAAGAATGATGTAAGGCCTATAAATAACGCTTATCTATTTAACCCCCAGGTAGACTAAGCCATTTCTAGCTTTTTTTCCTTGGGTATATTAATCTTTAATAGTTTCTAATGACAGTAATTTGCATTTATATCATAACTCCCTTACAATAAACACCAAACAAACTTTAAAGATTAGTGTACAAACTCTGGACATAACTTCTTCATCCTTACACTGTGCAAAGATCCTTAACAGGTTTGTCAGATTCACATCAGTCAGACCAGGACATGGGATCAGGACCCAAAGATGCATGCGCCGTATTAGGATTATCTTTGATTAAGGGACAATCAGAGTTGCCCTCATTTGCACTAGAAGCAGATGGGCATGTACTGTGTAGCATATCGGTATCATATATGTAGGAATTGCACATATATGACATTGAAGAATACATTGGGTTTACTGTTCAGGTATCAGTTGTTTGTAGATGGCATATGCCATAAAATCAATGCTTCTAAGACATCATTCTCACTGCATACATAATATACAGATATATGCGGGAACAATGAGTGAGTCTAATGCACCTTGAAAGTGTCAGAAATATTGCACAAATACATTAACAGCAGTATTTTCAAAAAGAATAATAGGCTCTGAGTATAGTTGCTGTATATGTTCAGTAGATCTCACAGGAAAGATTGCTGAAAATGTCAGAATTTTCTATAAACTATTAGATTTCATTAAAAAAAAAATTCATTTTTGGGGGAAAAAAAAAGATGTTTTCAGAAGAAAAGAACTAACCAGTCACTTGGAAGACAACATGTGGTGACTGCAGGGAAGAAATGCAGCAGTTTTGTTCACAGAACTCAACAATACTGTTCACTGGCTTATATTGGAACAGCAAAGTAAAAAATACTTTTCTATTTCTAACTAATGCTAATAAGTCATTCAGAAGCTGTGATATTATCCAAAAGACTAGGTGACCCTTACCCTTGTTAACAAGTCAGACATCAGAGGACATGACTGAGCAGGATTTTCATAGCTTGTCTCACTCAGAAGGAGTGCAATAGAGTAACACATAATTATCTTCAGGTATCATAAACGTACATTCCAGATTGTATTCCATATTCAAAGTGAAAAAGAAAAAAAATGATTAATTTAAAATAATATGCATTTGTCACAATGCTAAAGAATTCTTCATGCTGTTCTGCCTTCAGACTTTTGTAGAAATATCACCCTTTGAAGTTCAGGTTAAATGTGCTCTGTAGATGATGATAAATTTGTTCTTATTCTTTCCTTAGTCTACCTCCACTAATATCGTTCCAAAGTATCTATTTGACTACCTTTTCAGTTGGAAAGTTTTTTAATTTTTATGTTATGCTGGAATCATAATTAAAGCTGTTTACATCACTGTAACTGCATGCTGGCTCATATGAAACATTTATAAATTCTTTAGGCAATGGCTGCTCATACCTACCATGAATTACAAAATCAGCCTAGCAAAAAATTTCCCAGCAACACAAACCATAGCGTAAAAGCATTAAAAATTGCCTTTTTGAAACTTATGCCTTTCTGAACCTAAAAATAAAAAAATTAATGAATTGTTTCCAGATTACATTCTTAAAATATTAACTAAAACAAAATTAAGTAAACATCCTGTTCTTTTCAGCCTACTTGTGCTAGTTATTAAAGATATTTGGATAATATTTGCCGGCAGTAGTAATCAAACACAAAAACTTCTCTGTGATAAACTATGCAGTGATACAGATTTCTAGAACTCCAGTGTAGTAGTGGAAAGCTTGCTGAGTGCTCTGGATCATCTTTCTCCCCCAACATCAAACGGGGGAAACATTTTGCTTAATAAGTTCGTAATTATCCAGATGTGAGCAGAATTTACCCTTCTTTGTTGTCAATAGATCTGGCCTTCAAATTGAACTGTTAGTTGGCTTTAGCCTGTTTCTCATTTATAACCTGTAAGACTGACTTGGTCTTCATGATTGGTTTGATAAATTATTTTTAAATTGAAATATATAGCTCAAATCTGTGAGTTTGTATTTCAGGACTTAAATATTCTCAACTAGGATTTACCACTCCAGTCATAGCAGATGTTTTGTACTTTTAAGTATACATGAATACATAAACACAATGTGTTGATAATATTATTTGTGCCACATATATGCTATTTCTCATTTCTTTTTAAAGGAATAATGCCTTCAAATTAAATTCCATATATATGTTTAGATACACACACATACATGCTTTACATTAATATAAACATTGTTGAATATCAGGTAGTTGGGTTTACAAAACATTTTTCTGCAATATCCCTAGTTCTGGCTGAGACAGTGGCATGACAAGGAATCAGATACTTGGCTCTCAGCTTTGCTGCTTCAACTATCCAGTTCAGAGAAGTGCCAAGACATCTGAAAATGCTTCTGTGATTCTCCAAATCTGACTGGCATTTGCTAGCTAATCCATCTCACTGTGCCAGAGTGGCTAGCAAAACACTGGCATGGAGGAGAAATCCTACATGGAACATCTACAGTACTTGCATTTTGGCAAAACAAAGTTTACATATGTACTACATATTTCACATGCACACGCCTTTACGTATACACACACACGTACATACATATAATCTCTTTATACATTTGGATGCATGTCAGGCTTTCAAGAAGTTACTGGACATGTCATCATCACCCCACACAGCAAGATACACAGTTCCCTGAGACTTCGCCCAGCAGAAACACTAAAAACTTCCTGAGCAGCAGTGCCCAGTGCAACCTATGACACCTATACACCTGCTTCAAATTTCCAACCTAGCTCAGTTGTACCTAGTTAAGAGAGCTCCATATCTTCTCTATTTCCTGGTATAAATGTACCAACCGTTTAAATTAGCATAGAAATCTTAACACAGTTCCATTTAAACAAAGGTAAGTCTTCTCCCTTAGTCTTCTTTCAGTCCATCTAAGAACTTTCTAATTTTATACCGACTTTTTTCTTTCTCTCTGCTACATTAATAATGTCCTAAAAAATATTATAGGTGATTAGTCATATGGTGAGCATCTGCATAAAGAAGCACAGCCAAGTACAATAGGTTTGCTTTTCTTAGGATGATGCAATGATAAAAAGCTTGGAGGAAAATTCAATATTTTGTTTCTGAATTGGTCTTATTTATCTTATTCCTCTGTGTACAGAAAATTAAGCTGTCAACTATCATTTAAGATGACTGCTTCTAAAACAAATGCCTTGCCCAATAGTTTAAAAAGACACTGTGCATTTTTCCTTTAATTTCTTTTCAGTCACTGCGGGTTTAAACATTCTTAAAGATGGAGTACTAAAAATCAAACTTCGGTGAAACAATTAAAGTGCTTATTGTCTACAAATGTAGTTAAAAAGAAATTATACTGTGGGAGTTCAGACTCAACTTGAAGGAGAGAACAGGTTTTTCTGCTGTACAGGTTCTGACCTCCAGGGTTTTTTTGGTGTTGCTTTTTATTTTAAATGACAAAGAAAGGAGTTTTAGTAATTTTGGCAATGTGTTTCATAAACTGTTTCACACCATGTTTCGCACAAAATGATTCTTTTAATAATTACTCAGTCTGTATATCTCTCTCAACTTTGACAGGACGCTCGCCTTGTGTCTGTGCTCTTAAGGAAACCTAGCAGAAAGTGACTGTGAGAGGACATCTTGGCTAGAATTTATGGGGACAAAGTCTGTGGCGAAGATTCCCTCTCTTGCTTATCAAGTGGATCAAGCTATCCAGTGTCTGTGTCCTCCCCTTTTCCATGCAATTTTGCATATTTCAAATCCTGTGACTTTGTTGGCAAGATCCTTCTTGCTGTTGCACAATTTAGCATTTAGGTTCAACAAATAAATATTAGGAGAGGTGAAATCATCCAGAAAAAAAGATCAGCTACAAGATGGGAGACAGAGCCAGACATTATTTCACTCTAACTAACATAATTAAGATAAACAGCACAGTATGGGAAAATGAGCAGAGTAACTTTGTTCAGTGACTCACTCACTTGGTATAGAGAATAGTCAGGTCGAGGGAAGATCTTGTGGAAAGTCTGAAGGGGAGGAGAGGCTCAGGTAGGTATTCTTGCTGGTCTATCAGCAACAAGGACATTTTCCCTTTTCTATCCCTTATTATAGCACAGATGTTTGTACTGTGACGGCTGCAATTTCTAGATCAGCATCTTCTTCAAAAAGACAAACTTTTTTTCTTTCTTATTTTTTTCTCAATTGATGGATCAAGAATGGGAATCTTCAGTTCTTAGCACTGAAATTTATTTTGCACTGTATTACCTAGTGGGGTTCTCTTTCACAAAATTAACTCCAGAAAGCATGTCACATTTGGCTTGCGTAAGTAAATGGGCAGTGAACATCATACGACTGCCTGCACAGCTCTAGCATAGACAAAATAGTCACTTTTCTTTCCATGTAAGGTCCTTGCAATTCATTGTAATAGCCCACCTCTTCACCCTCCTCATCAAAAGAAGTGGCATTCACACAGACATAGCATTAGACTCTAATGAAATTCTTTTATATGGAAACTGAAAACTGTCCGTGACTTCTGATTAATGCCTCTAACAGTCACAATCATCCCTATATTTGAAAAAATCAAGGTAACTTTTTATATATATTTAATTTTTAGTATCTGCTGTACTGAAGTTAAATAATACTCAGTTTGCTAAATCCTGTAGTTGCTTCCTATTGATTCAACTTCAAGAGCACCTGGAGGTTACTCTGCAGCAAGCATAATATACATACCTGTTATAATCAAAACTGACTACAGTTCAGTGGTATTCAGTGGTCATTTACAAGCAGTGTGTAGGTTTTTTCCAGTGATTTCTCCTGTTTACACTTATTACAGTTTTTTATGTTCTGCTATTTCACTTTAATACAGCCATTATCAAGAATATAATACCCAAGACTCCTTTTTATGAATAATATTTTTCTTTCCTTAGATAAAATTGTTGAAAGGATGTGATGACCAGTATGTTATGAACCAGCAATAAATGTGAATAACTGGAATAAAGAACTGCCATTTAGAATGAAAATATATAAGAGGGTACTTTTGAACCTCCACTTACTGCTCTCTGCTGTCAGAATGAATTTATCCAAATATTTTTCTGGTCTTCTACAATGATGGCAAAGACTTCAGAGCTGAAGGTGGAAACAGAAGTTGTTAAACTAAAGGTAACTGTCATAAGGTATGTAAACACAGACTCTGTTCCTGCTCTGTAGCACCAGCCTCAGCAAAAGCCAGGGAAGACTCTCCTGCAAGGCTCTCATCCTTGAACACTGATGCCCCACTGAAAATGCCAGAAGGCTGAGCAGGTCATTGCTTTTGCACTCCAGTCTCAAAACGATCAGTGAATATACTGTCTTTCTGCAGGAATGACAGCAACAAAGAAAAACTTAAAAGGCTATTCACGAGTATTTTTCAGGCACAGAGGATTTGAGAGGCGTGTTGGCTAGACAGAGTACAAAAGGGAGCCATATGGAGTCACTGTGCTGCTGACTAACTGTGTGAATTGTGTGAGAAATAATTACCCTTTACTGAGAAACTCCTCCCGCACAAAAAAAACCCCAACAAATACATGTGGCTCATATTTTTAAAAGGCACATCCAACTGAAACTCATCTGAAGGAATGGCAAAAAGAAAATAGATTAGGATCTTTCTCCAAAATTTATATTTTTTTCAGATCTTCCCTGTTTTCCTCATAATAAGAACCACTCCACTGCTCAGGTCTACGACATGGATTTTTGTAACAAAAAAGCTTTCGGTGCATCTGTAGACTCATTCCAATCCATACATCAAGCCTGGCCCCATGCAAGGGTAGAAAAAACTTGGAGACCATTACAGTAGGATAACCTGATAAACTTTATCATTTCTTTGAATTGGCTGTGTGGGAATAACACAACTATCTGCTGTGAGTCTGAAGCTATCTGCAGGAGTCAGACCTTGGGTATCCTTCTATAAAATAACTTAATGTCAAAACTGAACTTTTACTGGCTGACAGCAAACACACAGCAAGTTATCACTGATCATAAAGGGCTTTTCTGGTATCACAGTAGTGATCACCATAAAAAAAGTCAGTAACCACCAAATTACCAGAAAAGTATCTAAGATGCCAGTTTTCCCTCCATATGTTCAAAACATGAAGTAAACATGGTGATTGTGCAGGTCAAAACAAAAATTAAAACCTGATGTTTTATGCAAATAAAATATCTCCTCTGCATATTTAATTCAAGTGTGGTGTCTTGCTGAAAGAAATGACAGTTTGCCAGCGCTCAAGACTGACAGGGCACAATCTGGGATGTGCCATGGGAACAGCACATTTGGCATACTCGCTGACTGCCATCCCACCACTTGGCACCCATTCACCTGGCAGCTCCCGGCAGGATGAACAAAGGGTGCTGATAGAGATGCTCATCTCTGGCATTGGTGGCTGCTTGCCCAGGGTAGTGAAGGTAATGCAGCAGTTTCAAGCCAGATGTACAGGGGTGCTCCAGCTGGAGTACTTGTCTCCAGCTATGGTGTCTATTTTGGTCTGCAGTCTTCATCATATAGGGAAGTAAGGAGAGCGAGAGCGAAATAGTCTGGTTTTGCCTGTTTGTTTACATTTTGCCAACAGAAGACAGCTATAATGTGGCCCAAACACTACCGTACACCTCCCTCTGAATCATTACAAAGATACTCTTTTCCTAGGAAACTCATGGTTACCCCTCCACATCCTGTAACTCACCCCTGTGTATGTTGTGCTTGGAAGTTTTCTCATGGAATAATGAAATGTTTCACCGTTCCCACAAAAAACCTGGATAGTTGTAATGGTTGTCCATTCTAGTTGTTCCTGTGTGTTCAACGCTCTCATTAAGCACTCAAATCACAGCAATGTGTTACAGCTGGCTGCTTCTGGCATGGTGACAAGATCATGAACCGGCTCAGAAAGCAAACTGCTCTCCCCTTCACCGTGTTTGCCGAGGCCAGAACAGGATTAGGCAGAAGAGAACCTGCATTACACCAAGGTGACAGGTTGCTGCCGCCTATATAACACATTAGTACTTGCCATTTCCTGTTGGCCATTTCTTTGCCAATTTCTCTCCCAAACAGTACTTCTTAGACAATACCAAGTACAATGTACATCCTCTGCAATCTGGCTTGCACAATATGTACATACAGATCTCCTCTTGCATTTGAAAATCCAGCTGTTTTACACACATGAAAGGGCAGGCTGGGTGTGGTGGATAGCTAAAAACAAGTTATTGCAGTAGCTAGACATTTAGGTGGCTATAGTATCATTAACAGGGGGTCTGTGCGTAAGAGCATAGACACACATGAAATAGATAAAAATGTAATTTGGATATGAAACAAGCTGCATTGCAATATGGTAACAGAGACTGGGGTACTGCTGCAGTTGCACTCCATGCTTTAGTAATGAGACAAAGAACACAATGTATTGTGGAGCTTCTATGATCAAGGATGTTCCCATTTAACCTAAAACAGTACACAGAGCATCTCTTTACTCCAGTTCCTGAAGGGAGCCTACACAAAAGGCTTTGCAAAAGGATGTCTACACGTAATTTTTCAGGTGCAATGTTACAGTCCTTTTAAACACTGGATCTTGTTTTCCTGCTGTAAAGTAGCTGCAGTGTTGTCAGCTCTCACAACTTTATTCTGATGGTTGCTGTACTTTTAAAGTCTCAACTGTAATAATTTTGTCTTGCTTGAGAATTTTAGCCTCTGTTTAAAAAAAAAATGAAGAATTTTATTTGTCTGGTGGCAGAGTACGTATGCAAGTATGTGACCCTGATGAGCTATAATTGCACCAGTAAAGAAGACTGATTGCATTTCATCTACTAAAGGATATCACAATTTTTGAATGTTCAGATCTGAACAGGCTGAGAGTCATCCTTGTTCACCTAATCAGTCCAAGCTTTGCAGCTCTTAAACCCAATAAGTAGGGCAGAAATACTCCTTTTGTATTGGCTCCCCAGGGCAAGAAAGCAAGAAATGTTATGGTGATACCTTTTAAAGCTGAATTACTACAATGCCTAATCAGGCAGACACAGGAAAGAACCTCAGAGGCTACACCAACTGCAAAAGAAACATGAATGAATGAATAAGCAAAGCTTCCTGAAGCCTTTGGAGAATTTCTGCTACTTGTGAAAACCCATGTGGATTTAGTAGCTGGACATGCTGTTAAGCTTGATTATATGATGTTCAGCACATAATAAAAGAGGAGTATTGAATAGAGCAATGAGAAATTTATGCTTTGACACAACTTGTGTACCAAAACGATCACTCTTCAGCTGTGAAAACTGCCTTTGTTTGATCAAACAATGCAAAATGACACTAAGACAAAAAAAGTCTCTCTGTTAAACTTTTACTTAGAGGAATGAAAAACATTATTAACTATTGTTGTTGACATTATTGTTGTTATTATTATTATTATTATTATTATGTCTTTAAAGTAGTTTATATTTTTCTATATGTGAATACATCAGGGACTGATAGCTTTATTTGAAATACTTTATAGGAAGTGCCTTATTTGGTCTCTTGGACGCATGGGTTCACATGCCCAAAGGACTTGGCTGCCTGTAGTCCAGCTGCTTCTCAGGTTCCTTCAAGTCATCCCCAAAGCTTGCAGGCACAAGAGTAGGTTCAATCTCAAGCCTTTTTGACAGACATTGACACCACAGTACCCCAGCAACACTTGAGGCCACAAGAAAGCTTTCAAGAGAGAAGATACCCTGCCCTGTGCTCCCAGCTAAAAGAACTAAGGAGCTCAGTTTCTCCATCAGCAGCAGACTCAACCTGGAAATTTCAGGTGCAAGGACTACTTCCAAGGCTCTGCAAGCTGAGGCTCAGTGCAGTGCCTGGGTGGAGAGGTGCTCCCAGTGCCATTCTGCATCTGTAACTATTGCCAGAGAGAGTCACCACTCCCTGCTCTACAATGTCCCTGCAAAATCTCTCACTCTTCTCTGCTCCAGCTGAAAGAGGGAAGTAAGAGTGTCCCTGGACTGGAATTGTTATTGTTTTCAAGACTAGCAAAGCCATTCCCGCACTGTCCCCATTTAATCACAGAGAGCCAGTGATGGTGTCCTTTCTACCCGGGCTAGGCCAGTATCTCATACTTTTTTCTTTATTAGAAGACTATACCACGGGACAAAGACGCTGAAGCAATTGCAACAAATACATAGACAAGTACTAAGATTTCCTTCATCTTTCAACCCCAGATGTTTATAAAAGGTGTCTACTCTATGGAGAGCAATATGCACATGGAAAGACTAGAAAACTTCACTCTTTACTCCTGTGTCCTGTCTTTCTTTTTAGGGTGTTCTCCCCAATGCAGCCGAGTGTCCTTGAATTCACAAACTGTCATAAACAATGTCATTAATCATGTACAGGCGATGGTTACCACTCCAGGACACATCAGTTGTAAAGACACCCTGCTCTATATTTCTTCCAAATTTCAGAGAATGGTATCTCTTTTCTTTTTTTCAGTAACACTAATCTTTTCTTGGTTTCATATTCTGTGCATCTGCATTAACCCAAAGTATATCAGAATTTCATTCTCCTGCTATTTTTAATCCAACATTATTTCAGAACAAAACAAACCTTGTTTAACTTCTATCGAGGGAACTTCAAGTAGTCTAAGGGATGATGTTCTACTGCATCTTTCATGAGGAAACGCATATTAGAAAAGCACATGATGCATTTTGGCTCCAGCCACAATATTTTAGATGAGTTTACGTGGAAGGAAGCCAAGAAAGGAGAAAGTATAAACTGACAGCTTTGTGATACTGGTGTTATCTCACTGAAGGATATTTTTTGGACATGAAGCCTGAAACCCTCCTCCTTGCCAACAGAAGTGATAGCTGTAGAGAAGAATTGACTGCAAACAGTTGTCCTTCTCTTTTCATTGTTATGTAACTATTAACAAAGACATTAAAACAAACCACAAGATGCTGTCATTCAAACACGTTTGCCCAATTTTCGTCAGTGTTGATTTTCTCTTTTAAGGAATTCACTGTTGAACCCTTAATTACAACCACAGGATTTCCGAGACAGGCAAATTTTATTTAAAGAGAATCATTCCCACTGGCAAGAAGAGACTACAAAGTAGTAGAGATCATGCATGTCAGTACTTATTGGTGTAGTGACACTGTTGTATGTACCAACATTAAAAAGCTAAGTTATCATCAATATATTAATTATGAATTGAAATGCAAAAAAAAAAAAAAAAGTTAAGACCAGAGTTTTCATTCAACCTTTAGGAAAAGCTAATGAACTCCTAAAATAGGTTTAAAAAATCACACCACTGGCATCGTTTTAGAGTCTTGTAAGGTCAAAGAATTAAGTGCATTTTGAAAACTAAATAACAATGCTACATGTGAATCACAACCCCTCTCTTTCCCTCTCTCCCACTCTTCTTTTTAAAAAGATAATAAAGAGGTATAATTCTAGGTTTCATATAATATGTTTCATACTGCATCTAATTGGAAGTAGTCTGGCAAATTTTCCCTCCACCATGTCTCAGCACTGAACAAAACCCTTCCATGAACAACTAAAAACCAAAATCAAACCCAAAAAACCCTTTGAATTCTCTCTTCACTTTTTTTCTCTTATTCTTGTTGCTAGTCATGTTCTTCTTTTGGCAATTGTTATCTTGATGTAGGCAAATGACCCCTTCAGCTTTATACCAAGACATTACATTTGTTGACACAGATTCTTGTTTTCCCCAAGCTTTAGTTAATCATCTTTATGACCATGAAGAATAACCATTTTACGATGTATCTACATGAGGGTAGTACTGAAAGTCATAGTAATGAAAACGGCTGCTGGATGAAGCCATTAGTTAGAAATCTGACAAGTGTGAAACTGGATTTTTTTTTTCATTTTCTTCCCCTGCTTGTATTAGATTTTGTGTATTCGTGTTTATACACTGAGGTTGATTAAATACCAAGAAAATTAAGGGAAGGTTAAAAAATGTGAACTAAACCCACATATACATAACCAGCCAAAACCTGAGGTGTTTTAAACAAAAATTTCTTAGCCTTAGGGTTACTCTCAACCAATCTTCTCTTCACGTCACCAGATGCCCTGCAAGACCAAATTGCCCTTGCTTTGCTGAATTCTCAAAGCATAAATTATCTGTGTCACTACTTCACTGTCCATAATCCTTTATTTATTTCAGATTATTGCTATACTGGGTGCAAAATGATGATTAAAATTTCCTGGAACTGCATGTTCAATTCACACAACAGAATCTTCTCCTTGGACTACTAATGTGCAGGAAAAAGTTTCACAGTTCTGTTTGAGGAACAGAATTTAATTTCTTTTTAACAACAGACTTAGTTACTATAATCACAAAATATTACTACTTAGTCCAAACTGTTAGTAAATCATAGTTATCAGAACCTACAAACATTGGGTTACCTTCCTCTAAGTACCAAAATCAAATTCATTATTGCTGCTCTGTAAAGGAAACAGGGCCAGATATTGATAATACTCCCCCTGATGGCAAGCATCCTATTGATACCAGTCTGCTAGGAAGTAGGACTGAAGAACAACTTCTGACGCTATCCATGAATTAGACTGTTGTTTAGTGTGACTGAGATGACCTAAACCTTCATTTGCAGTCACCCATATTTCTGTAAAAACTTTGGTATGCACTTAGCTTTGTTTATATTTTTCACCATTTTAATAATATATGGAAAGGATTGCATTTTAAATTTTATCTGGAGAAAAAAATGAATGTGGGCAAGCCTTTCCTGAAAGAATTTGAGCTTTGAAATACTTAACAAGAGGGTTTTTCTAAGGTAATTGTGTGTCTATGCAGGCAGCTGGAAAGACCATTCACTTCTCAAAATACTGTGAAAATGCATTTATGCTATGTCACTTGTTCTTAACTTCCTTCTGCTTTGCTTGCCTTGCTGGGAGTTTAGGAAGTCTAAAGTATGGAGCCATCAAATGTCAAAAGAGCAGTCAGGTGTACACAGCAAAATAAGAAAAGGAAAGAGAGGAAAGCTTACTTCTCGGGCCAGCAGAACCAAAGCTGTGTTTTTTACTACAGGAATGCCGAACCCAGACTTCAATTAAATTTCTAGGCTGTGCACAAAAGCAAGCTAATAGCTATATTGATTTCCTAATCATGCACAAGTACGTTATTATTCATAGAATCATAGTGTCATAGAATGGTTAGAGTTGGAAGGGACCTTAAAGAACATCTGATTCCAACACCCCTGCCAAGGTCAGGGACACCTTCCNCCTAAAAGACCATCTGATTCCACCACCCCTGCCAAGGGCAGGGACACCTTCCACTAGACCAGGTTGCTCAAAGCGCCCCCCACCCCCACCCCGCCAGCCTGGCCGTAAAGACCTCCAGGGATGTGTTTTCTTTGGGCAACCTGTGCCAGGGTCTCACCACCCTCACATTAAGAATTTCTTCCTAATATCTAGTCTAAATCTACCCTCTTCCACTTTAAAACCATTAACACTCAACTTATCACTACACTCTCTGATCAAGAGTCCCTCCCCATCTTTCTTGTAGGCCCCCTTTTAGTTACTAGAAGGCTGCTATAAGGTCTCCCTGGAGCCTTCTCTTCACCAGGCCGAATAACCACAACTCTCTCAGCCTGTCCTCATAGGAGAGGTGCTCCAGCTCTCTCATCATCTTTGTGGCCCTCCTCTGGGCCTTGCTCCCACACGTCCACATCCTTCTTATGTTGGGGGCTCCAGAGCTGGACGCAGTAGTTCAGGTAGGGTCTCACCAGAGTGGAGTGGAGGGGCGGAATCATCTCCCTTGGCCATGTTTCTTTTGATGCAGCCCAGGATGCAGTTGCTTTCTGGGCTGCAAGTGCACATTGCTGGGTCATGTTCAGCTTTTCATCCATCAACACCCCAAGTCCTTCTCCTCAGGGCTGCTCTTAATCCATTCTCCGCCCAGCCTGTATTTGTGCTTGGGATTGCCCTGACCCATGTACAGGACCTTGCCTTGTTGAATTTCATGATGTTGGCATGGCCCCACCTCTCAAGCCTGTCCAGGTCACTCTGGATGGCATCCCTTCCCTCCAGTGTGTCAACTGCAACACATGGCTTGGTGTCATCTGCAAGCTTGCTGAGGGTGCACTCAATACCACTCTCCATGTCCCCAGCAAAGATGGTAAACAGCACCGGTCCCAGTACCGTCTCCTGAGGAACACCACCTGTCACTGGTCTCCACTCGGACATCAAGCCATTGATCACAACTCTCTGAGTGCAGCCATCCAGCCAATTCCTTACCTACCGAGTGGTCCATCCATCAAATGCATGTC
>VZSZ01001502.1:216856-227438 GCA_013398815.1 Ibidorhyncha struthersii
GACTGTGTCAAATGGCTTGCACAAGTCTGGGTAGAGGATGTCAGTTGGTCTCCCCTTATCCACTAGTGCTGTAACGCCATCATAGAAGGCCACCAAAATTGTCAGGCGCAATTTGTCCTTAATGAAGCTATGTTGGCTCTCACCAATCACCTCCTTATTTTCCATGCGCCTTAGCATAGTTTCCAGGAGGATGTGCTCCATGATCTTGCCAGGTACAGAGGTGGGACTGACTGGTCTGTAGTTTCCTGGGTCTTCCATTTTGCCCTTCTTAAAAATGGGGATTATGTTTCCCCTTTTCTAGTCACTGGGAACTTCACCAGACTGCCACAACTTCTCAAATATGATGGGACAGTGGCTTAGTAACTTTGTCTGCCAGTTCTCTCAGGACCCCCAGATTGGGTCCCATGGACTTGTGAACCTTCAGGTTCTCTAGATGCTCTTGAACCTGGTCTTCTCCTACAGTAGGCAGTTCCTCACTCTCCCAGTCTCTACCTTTGCCTTTTGTGACTTGGGTGGTTGGCTAGAGCGTTTGGCAGTGAAGACTGAGGCAAAAAATTCATTGAGTACTCATATTAAGGATCTCTTGATGAGACCTCTTTATTTTTTTTTTTTTCCTTTTTTATTGTCTTTTGTTCTAGTGGCTAAAAAAAAAAGATAGTGGTAGGAGGTTGCATGCTTTGTTTTTTTTAAGATTTGCATTAGAAAGCCACTGCTCCGACATGGCTTGGGAACTTAGCACAGTTAGGACTCTCATTTGCTTTCACCTTTGTGGTACTACCTGCTTCCCATTTCCCCAAAAAATCAAAACAAATTTGCAAGACTGATGTAGAATTGGGAGATATCACCTTTCATGTTATTTAGCACTTTCATGCACGATGACCCAGATATCAGTTTCTGTGTTTTCAGCATCACAACATAAAGGATGCTCTCACTTCTAGGGAAGAAAAGAGATTTCCTCCTTACAGAGAAGCCTCAGTGAAAATCTCAGAGTGTGAAAACTAGGTCTCATATCGTCTTTCCTTTCATTTACTCCAAATATAGATGGGAGCAGCAGCGGAGAGGGACATGAGTTATAAGTCTCATGGTGACATCAATTTTTATGCCTAAAGGACTATCAACATTATAAAGAATCACTACAGTTCAGGAATCCACCTCAAAACCCAAGATAACCTTAACAGTTATCATATGGGAGCTGATATATTCCCTGAAGAAATTTGGTGCGTATTTCCAGGCAGATATTAATACTCTTTCATACATCAGCTGCTGTTCTTGACACTTTATTTGCCATCTCTGTGGTATTTATAAAAGTTTAAAGCTAATAGCACAACAAATACAACTAATGGTACTGCAGATGCATGTAAATCTTGGGAAGAATAAATTATAAGTGTCACAGTAAACTGAAATTAATGGGGCGAAAGCTGAGTGCCTGAAAGCAAATAGGTATAGTTGGATTAGAAGACTATCCACTCAAATATTGAAGCAAATAGCCCTCTTGCTGAAGGCTAATTGCTTCCCTGGCATGATACTATACCATGTTTGTATAAATATATAAAATCTTCTCCAAAAATCGATGGGTGAGTTAAGGCTGGGCCAGCTGCAGTTACTTGGTTCAAAACAGGTAGGAACCTGAAGAAAGACAAAAGATTTACCTTTTAGGACTGCAGAAAAGATTAACGCTTTTATCTATATATAAGTTGCTGAGAAAGGCTCTCCTAAATCCTATACGGCCTCAGGGACAGATGAAATATTCCTTTTTTCCATCGTCCTCCTTCATTTGATCCAATACTGTTTTATCCGCTACTTGACTTTAAATTCCCTTCTGAAAGGGAGTAGCCAGACTTAGACAGTTCGTGACCAGGCAAGCCTTGCTTTTCTTTAGTACAGCTGAGGGTGACTGCACTGATGTTGTACTCCTCCTCTTCCTCTGCCAACAGTGAAGCAGCATGCTACTCACACCACGTGAAGTGAATGCCCTTTGAGAAAAGGTGATGCTGGTCAGTGCCTAAATGCAGCGGAGGGAATCATAGAATAGTTTGGGCTGGAAGGTAACTTTAAAGGTCGTCTAGTCCAACCCCCCTGCAATGAGCAGGGACATCTTCAACTTGGTCAGGTTGCTCAGAGCAACCTGAACTCTGCTGCTAAGCTGAAGTAGAAGGGGTGGCTACGTTGACTTGTTTTTCTTAGTAGCAGCCTTGTCCTTAGCTGGACAGCCTGTCTTTAGCTTAGCTTTAGCCTTAGTATGGAATGAGGGAATAACTGCAAAGAAAGTGGATATTCAGATAACAGCAACTTCCTCATAGAATGAGGCTCCCAGGGAGACTGACACAGGGACGAGTCTGTAGCACTCTACACTTAGCCTAAAAGAAGTGTTAAGTTCTTTTTTTCTTTGTCCATTCTTTTTTGAAAAATGTCAGTGGGCTTATGAGACCAGAGTTAAACATGGAGTATCAATGAGCAAAAGGAAAACAAAAACAAAACAATAAAACAAAACAGTAAACCCATTAGCCTGAAGCAATACCACTCTGAACTGTGATCTATACTTACCCTGCAGGAAAACAGAAAGCCAGAGATTTTCCTCTTGTTTAATGACCTTGCCTGGCATCTTGCAACTTCAAAAAACAACAAGGAAGCAAATATATCAAGAAAATAACAGATTTTTCCAGCAAAGCTGGATGAACTGTCAGACTCCAAGCTGTTCTCTAGATCCAATTTCTTTTGCATTAATTTTGTTTAGTGCCTCCCTCACTGCGGCTGTGGACCCTATTGCCAGGACCTTCAGAAGCTGAGGACTCCCCAGATTTTGTACATAAACAAGGAATGCAGAGTATAATGGGTACATCAATGCCTTGTCAGCTCCCACAAACTCATTCTTATCTGGTAAGATAGTGTGTGTATAACACTTTCCTGACACCACAGTAAATTACAGCAAATAACCCACAACTCTATACAGATGTGAGGGCAGATGACATTAAATACCTTCCAGAAGCACTGCCTTCAGTTCATTTATTAATCTTTTATCACTGTCACATCCTTCTGTGATCCATACAGGCTTAAAATACATGAGTGGAGAAAATACAGTAATGTGCATATTGAATTATGTAACAAGTTGTACCCTTAATGCATCTCCTTTCCTATAGAATATTTCTGTGAGGTATATTTCATATTTTTGTTATAAAAGGAATATTAGTAGAAAAATTGCATATTTAGAAATGGAATGAAGAAAGCAGGCCTAAGAAAGTATCTCCCTACTTTTGACCTTTCTCATTGATTCTTTGTTCTTAAAAATACTCTCCTTTCACATATTTCAAACTTTGTACATGATAAATACATTTCACACAAAACTTGCCCTGTTCTGTCCTTTTCTCTCACATCTCAGTCACTTGTTCAAAAAATGCTGTTATTCCTTTTATCAGCTGCAGCATCCTCTGACACTTTGCAAACAGCAGTACCTTTCTAACAAAATCTTTAAAGTAGCCTCTCTGTAAATGGCAAGGGAGCCCATCAGGATGAAAAGCTGAGACCTTTCATATGAAATTGTGCTGCCTGGGCAGTTCTGGTTGTTAAGCTTAAAGGAAAGTAACCCATCTCTGGTGTTCCCATTAGTACTTGTCTGTCCTTTGTGTATGCACACAGTTCCTCCATCGTCTGTTTCACCAGAACTTGCTCTATGCAATAATCACCATTGACATGGAAGCACTAATAACCACTACAGAGAAGATAAGAAAATGTCATTTCCACAAGTGGACTTGCAATTTGCAGTTAATAACCCAGAGCTGGTTGAAAAAGTACTAACCCAGCAGATGAGGTGGAATCCAGTGGAAATATTCTCACTTCATACCGTACATTTTGCTCCTCAGTTCTTATATTAACAAAAAGAGTAATTGAAAGTTCCAATTTTACTCACATAAATTTTGTATTAGAATCTTTCTCAAGGTTTTATTTTGCCCTTATTCCTGAGAATTGTATTTTGAAATGCTGGAACTGTGAGGAGTACAGACAATTTCTCAACTAATACCATGAACCTATAATTCAGATTTCCACTTATTTTTTTTGCAAAGGAGAGGAAAGATCTATCCTTGGTGGCAGTGATAAAGAACACAATAACACAGGTGCTACATACAGTGCGCTTCTCTTGATGGTCTGACAGATTCTTAAGAGGAGGACAACAAAAAACCTACTCTCTGTGGCTCTGAACAATCACACTAACCACTGTTTATCTAATAGATGAGAAAAAGGATTTGAATTTTTAAATTATCTGCAAAGAAGGAACAGAACTCCTTTTACTGTGTGGCTACCAACAAAGAAATTAAAAATCAGCAACTTCAGATGGGGTTGCTTAAATAATGGATTTCAAAATGTATTTCAATCTAAGGAAAAAAAAAACAAATTAAAAACTAAAATTTGAATCCATGCCATGCTGGGCAACTTTTTGGCAAGAAAAATGAAAAATAATAATAATAAAAATAATTTCAGGACCAGCAAACATTCTGAGTGACCCTAGAAATGCCTCTCTCTAGGGTTGCTTGATTTTTTCATTATGTTTCCATTTTGAAACTAAAAAAAAAGTTGTTATGAAATGAAAAATCAGAAAGTTTAGATTTCCTAGATTTTCTCTGCCTTATCTGGGCCAAAGCTATGTGACAATTTTCAGGAACAGTAAAATGAAAGATGTCTATTCCAAAGGCCTTTAGTTTGATCTAGAAGCAATAAATAGAACCAGGTCTGTGCAAACCACTAAACAAGACAGCAAATGCTTTTTTTAAGAACCTTGTCTTTTAGGTTCACCTTGCAATATACATTCAGTGATAACATACAGTTTGCTCCATCACTCATTTCTCATTCTACCTAGCCCACGTTGATTTCTGAAAGAGAAGAAATACAGAAGATTAAAACCTTCCCTGGTGACATGACAAGTCGTGTGTAGTGAGGAAGAAGGACTGAAATGAACTGCAGAATCTAATAAAAAAATTAAGTCACAGAGTATTAGACAGAAAAAAGTGTATGCTATATATGGCTATATTGCAGCAACTAAGACTGAAGTATCCTGCAGTGAACTAGCAGAGGCTGGCAGAGGCTAATTTGCAAATTTTCTCTCCAAAATGTAATCTAGATAAGATTGAGAATACCACAGAGGATGCTGTAAGTGAAGCAGAAATCAGAACCCTCAACTCAAGGGAAAACTTGGAATAAATTAACAGATTGAAACATGTATAAAATAAACAAACAATGATTTTTTCAGGCAATGAACAATTAGTCTACCAGAGTAGTTTTGATATAAATTACTTACCAATACAAGATAGCTTTGTTGTGTGAGGAACACCATGAACATTTCAGACATAAAGGGATTTTGAAAGCAAATTCAATAAAGTCCATAAAAATCCATTAAAAACCCCCACAACTGATGAAAAGTTGCAAGTAATGTTTCTGTGATAAAGGTGGCCTTGAATTTCAATGGCTTTCAAGAAAGGTAGTTATCATTTTGCTGGTGTAAAGTAAGATTTAGATACATTTGCTTCTGTATGAATATTGTGACACATACTGGACACAGTTGTTTTTACCCAGGCAAACAGTCTGCTTGCAAAAGGGAAAATTAACAATTTTTGCAGTTAAGAAACCACTGGACATGTATTGAGCTGACAGTTTATGCTGGTTTATTCTTTCTAAGTTAGAGTTACACTGTAAATACTGCTTTTCTATTCACCATCAAGTCATCAGACACACACACACACACAAACATCTGTATTTAATTTTTCATTCATGCTTATCCAATAAGCAATGACAAGCAGAGTCCCATAAAATTAGAGAATAGTCTTATTCATTCTGATTTATTGTTCCTAAACCATCTGTTATGGTAGAACAGCATAATATCTTCATATTCTACGTAGCGATGGGGCCTTTTAGGAAGATGAACTAACATCACTCTTAGAATTTATATATCTGGTCATTGTTTATCTTTACCTTTACTTTGCCTTTCTCCAAATTTCCAACACTATTATTTCAAATAGTACTTGCACTTATGTAAAAATTTTTACCATGGTGTGCTTTCTTAGTGTTTATTATTGCACTCAGCTCCATATAAATCATAATAGAAATATGCTGGACTTATATTGGTTCTGAACAAGTTTATCATTTTGTTATTATGTTAAATCTCAATTTATCCCCAAGTAATTGAAGGACAATTAGGATTTGAGGAATAATACAAATTTAGAGTATTAGGAAATCCATGTGCAAGTCATGTGTCTACTATTTTCTCAGGGGAAAAGAAAAAAAAGAAATTATTTTAAAAATTCAAATCATCAGATTCCCAGATAATCCAATAAAGACCCCTTTACACCTGAGTGTTACTATTTTTCATCCATTAAAACTCTGAACTGTTAATTTAACAATATTTTAAATTAAACAATATTGTTACATTAACAATTTAATTTAACAAGAACAGAGGTTATTGTTTTTCTTTACAAGATTTATATTTTATTGCTGTTATTTACATTTTTACATGTCCTGAGTACCTTTTTCGTCTATTCTCATTTATATTTTCCCTCCTTTACATTTTAGCTATCATTAAGCAAAGCATGACAACTTATGAACATACTGCTCTTACAATTTCATGGTGTTATTCTTTCTCATTCTGTATCAAAATAATTATAACTACATGAAAATCGCTTGCATGCTGGCTCTTTATACCTGTGTTTTGGAGCATACAATAGGTGTAGGTAATTTTTGTTCTATTTCTAACATGTGTTTAGATGTATAATAACATTTTACTATAAATAATTTTCTATACACTCTATAAAAGCCATTGTGCATGTGAATGTCTGAGCCTTCATAAACAGATCTGGAAAGCTCAATTAGAAAAGCTATTTGTAATACCTCTACTGACTGCAAAAAATGCCGATAACAGCAACGCATTCCATAAAGTAACACAGAATATTCATGTGCATTTTGCTCCTGAAAGCCATTTGGTTAAAACGTTTTAAGTTGTTATAGAAACTAGAGTTTTTGAAACATTTGCTGCTCACAGCATGACATCTCCAAGTTGCCTTTCAAAGAAAAGCTCTAGTGTGGTAATAAATATCAGCTAACTCTCCAGAATGTAAGTTCCCTGCTAAATTTCATTGTGCAAAAATTATTCTGTTATCAAATGGCCTAACTGTTCCTGTCAGGTGAAGCACTGGGAAATTCTCCAACCATGGTGGTCCAACTTGCCCCTCCTTCTCAATAGAGAACCTTTCTGAAACTATTGCTGTTGCTTGTTCACTGCTAGGGGCTTCCCCATGCGTACATCAATTTTCTGCATAGTTCCCTTTCTAGAGACACCTATTGAAGCCATGGAACAGAGGTGGAATCTACTTTTTCTAATTCTTGCTGTGCTTATGAACCTTCATGAGGTTTTAGCTAATGGGCTACAATATGGGACAATGCTCACATTTCCAGCAGTGTCTACAGAAAGAGTATCAGAAAAAAATGCCTTTCTACCAACTCCAAAAAGGCAGGTGAAGTGTCTATAGTAATCATACTAGTCATCTCAAGACATTTATTTTAGTACGCATTCTCCTAGAGTCCTCTGGGGGATTCAGCAGAGTTTCTGCAGAAGAACATACCAGGTGCTACAGGTCTCTGTGGAGAGTAGTAACCCCATTTTCAGGCTCTTAACACAAAGAGACACTGTGTGACTGTTCTGTGCCCAAAAGCAAGAATTGCAGGGCAGTTATTGTCAGTTCAGGATCTTGCATGCACCCAGATGCCTGAACTGTTGTACAGTTGAAGTACAAGAGCAAAACTGCTGCATTCCTCTGCCTGGCCATTTCCAGTCTTGTCCCCGGCTTCATCTGACTGGACCTCCTCAGCTAGTTTTCTTTGTAAAGGTGCCCCACACTTGCTGCTCCCTGCCAGGGATGGTGGCATTCAGTTGCTCCCAGGACTGAAATGGAAACAGTTTACTCTTCCCGTGGACATATGACAGGTATCAATGGAAAGTAGCTTCTTTAGGGTACAGCAAAGTGACACTAAGTAATGCTGAATAGATTGGATACACATTTTTAAGCAGACTACCTTTAGTTCCCTTGTGTCTGTGATGTTTCCAAACAAATTTCTTCATAGGTCCTTTTATATATAAGGTCAGTTATTTATAAATATGATTAGTTATAAGAAGTAGTCCCTGGAAAGACTCAGGCATACAGTGGGAAGAAGAATACTTGTAGATTCTTTTAACTGAAGGTCTGTATTTCTTAAAGCCTGAAATAATTTGCTAGGACTTGTTTAACTTTTAACTTACCCTGTTCACCTTGCGGACAAAATTGGATCATTTGGTCTCCAAATATGATTTGGGCAACATAATATTGTCAGCTGGACCTTATATTCTGATGATTTACTGAAAACTAAAATAACTTAAAATTTGCAATATAGATATTCAGGAAAACAGCACTAGGCAATACTTCAGTAAACACCTTCCTGTACCCCATGTTGTAGGTTAAAATGCAGGCATGGTTACTCTAGAATTCATTTTTGGAAGATAAATACACATGATCTAAATCATCAGTCTATGACATGGCCTCTACACACTCGGCAATTGCTTTGTTTCCCACACCATGTGCAAAGAAACGATGGCACTCTTTGTCCAGGTGCAATGTTAAAGTCTACTGAGATCCACTGCTTTCCACATTCAACAGTTTGCATAATTGAGTATTTGATGCCATCTCCAAATTTCTGATGGATTGCTGTTTCTTTTATTTCAACCTTTGGTGTTGCTATTTTGTCATTTTTGAAATGTGTTTTCACACTCATCTCAGGGACATAGGTGTTACTGTCTTTTTGCCACAGCCTGTGAGGTCTGGTTGTCCTCCAATGCATGATGCTTAAAATAGTTACATTTCTTATTTATGTCACTGCTGCTAGTAGGAATTTTGAAATTATTTTGTTATGTTATGCTCTTCTGAGTGTTATTGGACTGGTCGTCTATACTGCTTAGTTTTCTTCCAGCTCTTTTAGCAGAGTCCAACAGACGATGAAGGTTTTCAGAGCTGCTGAAGCTGTCTGGCTACACTACCATATGTTCCCTCTTCTAGCTTTGTTTCTCTGTTCTTAATCCAGACGGCTGTAGAATATATTCTATGTTTTAGTGCAGTTTAGTTTTTTGCTGCATCACCTCCATCCCTGGAAAGATGATGGAACAGCTTGTTCTGAGTATCATCTCAAAGCACCTGGATGAAAAGAAGGTTATCAGAAGTAGTCAACATGGATTCACTAAGGGGAAGTCGTGTCTGACTAATCTGATAGCATTCTATGATGAGGTCACTAGATGGGTGGATGAGGGGAGGGCAGTGGATGTTGTCTACCTTGACTTTGGCAAGGCTTTCGACACTGTCTCCCACATCATCCTCACAGGCAAGCTTAGGAAGTGTGGGATAGATGAATGGACAGTGGGGTGGATTAAGAACTGGCTAACATATAGAGCTCAGAGGGTTGTGGTTAGTGGTGCAGAGTCTAGTTGGAGGTCAGTAACAAGTGGTGTCCCTCAAGGGTCAGTACTGGGTCCAGTCCTGTTCAATATATTCATCGATGATCTGGACGAAGGGATAGAGTGTACCATCAGCAAGTTTGCTGATGACACTAAACTGGGAGGAGTGGCTGATACGCCAGAAGGCTGTGCTGCCTTACAGCGTGACCTGGATAGGCTGGAGAGTTGGGCAGAGAGGAACTTAATGAAATTCAACAAGGGTAAATGTAGGGTACTGCATCTGGGGAGGAATAACCCCATGCATCAGTACAGGTTGGGGGCCGACCTCCTGGAGAGCAGCTCTGTGGAAAGGGACCTGGGAGTCCTGGTGGACAACAGGATGACCATGAGCCAGCAATGTGCCCTGGCGGCCAAGAGGGCCAATGGCATCCTGGGGTGCATCAAAAGGAGTGTGGCCAGCAGGTCGAGGGAGGTCATCCTCCCCCTCTACTCTGCCCTGGTGAGGCCGCATCTGGAATACTGCGTCCAGTTCTGGGCTCCCCAGTTCAAGAAGGACAGGGATCTGCTGGAGAGGGTCCAGCAAAGGGCTACAAAGATGATTAGGGGATTGGAACATCTTTCATATGAGGAGAGGCTGAGGGATTTGGGTCTCTTTAGTCTGGAGAAAAGAAGATTGAGGGGGGATCTTGTTAATGCTTTCAAATACTTGAAGGGAGGATGCCAGGGGGATGGGAGCAGTCTTTTTTCAGTGGTGCCCATTGATAGGACGAGGGGTAATGGGCACAAGCTTGAACATAGGAAGTTCCATCTTAACATGAGGAGGAACTTCTTTACTTTGAGGGTAGTGGAGCACTGGAACAGGCTGCCCAGAGAGGTTGTGGAGTCTCCCACTTTGGAGACATTCAAAATTTGCCTGGATGCTGTCCTGTGCAACCTGTTGTAGGTGACCCTGCTCTGGCGGGGGGGTTGGACTAGATGATCTTCAGAGGTCCCTTCCAACCCTAACTATTCTGTGATTCTGTGATTCTGTGATTATGTGGTGCCCAGGTGGCAAGCCAAAATAATTTATCTGTTATCATGGCTTCAGAACTTCTGCTCCCCTTTTGTACCAGGTTGCTATATTGC
>VZSZ01001502.1:227458-240656 GCA_013398815.1 Ibidorhyncha struthersii
TTGCTATTCTTAATTTTATTATTTCTTTATTCTAACTATCGTTTTATCTCTTCTGTAGATACACAAGACAGAACCTTGCTTTTACGGTCTATTCTGTTTTCTAAGCTGCTGTCAGCGCATTAGAGGTACCAAAATACTTTGCGACATCTAGGATACCTCTTCCATCTACATTGTCTTTATCGGACATCTCATTGGTGTTTTTTGGATTATGTATAGTCTCCCATGAGAGCAGTGCATATACTTACCATGCTGAAAGTCTATCTCATGTTCTTGATAGGGAATGGTACCTGTGTTGTAAGATAGGACATGACCTCAGTCACTATATTGTGACTTTCCTAGTGATTTGGGGGGCAAGGCCTCATCTTCAACTGACAGTTCTGGAAGCTGAATAATAGGCATTTTAGTCACCTGGATGCTTTCAGCAGTGGCTTTTTCATTATGCTTTCTGAAGCTCGTGATCAAACCTCACCAGGCACAAAGCAGATGTACCTTGATGTGATGATTTCATTCCAAAGAGCACAGCTAGTAGCTGCTTTTCAGTACATTCACACTCTCTCACTGAGTCTTTCACAGACTTTATATCAAATGCACCAGATTGCTGCTTTACTGCTACTACAGCGCCTTGGATAAATCAAGCAGTATGTTCTCAATTGTTAGCAATAGGTAGCAACTTCTTTTCCTGGTGCTATTCTGCAGCTTTTGATCAATGCAAATCCTTAGAAACAATAGCAAGTTCCCAAGAACGTGATTTAATAAAAAGCTCCAAGTTGAAGTATCTTTTTCATCCACTGAAACAAAACAAAGCTGTTAGGATTTTTTTGTTTTCATGAAAAAATAAGGGAATCTGGTAGCCTCAGAATAACCAACATGACCAAGATTAGGATACTAGTATGATACTAATATGTTCTAATCACCACATTATAGACCTAGTTTTTCAATTTTTTTCTGTTGGGGATCTTCCATTTTAAGAACATAATTAAATGACCAATTCACCAGGAAAGCGTTCATTTTGCAATCAAATAACTTTAGCACTAAAGGGTGGGGAGTCTGGAGACACAAATTCCAATACACTTCTTGGAGATCAGTCTATTGCCTGGAGAATTTACCTTCTCTTTTGTTTTATTTCCTAATAAAAATGTATTCATGTAACAAGTGCATTTATATTAAGAGGGTGTGACTCTTCTATATGACTCAGTTTCTGCCGTTGCTTTCTCACTATAGACCACTATTTTCAAAAGTTGTAATGAATTTTCTCTGCACTCTTGTTAATACTTTCCTGTGGTAACTGCAGCAGGGCTGAGATGAATGCATTTCGGCAGTCCTAAACCATATGTAGGGCAGTCTGTTTAGAATTTTGAACTGCTATTTATATATCCAGTTCACTAACACAATTGCTCGTATTCCTGGCCAAGGCCCATAATAGCTATTTTTTCACTTAACAATTTTATTCTCATGTTATACTGGGCTGTTTCAAAATGGTCTACTGTCTCACAATGCTACATAGGTACACCTGTATATCAGCTCTCAGAAAGTCTAAGTGACATCACCTTTTTTGTTGCTCAAGGTTTTTTTAACTGTGCTTGCTTTTCCCTATAAACAGGTCTTGTCATAACCAGCACAAAGTTAGATTGTGCCAGTCCACTTCTGCCCCTCAGCACTACCAGTAATGCATTACAGATGCCTTCCTAATCCCGCTGTGATTTAACTGTTGTTGATTTAACAACACAGTGGCAAATTTGGCTGTTGTATAGCTGACAGCCTTTTCATGCATTATGTGCACACTGAGAGTCTTAAAATCTGTTAAAGTCATACTCCAGGCAGTCTTCTTTGCATTACAAGGCTTTAGTCCTCAGTCATGCTCATATTACTGCTGTTCTCAAGGGAACTCGCTTCCCTGGAATATAAAATGTATATGTACTGTAGCCTCCACTGTCTACAAGCCTGGCATTGTCTTTGAGCTGTCCATATTTCTTTCCACGCTGAATACTTTGAACCATTCATGTGGTCTACTTTTTTAATTCATCTTTCTCTAACTTACTCCCATATTTCTTTGGTTGGTGACTCCATACTTCTTTTGTGACCTGCAATTATGAACACTCTTATTTTGTCTCTGGTCTATGATGACTGGCACTGTTCTCCTAGAAGCATTTCTGCAGAGGTGGGCTATTTTTCTCAGCTATTTTTCTCAGCTATTTCTCCTGTAAGCTTAAGTCATGTGTGGCAGAGCCATATCTTAAGTATCTGGTTTTGTGCACTGTCAGAGATGGGATATTGGGCTAGGAGGAACTGTATTGTGACCCATTACAACCACACTCATATTCTTAAGGAATGTAATGTCTTTGACACCAGACCATCAAATGATTGTCCTTTTCTCTGCAAAATTGATCTACAGAAAATTCCTGAAAAATGGATAATATTGGAAAAAACAAGGTCTTTTGAAGCGTGCAGAAGGAAAGATTATGTAGCAAAAAAGGACATGGGTTAGTAATCTCAGATGTAGCAGATTTTTCACCTATTAAGAGAATAGCATTGGTGCAGTGTCACCTTGAGTGCTGTGTGCAGTTCTGGGCCCCACAATTTAAGAAGGACATAAAGGTACTTGAATGCATCCAAAGGAGGGCAACACAGCTGTTGACAGGGCTGGAAGGCATGTCCTCTGAGGAGCGGCTGAGGACGCTGGGTTTGTCTAGTTTGGAGAGAAGGAGGCTGAGGGGAGACCTCATTGCTCTCTAAAGCTCCTTGAGGAGGGGAAGTGGAGAGGGAGGTGCTGAGCTCTTCTCCCTGGGATCCAGTGACAGGTCATGTGGGAATAGTTCAAAGCTGTGTAAGGGGAGGTTCAGACCTGTCATTAGGAAGCATTTCTTTACCTAGAGGGTGCTCAAACACTGGAACAGGCTTCCTAGAGAGATGGTCGATGCCCCATGCTTGTCAGTGTTTAAGAAGCATTTGGAGACAATGCCCTTAATAACATGCTTTAACTTTTGATCAGGCAGTTGGACTAGATGATTGTTGTAGGTCCTTCCAACTGAACTATTCTATTCTATTCTATTCTATTCTATTCTATTCTATTCTATTCTATTCTATTCTATTCTATTCTATTCTATTCTATTCTATTCCATTCCATTCCATTCCATTCCATTCCATTCTATTCTATTCTATTCTATTCTATTCTATTCTATTCTATTCTATTCTATTCTATTCTATTCTATTCTATTCTAATATGCTGTCACCTAAACCAATGCTATTTACATAGCCTATAAGATTGGCATCACAGTAGCATATAAAATAAACATTTCTGAAAATACCTATCCTGCATAAAAACACTTATAAGGTTTTCTTCTTAAATAGTACCAAACTCAACATTCTTTGAAGTTTGTGATAACAAGCACTTTCCTGATGTTTATATTTAGGGCACATTATTTGCAGTGGCCTGCAGCAGAAGAAATCCTAGAAAGAAAACAACTATAAATACTGTCCAGGCTTGAGCCACTGCTAGTTGCTTGAGAAATAAAAATAACGACAGACAACAATTTGATGCAATAATGCTCTTTCACAGAAAATAAGGAACCCCAGTCTTTGTTTGCAGCAAAAGTAGGAATGAAAAAATAGTCCTAGGTAACTGTGGTTTTGATAACAGCTTCTTACCCATTTCAGCAACCCTTCACTGAAAACTTACTTGGTCTACACCTCTCAATACGGTTACAATCTCAGGCCCTGCCTGGTGTTTTTTTCTTTCTTTTTCCTATCTGAAAAAAAGAAAATCACACCACAGTTAGGAATTAAAATCTTCCACCTACAGCTGTCTTACTGTGCCTTTCCCTTGATTTAAGTCACTCTTACAGGAATATGTTTTTTGGACTTGGCCAGCACAGGAATACTGGTCTAGATGGAGCTGTGTCTGAGACACAGAGCTGCTGTGCATGTCAGCACCCTGTGAGAACAGAATTGCTCGGCTTCTCTCAGCAATTGCAAAAGAAGGATGAAATCACTCTTGATTTCCTGAATGCCTCTTCTGAGGATATGACACTTTTACGAGTTCTTTAGATAGGGAGAGTAATTCCCATTTCTCAGCTCTGGAATATTACTTTGACTTTTTCTGAATGACTCGATAGAAAGGTATAGGTAAGAAAATGAAACTATTGCCAGTGAGATGGAAAAGGAGCCAGCCATTAGTAAGGCATAATCAAACCCAATAGTGTAAAGGATCCAATACTGCCAGGCTTAGTAATAACATCATCTTGAGTGTCAGATAACAGCAGATAACATTTCAACAGCCCCTTCCTTTGAATACCTTAAGCCATTTTTACACATTTTATTGCAGCACCATCCAATATATATTATCATCTGCCTTCTGCAGATTGTGCACTGAGATACAGTGTGCTCCTCCCTGCAAGATGCAAAGCAATTTGCTGAGGACAATGTTTATTTCCTGGACTGGCTGCCAGTGAGAGCCGTTGACTCTGGGAGCTTCCATCTAAAAGGACAAATCTCTACTGGCACATTTAACTCCAGCTGCCACAGTGCCTGTCATCCCTCCTGTAACTCAGCCACGTTCCTGGACATACGAGAAGAGAAGGAAAAGATAAACCCAAAGTCCCTTTCACATTGAGTTAATTTTGAAGGTGATAATCAGAAAACAGATAATGTGCAACCCCTTCAAAGTCCCACAGAAATTTGTTGGGAAAGAAATTACAGTGTGTGGGTTTTTTTTTCCATTCTTGAAGTGATTTTGTTAACTAGTGGGCATTATTTCTTTGTTTGTTGTGTTATTAATTAGTGACACACTTGGCTTCCTGGAGTCAGCCTCCAATGTAGTGATGTATGATGATGCTTCCTATAGCTTCATACTGGTGGCAAAGTCAGACATTTCCTGTTAAGCTAATATTTCCAATTTTCCTCCTGAATCTGTTTCCTGTCATACTTTTCTACAAGTATCTACAAGTAGAGTCACAGAAACAGAGGACCACTCTGGAAGGCAACTTCTGCGGTTTCTGGCCCAACCCCAGGCACAGAGCAGGTCAGCCAGAGTGTTGTATCAGCTTGTTCTTTCATCGCACCCCTGTGGAAACAGGGAAACCTGTTTGACATGAATCCCCTGGGGCTCATTTCTCTGCATTTCCCCCAGAGACAGTGCTGTGCTGCAGCATGTGTGAGCACTTGTCATGGTTTAACCCCAGCCAGCAACTAGGAGCACGCATCTTCTTGCTCACTCCCCTTCCCCCTCCCCCAAAGCATAGGAAGAAAAGGGAGAAAGGAGATGAAAGGGAAAAAAAAAACCTTGTGGGCTGAGATGCAGACAGTTTAACAGAACAATAATGGAAAAGGAAAAAACAATAATAATAATAATGGTAAAAGAACATACAAGATACAAGTCAATCTCACCACCTGGTGAATTGCTTGACCAGCTGGACCCAAGCAGTGATTGCAGATTCTTCCCCCTGGCTAACCCCCATCTATATACTGAACATGATGTCTATGGTATGGCATATTCCATTCGCCATCCTATTATTCTGTCTATGCTCCCTCTCAGCTTCTATGGGAAGCTGAAAAAAGTCCTTGACTAGTATAAACATAGCTTAGCAACAACTAAAACAACATGCATTATTGACATTCCTTTCATACCAAATCTGAAAACACAGCAACCACTAGAAAGAAAATTATCTCTATCTCAGCTGAAACCAGGACAGCACTTCTATCCCAGGACGTAGGGAGAAGCTGAGCCAAAGGGACTGCCTCTCCTTTTCCTGGCCTTGGAACAGGAGTTTGGAGGCTGGATGGTGTTTCACTACTAGGGGAAGATTACCAGAAAGATCCCAGTGACTGAAATCCAAAAGAAGACAAAAAAAAAGTGCAAACATGAAAAATATATCTACCTTTCTGCCCACACAGAGCTTTAATATGCCTCTTTTTGACATATGCATTTCATGTCTATGTTACACATCTTCTGTTTTAACCAACCTATGACTAAAGCAGGACACCTAGGTTTATGCACTGGGAACAACCAGTCTTGCCCTGATTCAACTCTAGTTGTATTCAGTTTTGCCCCAGGCTGTATGTGATGCTTTACACTATCACAGATACCAAGAAATCAGCAAGGAGGGCTTTCCAGTCATACTCCCAGTGTGAGCTGAGAGAAAACACCTCTGATCTCAAGAGAGTTTCTTGAAAACCGAAAGTCATGAATATATTTTTTAGACTGTTGTCCTCTAGATCAGTGGAAGGTGACACAGGAAGGATGCAGACCCTGAGATTATGAAGGGTTTTTTTCTTCTCCATGATGTTATATTTTGTGGTAACTAAATTGTTTGCAATAAAGTAAAGTTTTAAAAATTATTTGGACAAAATATTTAATAATTAAAGTTTATTCTCATGTTTAATGATTTATGAACTGTATATGTTTTGTGTACCTTTTAACTAAACCAATTTTCCATCAGTAGCTTAATAAACTTATTAGGTAAACAAGGAAAAACACTCCAGATGTTTTTATTGTGAATATACTGCACATTTGTTCTTTGGAGACAGAAGATAAACCAATGCTGCATTCTTTTTCTTTTTTTTTCTTTGCCTTTCAGATATATTTTAGTTCTATATTTATATCTACTTCGTTTACAATAGATCTCAAGAAGTAATAATACATTGTCTCTCTGCATGGTATGGTGACAGACTAAGAGCCAAACAACAAAAACCCTGTCCCCTGAAGAATATGGGGCTGTATAATAACATTGCTGAATAATTTGATACTGCTAACAGGCTTTACATAACAAACAGTTATGAAATAAAAGTTCGCCACTAGCAATTTCCTCCTTTTCCAGTTTCAAACCAAAGACAATTCAGCCATGAAGAACAGCAGATGTAACTGCTTGTGTTCTGGTGGTGATGAATAGTTGTCCAGAGGGAGCTGGTAATGGTGGCCAGCAGTTGATCAAATTGCAGCAGCAGGAACACGAGATACCAGTTGTAACATACTTACCACAGCCCTTTAAGGAACCAGGTATATCCAACAGAATCATAGAATCATTGAATAGCTTGGGTTGGAAGGGACCTTTAAAGGCCATCTAGACCAACCCCACTGCAATGATCTTCAACTAGATCAGGTTGCTCAGAGCTCCATCCAACCTGATCTTGAATATTTCCAGGGACGAGGCATCTACCCCCTCTTGGAGAAAACCCTGCCTGTGTTTCACCACCCTCATTGTAAAAAATTTCTTCCTTATAGTTAGTCTGAATCTACTTTCTTTTAGTTTAAAACCATTACCCCTTGTCTGATTGCAACAGGCCCTGCTAAGAAGTTTGCCCCTTTTAAATACTGAAAGACCACAAAGAGGTCTTCCCAGAACCTGCTCTTCTCCAGGCTGAATAACCCCAGTTCTCTCAGACTGTCCTCACAGGAGAGGTGCTCCAGCCCTCTGATCATTTTTCTGTCCCTTCTCTGGACCCGCTCCAACAGGTCCATGTCCTTCTTGTGGTGAGGACTCCAAAGCTGGATGCAGTACTCCAGGTGGGGTCTCATCTGAGCACAGTAGATGGGGAGAATCACCNCAGGTGGGTTCTCATCTGAGCACAGTAGATGGGGAGAATCACCTCCCTTGTCTCGCTGGCCACACTTCTTTTGATGCAGCCCAGGATATGGCTGGCCTCCTGGGCTGCAAGCATACATTGTTGGCTCATGTCTAGCTTTTCATCCACGAACACCCCCAAGTCCTTCTTGGCAGGGCTAGTCTCAATCCCTTAATTCCCCAGCCTATACTGATACCAGGAATTGCCCTGACCCAGGTGCAGGACCCTGCACTAGGCCTTGTTGAACCTCATAAGGTTCACACAGGCCCACTTCTCAGGCTTGTCTGGGTCCCTCTGGAGGGCATCCTGCCCCTCAGGGGTGTCAACCACACCACTCAGCTTGGTGTCATCTGCAAACTTGCTGAGGATGCAGCCAATCTCTATGTCTATGTCATCAATGAAGATATTGAACAGTACTGGTCCCAATATGGACCCTTGAGGGACACTACTTGTCACTGATCTCCAGTTGGACATTGAGCCATTGACCACTTCCTTCTGGATTCGACCATCCAACCAATTCCTCATCCATCCATCAAATCCATATCTCTCCAATTTAAAGAGGTGGATGTTGTGGGGGCCATGTCAAAGGCCTTGAAAAATTCCAGATAGATGACATCTGTAGCTCTTCCCTTGACCACTGATGTAGTCAGTCACTCCATCATAGAAGGCCAATAGGTTGGTCTGTCAGGACTTGCCCTCGCTGAAGCCATGCTGGCTGTCTCAAATCACCTTCCTCTCCTCCGTGTGCCTTAGTATAGCTTCTAGGACAATCTTTTCCATGATCTTCTCAGGTACAGAGGTGAGGCTGACATGTTGGTAGTTTCCAGAGACCTCCTTCTACCCTTTCTAAAAATGGGTGCAATGATTCCTATTTTTCAGTCAACGAGGACTTCACCTCACTGCCATGCCTTTTCAAATATCATGGAGGGTGGCTTGGCAACTACATCAGCCAATTCCCTCAGGACTCCGATGTGCACCTCATTAGGTCCCATAGATTTCTGTATGTTCAGCTTCCTCAGGTGGTCACAAATGTGACCTCCTCTTACAATGGGCGGGACTTTGCTCCCCCCGTCCCTGCCTTGAAGTCTATTAACTTGAGAGGTGTCAGTAGAGAGATTGACAGTGAACACTGAGGCAAAAAAGTTGTTGAATACCTCAGCCTTCTCCTCGTCCATTGTTACCAGTTTGCCAGTCTTCCTCATCAGGGAGGGTACACTTTCTTTGACCTTCCTTTTCTGGCTGACATACCTGGAGAAGCCCTTCTTATTATTCTTTGTGTCCCTTGCCAAGTTCAGCTCCAGATGCACCTTGCCCTTCCTGCTCCCAACCCTACACAACCGGGCAGTGTCCCTATACTCTTCCCAGGATATCTGTCCCTGCTTCCACTGCCTGTGCATTTCCTCCTTGCCCTTTAGTTTGACCAACAGGTCTCGACTCAGCCATGCTGGTCTCTTGCCTTCCTTTGCTGATTTCCTACACCTGGCAATCAAGAGCTTTTGCGCTCTATGGAAAGCATCCTTAAATATCTGCCAGCTCTTTTCTGCTCCCTTGTCCCTGAGGGTAGTTTCCCAGGGGGTCCTACTGACTAACTCCTTGAACAGCTGGAATTTTGCTTTCTTAAAATTCAGGGTCCTGACCTTACTCTTCCCCTGACCCATATCCCTCAGGACTGCAAACTCCACCAGTGCATGATCACTGCAGCCCAGGCTGCCTCCAATCTTGACGTCACTGATTAGCTCACTTGTGCTGGTGACCAACAAGTCCAGTATTGCATCCCCTCTGGTAGGGCTGTCTATGACCTGGCTTAAGAACTTATCCTGAATTGCACTCCATGAGTCTCCTGGATTGCCTACAGTTCGCCGTGCTACTTTTCCAGCAAATGTCAGGGTGGTTGAAGTCCCCTAACAGGACGAGAGCCTGTGAGTGTGATGCCTCCTGTAGCTGGAGTCAGAAGGCTTCGTCAATAGGCTCCCCTTGATTGGGCAGTCTGTAGTAGACATGAATNTAGAGGGCCACACATTTCTTGATGTAGAGGGCCACGCTTCCTCCCCTCCTTCCTTGCCTGACACTTCTGAACAGCAATAGCTGCACTCCAGTCATGAGATTCGTCCCACCAAGTTTCCATGATGGCAACTAGGTTGTAGCTTTCTAACAGCATGGTGGCTTCTAGCTCCTCCTGTTCGTTGCCCATGGTGTGTGCATTGGTGTAGAGGCACTTCAGCTGGGCTGTTGACCGTGTCACTTTTTTAGAGGAACACCCTTTCATTCCTTTGAGGTATTTCACTGTTGTTTCCCTCTTGGCTCCCGTTATCTTGGGAGCCCATGGCTCATGGCTGTAAGACTTCAAGCGTGCTGCAGTGTAGCCAGCATGTTACAGAGCATATCTGTGTCAGGATGGTGGAAACAAATAATTTCCCTTCATTCAGCAGCAACATTGATAACTGCTTGCACTTCCCGCTTGTGCGCAAACAGCACTACACCAGTCTTGAAACTTGACCTGGGTTCACTAACCTTCAACACATCCGAGTCAACTTGATGCTGACCCCTAGCCAATTTTTAGGAAACTCATACAGGCACTGATGGCCTCAGATCAAAGAAATGAGGAAACAGAGCTGTTTCGGGTTTCATTTAAATCTAAAACTCAAGAGGATAAAACTTACATGAAATGAAATAGACCAAATATTTTAATTAACTCCTGTGGGAACAGCAGCAGAACTTCACACAGCTCTGCAAGTAAAGAGGCAGAATATGAATAAGGGATGTCCAAGCTACCAGGCTCAGAAAACAACATGAATTGCCCATTCCCATCAAGGATATTTATGTTAGATTGTTCAAGTCTATTTATATGGTGCATGAGAACCTGCATATATCTGCATATACAAACCTGATTTTGACAGTGGTATTTACATGTCCTCTAAGTAACCTTATTGTATGCAACTGATGTGATTGCGTATAGCATGTTCTGTGTCTGTGGGGTACAATTTGATGAACAAAGCCAACTCACATTTATAAAATCCTATATTAACTGCTAAGATACCTAGTATATTTGCTATTTGACATCAAGCTCTTAAATGAATTTTTTTACCATTTTATGGGTGTCAAGGACTGTCTGCATAATCAAAAAGCACAGGAAAATTACATTCATATGTCAGAAGTAGATTAGGGGCTCCCTATATCTGTCATCTCCAGGTAGAAAAGATATGCAAAGATTTCACAGGACTTTAGGCATTTTGGTATAGAGACCAGGCAAGACAGAGGGTATAAAGGGGCAGGACAGTTCTTACTTGTTTTCACTGGGTAAGACGGTGATGGTAGATGATGCTCCATTAATATCTGGGAAAGAAGCAGTGGGAGTTCATTAAGTAGCCTACTCAACAGTGAAGCACATTGCTGCTTTTCAAACTGTCTGACTGACTGATGTCCACTCACAGATTCCCAAAGAAGAGTGAATTGATGGAAGGGAATAGTACAGCAAAAGATAAACTTGCAGGCCTTGAGTTTCAGACCTGATAGTCATTTGCTTCTGATACAACCCTTCCCTCTGTTACAAGTCAGTAATTTCTTAAAAGATTTTAATTCCTGCCTTGTCCTTCTTGTCTTCAACAAGGGCACTTCCAGGTGATTTCTTAGCCAAGAAAAAAGACCCTGCTAAAGTCAAAAGACTTGGAATCTTTGGCATCTCCCTCCCCCTCCTCAAAAGACGTCAATTTGAGAAGGCATGGTCATGATGTTAGTGGGTATTCTTGCATTCTAATAATCTTCACACTGTAATGCCCAAAGCAGTAACTCTCCAGCCATTTCATTTGTATCTCGTGTCTTTCTGGGCCATTTGAATTGTTCCACTAAACGCCACATTAAGAATGAAAATAAAAAGTTTTCATAATGTATTTCTAACAATCCAACTCAGAAAATGACTGACAGTAAGTTAGGATAAAATAGCAGTGCATTATTCTTTTGTTAAAACCAAGGATCTGCTCAGGAGAAGAAAGAAAGGGGAAAAAAATCCAGATGGTAAGTTATCCTCACAATAAATACATGGGCTGAGGTGTGAAAAACTGTTCTGTTTGTGAAGTATACTGCAACTGCATAACTTGAATAATTTCTAATGTATTTATAATTTTAAAAAATGAAGCTTTGAGTGGTTTCACAGGTTTTGCTTTGCATGCTCCTTATTAAAATGTATATTTTGCATGGGAACAGTCAAAAAAATACCAGAAAACAGACCCGCACTGCTTGCAGCCCTGAAAAGTTCAAACAATATTTGAGAAGTAAAAAATGGACACCAAAGAGATTTTGTGAAGTAAAAATGAACAAGTTCTCTATATTTCTGGATCATGTTTTATTAAATCAGAAGAACCATAAATGAAATAGGTCTCAGGGGGTTAGGTTAGCTGGGATAGAGTCTCTGCTGTGTGCTTTTTCTGTGCTATGCACAGCAGAGCTGAAGTGTCTAGGTATTACTGCAGTCTAAACACAACACAATAGCATCTGTCAGCCCAGGCATAAAAAAAGAGTACAGGCTCACCGTAACACACTGTATTTTATTCATACTGCTCATTTTTAATACAGCTAGGCCTTTACATGTTATCATTTTACATCGCCTCTGGTAGGGAGTCAAATTTTCCAACTCAAAACTTGGTAACCCTGGAATATTTCAAGTAAGTTTTCTTAAGAACTTACTGACTAATGCTTTATAATGCATCTCACACTTGGCCTGGACAGTGAAGCTGAAGGATTACCTGTCTCCAGCTTTTTGTATTCTACCAGTAATGGCACTGCCCCATAAATACTAACCTTGTGTGTGAGAGTAGCAATCCACAATCTGCATATCATGGATTGCAGCAAATAAAACCTCTTATGTTTCTCCAGTTACCATACTGCTGAGGCATAAACTTTAATTACAGAAAGGCTAGAAATTGGCCTCGACACAACTAAGGTGAGTTCATGGTCAAAGGAGTTTCCCTTTGGATTTGTGGCTGAGGAATAAATTTTAAGAGTTTATCCTAATCCTAGATGGTCATTTTAGGAACTTCAGTGCTATTCAGATGTTGAAATTCAGAGATAACTGCTCAAGTTTCAGTACATAAAGACCAGCTCCTGTTCATAATGAATACATCAATATTACTACTGACTTCAGCGGACACAGGAGATGGGTTTCAAAGAAGAAAACTTTGGCCTTAGTTTGCCTTAAAATATTCTGTGGAAAGCAAAGGTGACTTGCTGACCTAAACTGAACCTCAAAAATAATGAGTCAGGTTACAGACATACTTTGAATTATGTATGAAAAAATAGACAAAAGAATGAAAGACAATAAAAATAAAAAATAGAATTTAGTGAGAAAAGGAAAGTTTGAGAATTAGAGATGGATGCAAGCCAAATCACTGGGCATATGAGCACACCTCACTCTATTTGGCCCAATGTCTGTGTGAGAGAGAGAACAAAACACCAGACACCTGAATAACGTAAAAATAAAAGATGTCATTAAATTGTGTGGCATAAATCCAGCAAAATCTGACTATCAGAACATTTCTAGAAAGTATGAATAGCTTGTGAAACATATAATGGCATAAGATATTGTTTCTGCCTTTGTTGAACTAATCCTGTAATAAAAATAATATGTAGTAATGGATGACTACACATC
>VZSZ01001502.1:245906-282004 GCA_013398815.1 Ibidorhyncha struthersii
AAGCTTGTTTCCTTTCTCCTCATTAAAAAAAAAAAAAAAAAAATCTTTCCAACTTAACCATTATGGTCTAGAGAATTCCTTATTACTAGAAAGCAAAGAAAAGGAAAAGAAGTCCTGAACGCAAAACGTCTTTGTAAAAAACAGACCTATTTCATGGCCAAACATCACGGACTACAGATAATCACTTTACATACCTGAATACATGAATAAAATCAGATATGAAATCTCTAAAGTTTTCAGACTGAAATTATGTCTGAAGGGTAAGTCTCACTGCCTCAAGCTACCCTTCATTTATTAGCAAGACAGTCTAAAATGATGCTTTCCAAGGTGACGGGAAATGGCTGAGATCCTCCCTCCCCTGGCCCCTTAGGGGAGCAGCCACCTTGGCTGCCATACAGTGTTACTGGAACTGCACAGCAGTGCTGCAAAGCAATCACCTGTGCTTGCATGCACAGACATGAAATCCCCAGGCCACAACACCCTTCTACGCCTCTGCCCTGGCTGCTCTGAGCTGCTCCTTCCTATTGAGCTGCTCAGCTTTTGAACAGAGGTACTCTGGACCCCATCAGGCTACTGCAATAGCTAAATATGTAGACATCTCCAAGACACATATACAGTTCTTCCTGTCTGGAAGAACATACGCTGGTTGTTGAAGCAATGATGAACAAAAAAGTTACTCAAAAAGATGATGACTTTCACTTCTATGTGTCGACTGATTTTCCATCTGGACCTTCCCGATTTTGAAGAAAAAATTCTTTTGCTCTGCCATTGGTTTAGCTCATGGTTTAGAATCATGCCCAAAATCCATGCTTAAGATTTAATTTAGAAAAAAAAATACCAAATCCACTGTTTGCTCTCAGTCTGCAATACAGAGTACAGTACATGTAGTGCATGCCAACTCTGCAGCTGTGGGAAACAGGTGTCAGATTTGGGACATCATCCCCGATCAGCCCTTACTCACAACAGAAAACTGAACACACTCTTTTCTGACCTGATGAGAAAAACAAACAAGCAAACAAACAAAAAAAGCCCAGAAAGACTGTTCTGGGTGACTGTATTCTGCAGCTTCTCTCCTGATGTCTCTTTGCAGTGTGTCACCCTGTGAGCTCTCTGTGTCAGGCAAGAGGAGGATTTGGGCTTCTTAAGTAGCTGTCTTCTGTCACCCCAAAGTTGAAATTTGGTTTGGTCAGCGTGAAGACATAGCAGACAAGTACAGATCTGACCCCATATTATGTACGGAATTATGCTAGAATAAACCTTCAGTAAAGCTGGGTGAACCCTAGTAACTTTTAAGTCTGCTATACTTTGTCAGTGATCACTTATTTGAAGCCCAGAGGAAAGCAAACTATGTACATTCATTTACCATTTGTCATTACTTTATTACCCTTATGTAACTTTAGATGAGTATAATTCCAAAATCCAGTTCATCCTGTCTTGACTAGGCAAGGTCAAATAGGATCTGTTTACTGTTTTATGGCTGAAAAAGCCTGTCATTGAAAGCTGATGTTATCAAGTTAGCAATATAAAACCAAAATCTGTAATATTTTTAAACAAAAATAAGTAATAGCAAAATTTTGCAAAGTGATAGTGTAAACCAGATAGATGCAAATCCATTTTAGGCTAACACGATTAGTTAGTGAAAAGTATTCACATAAACTTTAGACACTTGGGAAATTATGTCCCTAGAATAAGTACAGGCGATTCTTAAAGTAATACTTCAAAGTACTATTTGACTTAATTTTACTATACTAAAGGCAAGGTGGATGAAAAAAATTTATCTAAAATTACTGCATATTCTTATTTCAGCACCGACCCTGAAGTGACAAGTTATTTATTTGTTCTTAATTTTACAATATTATTGCATCTGTAAGTACAACCTTGCCAATATTTTAGTGGAGTCAGAGAAATAATTGTCTACATGGCAAACCTATTTATGCTTTACATTTCAACAGTAATCTAAAAATTCAAACTCAATTTTTCCTTTATTTCTAACCTCTATATCTTATCCACTATCAATACCACTTTTTCTATGAATATGACTCTTGGCACAATTTATTATTGAAATACAGTTGTGGCTTTAGTTTATAGAAAATATCTCTGAGTACATCACAAAAACAAAGAGAACAACTCAAAACAAAATACTTCTTAGCACTCTAACAGTAGATCCACTGTCTGGCAAAACCAAGGGACCACTGAGATATTATGCCTCTTTTGGGGAGCAGTAGCAAAAGCCCACAGGTGAGTATAGGAGACTTGCTATGTTCCCCCACAGACACTTTTAGCAAACAGAAATTGATGCATTTTCCAGGTCAGATGCTACATCATTATGATGGCATCAAAAAGCTCTTGCTCCATTTCACTTTCCTGATATGTTGTTCGACCTTGTAATTAATTGCCTTCACAAATTCAGGAACAATTAGTGCCATAGATTTTCCATTCTGTGAAAATATTGCCTTTGCAGATCTCAACTTTCTTCCTGAATATTTCTTTGGCTGTCCCGCTTCTTTGGAGAGGAAGTGGCTATTTATTCCTATTGGCACTCTCTATACAGGGTATTGACTTCTCCTACACCCCCTCAAATGCCTCTTTGTCAAGTGAAAGAGATGCAGTCTTCATACAGAAGCCCAGTATATCTGATCAATCTACACCAACTATTTCCTTTTTAAAACTAGCAACCAGAACTTCATGTATACTTAAATTTTGAAGCATTATAATTATTCTTTTTTTAAATAAATATTCATTAAAATAATGAAAACCTGAGAAAGATAACTTATAACAATTTTCTCTTTGCAAGACTCTGAGTGGAGGTAAGGTGTATTTTCACCTTAGGCTAACTAATACATGTTAATTACACAGAACAAAACAAAGAGGAGCAAGCTGATTTCATTTGACTGTTACATAAATTTGGCTAAATTTAATCATACAAAGGAACAGAACTTGGGGTTTTTTGGCCATATTTTTAATCAAAAAACTTTTTCAATGATACTGATCTCTTATGAACTCAGTTTTGTTTTTGCCAGATGCTTCTCTCAGATATAAAATAAATTCTAGGAAAGGATTGTAATTTGAAAGTTATTTTCAACTATACACTTTGATTTGTGTTTAAAGTTTCTTGCAGCTTTATTTTTAGAAGAAAAAAGTGCTCAAAATTGAATTGAAACATTTTTCTGGAGATTCACTTTTTAACTATGATCTACTTCTTTTGGCTTAAATCTATTACCTGTTGGACCATTCTTCTCTGGCATTGTCAGAAAATTAAAAAAGCTTTTATTTGGATAGTTCTATTGCTGATCTTGTTTTATTTTTATGCCACCATAAAAACATATCAATGCAACACTTCCAAGATGGTTTTATAGTGGGGTAGTTATTGCATAATTAATTTAGTTAATACCACTCACAAAAGAATGAATGCTTGTTTCTAGAGAAGAGAATTCCTCTCCAAAATGAGTAATTTAAAGCTTTTCATCAATCTCTGCCTTTACTTATGGTCTGTCTGCACAGCACTTAAAGAGAGAGTGAAAAATAACAAGGTTCAAGGAATATCTACATAATAAATGTCCTGTTTGCAGATCAGCATTTTGTGAGCACTTCCCAAGCATAAAGAAAGGCATCACATGATCTACGTTGGCAACGTGATCCAAACTACGGGTGTGGCAATTGTGTTATGGTACTTCTGAAGTACAAAAAGGAATAGAAAAAAAGCGCAAATAATTGAAGAAGTCTTAAAATTTTTATAAAATGGTAAATTAGATTTTCTGATTATGACTTGACAGATATGTGATTATTTGCACAAAGCCTTGAGCTTCGGTTATCTGTCTCTGCCCTCTAAAACTTATGCATTGGTTCCTTATTTGCAAATTATTCTTCAAATGAGCACTAGAAGCACAGTACCTCACTTCATAAAGGCATGATTTATGCTTTTGTTTTGAACTCCAAGAATATTAATGATTCTGGTTTATCAATTAATGAACATACAAACACCCAAACCCATGTCCTTTCCCTATGCCTGTACATTGATTGGAAGACAGTGAAATTAGGTTGCAAACTCACGCAGCACATAAAGGCAGGGCGACTACATTTAAAGTTCTCTTTTTAACTTAAATCTGTCCTAGCTGTGCACCAAAAGAGAATGAAGCACAGGAAAAAACAGTTTGTAATTGCGTAGTGAAAGAGACCACAAGATGTTTATCATCTACCACCTTTGTTAATATTTGCCTTAAAAGATTGAAAGAAACAAGTGCCCATATACGGGCAAAAGGGAGAAAGCCATATTTCTCTATTATTTTAAGGTAAAGTTCAATTCAAATGTAGAAACTGTTTTTAAGAGGAGGCACTGGCAGGGATTGGATGAAGTTCATGGCGGCGCTGACCATCTCCGCTGCTAACAATCGCGAGGAAACTGTGTGATTGACTGGCTTTCCAGAGCAGTTAATAAAACATTAAACCTTTCCAACTTGGCATGAACAGAGATCTTTTCTTTTTGGCCCCTGCACTGGGTTCAAACTTTTCACACTTATAATATACAGGCACAATATACATGGCTAGTCAGATGTAGAGCAGCAAAAGGTCTAAGAAGCGTTCCTGAAGATTTATGCAAAATTATGTATTAATGAAGGATGAAGGCCAAAGAAGAAAAACCTTCTAATATTATCTGCAAGAAGAGGGAAGGAAAAGCACCACAAAGAAAATAGGTTGTCCCTTGTACACCTTCCAGAACTGTGCAGAATTGTAGTCTGCAGTTCAACAAAGGCTCCCTCATTAGACAGAAACAATCAGTTATAATTAATTAAAGGCTATCCACAACATATTTTCAAATTCTCTTGAATTTTTGAATGCTTTTGTTTACCATTTAGAGAAAGAAATGCCAGAAGATGCTCTTGCATTAAAAACACTTTAAAAATGTGTGACAAGGGTGGAGAAAGTGAAGGAATGGCTGGAAAAACAAAACAAATACTTTGATCGTTTAAAGGAATTAATGCAAGTAAAATACCAAACAATAAAATAAGTTTAAAATATAAAACATTTCATTTTTTTTCCCTGAGGATTAGCATTTTGGAACACTATAAATTTACTTTGTTTAACTTTTAATAAATGTAGCAACTGTAGTTTATTCAGGACTACAAGGACTAAAACCATGAAGGACACTGTATCTTCACAGCAGTATTTCCCATCAACACACAGGACACAGCCAGAAGAGTCATAGAAGCCCTACACCTGCCTAGTCCTGTGTGTCCTTTAAAGTATGGCTACCATGGTGGAAAGCGTTTCCTCCTCAGCAGTCTCAGTTTCAACTGAATATAAAGCTTATATGCACAGAATGTATTCACATACCCAGATGCATTTTACTAATCAAAAATTAACCAGGTATTTTTGTGTTTGTTTTTAACATTATTGATGTACACACTTAAGATCTGAGAATTATCTCAAAAAGCAGGATAAATTACTGGAAAACATAAGATATATTGAAAAGTACAATGAGCTTACTTTAAAAGACCTCAGTAAAACAGTATCTTCAAAGGCAAAATTATCTAAGTATTACTTTCCCTCAGGTATTCATTCAAAATTCATCGCTCTGCTAAATACTTTTATTTGAGAAATCACAGAAGTTTCCTTCTGATTCCAGTATTTTTTTTCTTATCGAGTATATTAAAAGTTTTGTTTTTAAATCACAATGCTAATTTGAGAGAGAAGATTAAAAGCCCAGCATTTTAACCTGAAATATACCATTAGAAGATGTGTAAAGTAAGCACGGTACTGTACTTGAATTAGGACACTAGACAGCATGCTAAAGAGAGACCATACAGTAACGTCAGCATAACCGTGTACGTGAGTTTTCCTTTGAAGCACCTAGCCTTTCCCTTTACGCAGCAACCTCCAGAGTAAGACAGCATTTTGAAAACGAAAACCTCATCTGACTGAAAAGGAAAAATCCTTCTTCCGGTAGATGAAATTGCACTTTAACTATGGTGTTTTTCCTCTCCTCCTTACGGCAAGGCTCACACCGGTCTCTATGGGCTGCTATTTGGGGAATGGGCACACATTTGGCTGGCACTCGTTTGCTCACAGACACAGCACCAACCTTCCGCGTCTAGCCCTGGGGTGAGATGGACAGAGGCACAAGTGGAAAGGCAAGGCCATCCCTCCATCCGGACCCCAGTGGGGTAGAAGCAGCCCTATGTCAGAATCCTTCAGTGGACTTCAACTTGGCTCACAGCTCCTTTGAAGTTAAGGGGACCATTCGCTGCTGAAGAGGAAAAAACTAATGTCTCGGAGTTTGCAGCGCCCAGCATTGCCCTCAGTGACTCTTAGAGCAATCCCAGTTATATCCACGGGTTCACATAAACCTGCAGCGACAGGGGTGGAATTGTTATTATTTATGTAACTGAAGGGAAAGAAATGAAAGACAGAAGGCGACAGCCCTCGGAGCATCTCTCCGCCTGACAGACACACTGACTGCTCTCTGGGATTGCCTGCTCGCTGAAGGAAAGATGAACTCAAGGCAAAAGCTGGAATTCAAACAGCGGGTGAACATCCCAGAATCTGGTCAGCTCATAACAGAAGAATAAAGCTTTCCTGACTACCGAAAACTGTGTTTAGAGGAAAGAATTCCGTCCTTTTTATTTAGTGAACTAGTATCCCCAGTCCACTGTCACAATAAATCTTCTAACATTCAGTTACTCTCGCACTGGAATTGAGCGAGCTGACTCTTTGGTGACCCAGAAAATGTGTCATTCTCCACAGGATGCAGTTCTGCTAACCATTATCCATCTACCTGCTGCTACTCACAAAACATACATTTTGCTGACTACAGCAACAATAACTGTTTTATTCTATTTTATTTCTGCACATTGAATACCATACCATCTTGGTAAAATGAATTCCCGTAATTAACATGCTCAGTAGAGCTGAGGAGCTCTATAATATGGTGAAATTAAGCTGGAATATTATCACATTACATAATTTACAACTTATAAAGTGTAAACTGCTCACATTCAGAGTATGGAGTAGCTGTACAGTCCAAAAAATGTGAAGGAATTTTGAGTAGTCAGGATCAGAAGCTTAATTCAAATGCATTAATTAGAACGGTTTCCACTCAAAGGTCAAAAGTCTTTTTTCCCCTGGGACATTTATTCTTCCCTTCTCTTCAGGTTCATCTATGTGTCACCTTGGTCAGTTCTGTCAAAATTGAGTCTTATGGAACCCTCACTGGCACTTTTTCTATACGACAACTTAATTCCATATTTCTTCTATATCCTGTCTTCTCTCTATTATCTCTGCTTTCAAAACCCTGATCACTTCCAGCTTCACTGGCATGATTTCCACCTTTTAGGATGCTATGCAGCTTAAATGCTCTTCTTTAGCTGTCCACATAGCTATGCCAAAAGTATTTTTATCCCTGCGTTATCCAAGTTATAAGAGGCATGATCTCACCTTCTTTAGTTCTTTTCTTTTGCCATTCCATATCATGATACCATTGTGTTGCATACGAGCATGATAATAGTGTATGATGTGGGTCCAATTGCTGTTTCAGACATCACAGGTTCCTTGAAAAATTCTTAATAGAAGTACAAATGCCACAATTCTGTTTTTATAACAAGCAGCCCTGCTTCCCAGCGGTGATGCTGTCTAATTATGAAAAGCTGCATGATGCTAAAAGGTGGCTCATGAAAAAAGGCAAAGGAAAGTAAAAGAGAAAGGACACTCTGTAAATAACACCCACAAGTAGCTAGGTAGATAAATCTGGATGTGATCAGTTGTGACATTTTGAGAAGAAAACACACAGGTTTAAGGTGCTTACAGACTTTTAAAGTGTGGGTCCTCACTTTCTTTCAGTACATGCAGTCGTAAGCACAATAGGGTTCTTGCATGAAGATGAACGATTTTGGTGCATTCTATTTAAGTTTGGGGGGGGTAACTTTTTTTTTTAAGATTTAAGTAGCTTTTAGCATTCTATGAATATTGTAAATATCCATTTTTAAGTAGGAACAACATAGCTGTCCCTTTTTTTCTCTCTATCTTCATAACATTTGTTAAATAATTACTGATTTGCTAACAGAGTGTAGGCGATCCTAATATTTCATAACTGAAATTAAAATAGATGTATTTTTGGCTCATGGATTCCATGTGAAGGCACACTGCTTTAATTGCTGGTACTGCATGTAACAAGCTTCTCCCAAATTTTAATATCTGGTATTTTTTTAGGCAGAACAAAAGTCAAGTTACGAATATGTTACAGGACAAAAATAAATCATGAACTTCTTTACTTTGAAAATGTCCAAATGAATAAATGCAGCAATTTCCATCAAATTTTTCATCAAAAATGTTTTAAATATTTCTCCCATGAGCTTCACTATAGAGCTAGTTGAATTTGCAAAACAGGTCTAAAGGCTATCATAATTTCTTGTAAACTAGTGTAATTACAGTGACATCATGATTTACATTAGCTTAGGATATGGCCTTTAATTTTCATGCCAAATGATACGAATTTGACTTTGATTAAAATCAGAGGTATAGGGAATGCATTAGGAATGGCACATTTTTATATATGCATGAATACTGCAGAAATAGCCTACTTTGTCCCACAATGCTGAGTCTTCGATTCTGAAAAGCATCACTTTTCTTCTAAGTCTAAACTAAAACTAAAATTAAAATCGTTCAGTTTTTGGTTCATTCCCTTTTCTCCATTCCCTCCCTCTTCTGAATCCACCTTTATGCTGACTGAGGCACTGATCTTCTTGCCTGACAAGATATCAAGAAACTGAAATGGTGGCTGCTTTCTGCTTAATTTATATGAATATTTTTAGAGTGAATACATTTGAATAAATGGTACGAGAGAGCTCTCCTTTTCTTGTAGTAGATGAAGGTGACTAGCAGCTACTTTTAAATCATCCAATTAAAACTGCTCTGTTTTTGTGCAATTGTTTCCAAATAACTTTCCCTATTAGAAGGCCAAATTGTGGATGGGTATGATTCCAGAAAGATTCTGAATCTACACTCACATTTGCACAGGCAGAAACAGCCATGTGTGGGAAAAAAAATAAATTTTGCACAGATTTATTCTGCATATTAGCTGCAGTGAGAGAGTTCAAGTAATGGCCTTCAGAGCAGTATCAGTATGCTTCAGAGACAGAACACCAGACTCAGCATGGGGGTTGCACCTGAGCAAATTAAAGAATTCAATCTTGACAAAATCTTGATGACCCTCTGGGAAATTTGGTAGACTATTCTTTTTCTTAGCCTGCTATTTATATATAAAGAGAGGTGCATGCTGCTTCTCTACCTCCAGACTTATCGTTAAAATATTCTACCAATAGGACATATCTTTTATTATTCCATATTCACTTCTCATCCTCTATGCTTTTGTCTTTAAGAATGTGATGACAGTAGAATTTTCTCTTGTGATACTGTTAATAATATTTACAGTGACAGAAAACACTTTGGAGGAACTATTTGCAGAGAAATACCTCTATCCACCTTTGGGGTACCCACAGCCCCTTTTCCATATTCCAGGACAGCACACACACTGCGCTATGTGGCTTCTCCACTTGAGTGCTTTCTCAAGACGTGTCAAATTATATTACTTTAAAGTTCTATCGACCTATAGTTGTTCTCATTCACACAGCTGGGTGACCTGCTCTTCCTTGCACACTGAAGGGCTTTTTAATGGATTTGAGACAGGGCTCTCCCAGGGAGCTGACAGGGCTCCTCATCATCAAGCACTTGACCGTAGCTTTTCAACATCCTGTACTTCCTGGACTCTCAGGCCTGGGGTCTCACCTGCATTGACATTCCCTGGCTGGCAGAAAGTCCTTCTGTGCACAAGAGTAAAATGAGGCAGGATGCAGTGGCCTGCATGATTAAACTTAAGTGTATAGCGAGTCTGAGAATGATCTTCTAGTCTAAGGATGATTTAATTTACAGTGAGGCAGTAAACAGGGACAGAATAAAGCTCTGAAACCTGTTATTCAAGAATGAGACTTCACATTCACGTCAAAAGCTTCTATAGAATTTCTAGTGGTACTGACAAAATATACCAGAAATCACAGATGTATTAAAAATAGAGATTATGTAAAAGAATTCAAGGTGTTAAACTGTGATCACCTATGTTTTTATTAAAAATCTGTATATCAGCAGGCTACTGTTACATAACAGCTTTTACGTGTTTCTTTTTTTTTTTTTTCCGAAAAAGAGCTGAAAACCACTTTTTGCCATGCAAATTCTTCTTCTAAGATCAAAAATAAACCAACCCACTCAGTACAGTTTTGGATAGTTACACACATTATCGTGATAAAGTCTCCTTTTACCTTTTATTATTACTGTAGCTCAAGTGTCACCCTTGTATTGATGTTAATAGTATACAAAGTTATTCCTTTTTTTCCTGCTCATATACTTTCTGATTAATGAAATGCAGCACAGTATTTTACTATGATGAGCTCTCATTGCAAAATTCCACACCAAAGATCGGGCTGCAATGCTGAAAATGCAAAACAGGAGGATTTAAGGATGCACAGTAGGGTTGTGAGTGAGGCATGAAGGAAAGTCAAGGAAGGACTTAATCCATTATTTCAAGGAAGATGCACAAGCTAAAATGGTGCACTGCTCATGACAGAAAATGGAAGCATATTGGCATTGCTACTAAAAGGAGACAACAGATCTCCCAGCTTTTCTTAAGGTGCCTTTATCTTCTGCAAAACATATGAAGTGGCTGCAGAGTAGCCATATAACAATTTGTGTTACAAACACAGTTTGTAACACAAAGAAATCTTCTTTTTATTTGTGAATTGTAACTTCACTTTTTCCAGCAGATTGTTATTCTAAGATTTTGTCCAACTCTGATCGACTTTCTTTTCAAAACCAAAGAATACTGAGGATAATTTTGTCATTTCCAAACAGTAATTCTAGTCCCCTTTAAATGTAACCACCACCTGATGCCTGGGGGAGGCCAGGGAAGAAACTGGAGTGCCTTCACGGAATGAACTGCATGTCTCTCTAAGTGAAGGTCTTGTCTCCTGTGCAACAGTTTTAAACATGTATTCATTATACTGGAGTGTGGATGCCTACTGTCCCTACTCCACAACTTACTTCTGAACTTAATTTGGAAAACAAAGTTTGTTATTCAGTACACTTAAGAACTTCCAAATAATTCCTAACACGTATTTAATTCAGAGAAATGTATGCAGACCACCACATACATAAGAGCTCAAGATAACACCCCAAAAGACTGAAATGGATTATTTTAATTTATTCTGGAAGTTTTAAGAATCAGTAGGTCTTGCAGCTCCAGTGTAAGCAAAGATCTGTTTAAAAGATTTTATGGGTGTGCATTTTTAATTTAGAAGAAGCCTGAATTTCATAAAAGGAGTGGTCAGAATTTATTGAAAATTAGATTCCTTCAGGTTGTATAATCTGAGCACCTGAAACCACCTGTTACTTTTGAAGGCACTAGACTGAATCATCATCAGAGAGGAGTCAAGCACATGGATTAAAATAAATGGTTTAAACCTGAAGGGTTTACCTGAAGGTAAAGAAAGAATCGTTCCTGAGATGCCGAAAAACTACTCAGGGGTTTGGGATGTTTTTTGTTAGTACCCTAATGTGAAATCAGAGGTACAGAGAAAACTTATGCAAATCCACAAACGTGATGCACTATGCATTCCAAATTCACAAGAAGAATGTTAGGAAAACAAGTTAAATAGGTGGCAATAAATCTTTTCAGAGGAGGAAGACAAACGCCAGAATGAAAGACAATTTACTTCACCATAATTTCCCAAACCTGTTTAAAAACAGAATGATCAAATTGCAACTCTGAACCTACCTTTTTGGCTGATTAAAAACATCTCATTATCCCACAGAAGATCATCAACATAAAGATGTATTAGTCTATTCTCCCTGGCAGTGACTTATTGCTAACTCCAAATTGAATATTGATGTTTTGTTATTGAAATGTCAATGCCAAAAATTACACATAACTCACTAGAATCAATGGCACCTTCAGATTTAACTACACCTACAATGAAAAGAAGCCAAATAATTCAGAAATGGTTGTTTTGGGTAAACTGTCATAATACTAGTTTTGTAGGAAATAATTAAATGGTCTTTGTAAATTATAGTTTAAATCATTATATTGTATTTTGTGACTGTTATCTTGTATAAGATACCAAGCTATCATATATGATGGAGAAAGACCACCATGTGCCTGCTGCTATGTCACCTATAGATGCTCTTGAAATTTTACTCATTGTCTTTACTGTCACTTCTTTAGCTGTCATTGAGCCAAATACATCCCCATACTGCAAGTGTTTAACTACATGCTTAAATTTTCACTGAATGCAATGCAACGTAATAATGAAAAATGTAATCATAAAAATTGTGTTTAAGCTCTTGTAAAATTACGGCTTTAGCCACCAGACTGATGATCGCTAGTGCCTTCTCTGCTTCTGCTGGATTCACAAACCCAAGACAGGTGAGGCCTGTGTGACAAGAAATGAAATCTGGGGAGCTGCACCAGCACCTCTTTGAAACGCAACATCAACCACACTTTTTTGGTGCAGCCGATCGTTCAAAGCCTAACCATCTGCATGGAAAATCATTGTGTTTGTGCTCTTCCTCACGACTGGAATTTTTCTACTGTTTCTAGCAGGTGAAAGAGAGCTGGTAAAAATGTCCAGCCTTTTTCAGTATTTACAAATGGCTTCCATCTTCAGAAGGTGCCTAGAAGGAAATGCTGCTACATTTCTTTTTATAATCACCACCCACATCTCGTAGCAGGGTTTCACTCACAGCAAAGGCTGATTCACCCTTTTTTCTCACTCTACTAAAGAAATACAATACATTAAAATGCATGGCCTTGGGGTTCAGCTTGTTGAATAAATGCTGAAGAGTAGCAAATTAACTCCCCCGGTTTAGGTGCTGGGAAGGCTGCTTATTTTATTTTTCAAAAAGGCCAATTTTCCACCTTGAATATACAGCTCATAGTGGCACTTCTGTAGAGAGAGAGTAATTCTTCTGCTCAGCATTCCATTTAAAGGCATGAATTTGGATCAGCTTTTGCATAGCTTCTGGTTCAATACTTTATAATATATAATAAAAAAGCTCTTGAAAACATTTTTTTCACCATGTGTAAAAGAGTTAGTTTCAATGGCAGAAAGATTCAGAGGGGAATGTTCTTTCCTACAGACAACTAAGACAATTTCAAAGATAAAATTCAGGGGTGGAACAAAGTCTCGATGGAAAGAGAGTAATATTAAGCATAGACCCTTAACCAAAACTAAGGAAGGTATTCAGGGACATATATTTCTTGGCAGAACCAGCAGTCTTCCATGGTAACAAAATTAATTATCAAAACAAGCTAGTTTCCCTAAGGCATTTTTAAACTCCAGAAAACTAATTTTTCAAAATATTTAACATGACCAGCTTTCAAATCTCACTATTAAGAACTATGTTTAAAAGCATGAATAAGTACCTCTTATTTTAAAAACTGTACAGCAATAAAGACTGTCAAACAGGTACAACTGAAGAATCACCTGCAGTCTCGCTTCTAATAAAATCACTAATAAACACAAAATCACCAATAAACACAGAATATAGAGAATACATCTTGACATAATAAATATATTCACGTTCAGATCTAAATCTTCATGCTCAGCCTAACTGTTCATTCACTCAGACTGATGGAAATATAGGAGCAATAACCCAGAAACTCACAAGTAACCTAGATCTTGGCAGCCTTTTACTTTCTTCCTGAAAGGTAGGTCTGCTTGCTAATGAATCCAAAGCAACTCATTGCATTGATTTTAAGTTATAAGTGTATTCTCCGCTAAAACTGTACACGAAACACTAAGCAATGGCATTTCCTTCAAAACCTAAAGGTATTATAAGGTTATTTGAGTCATTGGAAACTATAATAGTATAAAATTACAGTCAATTAAAACGGAACATTTACCTTGCAAAATACAGGCTCCAAGGATATAAGCAGGAAAGTCAAAGAGTTTTGCTGCCAAGTTTTCCAGCTCCTCTGCTCACTTACTAGAAAACAAGAAGAGGAAAATCTGTTTAGACTTGTCAGTTGTACTGAGCTTTTTGAAATGGTGATTTTATAGTGAAAATCCTTGAGATGTTTTAGGATCATATTTAGCTCCTATCCAGAAAGGAACTGAAAGGATTGTCGGAGCTGTAAATGCCTCTGCTGAGGTAAATAGGGTTAGAGGCAAGTGAAAGCTCCTAATAATACCAACTAATAGTGTGCACTCACTGGCACTTAAAAGGAGCAGGCAACTGTGTTGCCTACAGTAGCTTAGAAAGCCATTTACTAAAGGAACTGAAGGTGAAACTGACAAAGCATTAAACCCAGAATGGAGACAAAGAAAAAACATAAATCTTTGCAACAGTAGGATTAACTACTTGTCTCTGTTGGTGATGGAATTTGGCACCTTCACAGCTTTCCTCATCCATGCCTCCAACTCTACAGAAAGAAAGGGGTTTTGTTTGGTTGGTTGGGTTTTTTTTGCAACTGTTCCCTCTTGCCATATTGAATTAAAATCTGGACTTTCCATTTATTTTAATGGTACATATGAAAAAAGAAATGTCTCCAACAGTGAAGGCAAAGTTGTTAAGAAAAGTTCTGACTCGTATGTTTGTCAGGACCAGAATAACGCCTGATAGAGCAAAAGTGCTGTAGTTTATACAATAAGCCAGAATTACACTCATACCAAAGACTACTAATGACTATGCCATTTCAAAATTAATCTGAAAAAAATGTCATGAATTCTTTTGGTCAACATGTGTCCCTAAGCTTTCCAGAAAGACAAACCAAGAGAACAAAATTATTTGGCTTCCTGCCATATAGAAATGACTTTTCTAACACCTTTCACAATGTCTGAAAAAGAAGACTCTTCACCTCTCTATAAGGCACAGTATGATATGACAGACGTTATTCTGAAAACTGAAAAACAGCATATAAAAAAGAAAGAAAAATCTTACTTTAAAAATATTCTTAGGATATTATATAAGCATAACACTGCAGTTATGGGAAAAATCAGTATTGTAAGTAAATACAAATTTCATAGCGAAAGACAATGTTTTATCTAATTCTCATTCAGCTAACTTTATTTGTGCTTTAATTCAATCATTTTATATTATACTACGTGCTTGATCATGGACAAGGTAAAAAGACCAACAGCTGAACTGCAGAGGGAATCTGTAACATATGGAACTTACACAATCTGCAGAGGGGGTCTTGGAAGGCAGCAAAGAGTTGCCAGCACTCCAGGCAGGACTGTCTCCACTAAACAAAGCTGCTTCCCTAGAGAAGTCGGGTTGCTCGTTCAACAAAGCAGTAGTTTTAGCATGAGATTTGCATCAATTCTCTATTATCTCCCTAGCATATTGTTTTCAGCCAGCTTGCTTTGTAAAAATAAAAACTTTATACTCTATTCATTTATTTTGTTGTAATGCGGGGTCACAATGGTACCTAGCTGAAAATATTCTCCCCTCAAAATGAAGGAGCAGAGTGATTCAGCAAATTCTCTAGAAATTCATCTCTTGGGCTTCTGGTGCACCTTTATGCAATTTGCTTGGCTTTCTGTTGCTCTGCATCAGCTGTTATTATAACAAAACAAACAAACAAACAAACAAAAATCCAACCCCATGTTGCTTAGGTGAGATTAACAGGTGTGGGCAGAAAGTTTGCCTCAGAATTTTTTTTAACAATTGTCATGGAAAAAAGCTTCAGTTCATCAACATTTTGCTGAAATTTTAACACCTTTCCAGACATTCAGAAACTTAAATATTTTCTTCTTTATGGAAACTCACATTTGTGCCTAAATCTGATTGTACAGCTCTTATCTTTGTATCTACCAGAGGTACTGAGTAAATATTTTGGAAGCCAAATGCTATCTTCTATTAACAAAGAGGTCAAATCATTATTTGAAGAAACAGAAGTAACAGGTAGTAGTACCAGAAAGCAGGAAGAAAAGGCCATTAGGAGAAAATAATATTGCATTGCCTGCATGCATGACAAAATCGTGTTCATTTAACAGGCAGAATTCATTTCTAGATAGTTTATTAAACTTTTAGTTTATTTTCTTTATTCCTGCTCTATAACTAGATTGAAAATGCCTTGTCTAGATGAAATCATAAGAAGCATCAAGACACATAGCAACTGTAAACCAACTTATTTCTGAATGTAACTCTGAAGGTAGAGAAGTTGGGTGTGGAGGAGTGACGTTGAGAACAGGAAGATGGGGGGGGAGGTGAAGATGGTTTTAGTTTTGTATTTGTTTCTTACCATCCTACTCTATTTTTGTCAATAAAGTAATCTTCTCTAAATTGACTCTGTTTTGCCCATGACAGTAATCGGTAAGTGGTGTCCTGGTCCTTATCTCGACCCACTAGAGTTTATTTCATGTTATTTCCTCCCCCTGCCCTGTTGAGGGGTGGGAGCAAGCGAGCAGCTGGGTGGGGGTCTGGCAGCCAGGCAAGGCCAAGCCACCACAAGCTCATGACAATTCTTCATTGAGAAAGACAGATGGAAGTGTCCACTCCTAATAAGCTATACTGTGCTAGAGGCAACAGTATGAGGTTAAGTCAAAAAAGCAATAGTATTTCAGTGCCGTTCTGTGGGGAAGGTTATGACAGGACAATTCTGCTTTGGTAAGAGCAAATATGTGGTCGGTCAGTGCATGTGCTGTTACACTGATTGGGTCAGCTCAAGAGGGCGAAGGGTGAGCAAGCTGTTCCACCATTGCAATATCTTACTTCATTATTACTGGACCTTTTTATTTGTCTGAATGACAAGGTATTTTCCTACAAAAGAAAACACTGCTTAGGCAATCTTTCCATAGTGCTTTCCCACAAAAGCAGCAGTTCTTTCACACCATACTGGAAAAGTACCTTGCAGCCTAAATATATATTCTACTGTAACGTGAAAGGTTTCTACACTGTATTGAATCCCTAAATTTATTATGTAGTATTAAAGAATGTATTAAATAAAGTATTAAATAAAGAGCATGCTTCGCTTTCACTACCATGTAGGTTAAAATAATAGGTTCAAAGCTTACTTATCTGGTGATTTTAATGGAGAAGGGGAGAAGCTTTATTTGAACTCATGGCAATAATTTTTTTTTCCAAGTTTTTCACTTCCTAGGGGGAATTGTAACAATTTTTTAATCTTGCCTTTTGTTACCTTGAATTCTCCTCAGACAATACAGAATAAAATTGGAATGAAGAAAAAACCCATATAAATAAGCAAATCCACCATGTACCTAAAAATATGTTTAATTTCCTTTATGCTGAAACAAAAGGGAAGTATTTTAAGTATTGTAGCCATTTCCCTTTACCTTTGTTTGCACACACAGCAGACTTAAAATAAAGATGAGCATGACCCTTTGGAGGTTGACAGAATTTAACTGTGCGTTAGATTCTAACTAACCTTCAAAGGATATTTAAATAATCAGATTTCTGTCCACCTCAAAATGCAGCAGTACAATGGAGTACCAACATTAAAATCTCCTCCATTGGAGAAGCTCAAGAATCAAAATCCCAAATGTTGGTAACATCACGATCTCATCACTTCATTATTTCTGAGGGCAAAACCCAAGTGGTAGTAGAGGACTAGGGTAGTGTTATGACACATCCCAAGAGGAATTCAGCAAGGGCCATCACAAAATGCTACTAGAGAAACTAAGTTTCTCTGGGACAAGGAAGAGGTCCTTACAGAGATAAGTGATTGCCTAAAAGGTGACAAACAGAGGAACTTCTCAGTTCCTCTGGTAGCAGGATATCACTAGTGTCTTGTCTTACAACAAGGGGCTCTTGGCCCCAAGCTGCTCTTTAGGTGGTACCAAGTTGATGCCAGAGGCCTGTACAAGCTTACTAACCAGGTGTGGAAATGGTAGAGGAAATTCAATGTTGCTGTACAACTGATATACACGGAAAAAAAAAGCACTTACATTAGATAAAAAATAATGTTCTGATATCATCACCCCACCTCAGAAGTAAGATTTGGGAGTCTTAGAAAGCAGGTCTATGAGGACATCAGCTTAGCAGTCAAGAAAGCAAACCTGAATGATAAGAATTGCTGTGAATGGAAGAGAGAAAAAACCTGGAAAATACTGATAGAATAATGAGAGAGGAGGGGCTACCACAATTTCCTACAAAATCTTTAGTGGCACAGATAGTGCCCACTACAAGAACCAGTGGGAACTATACAAAATGTCCAAAATAAACAAAAAGATGCATTTCATTCATGGACTATGCAGAGAAAACACAGAATGTTTTGCCTCAGATGCTGATCATCATAAAATTTTTTGAGGAATAATCATCTGTGGGAACCCTCCTTTGGTAACTCTGGAATACTTTATCTAAATTTGTCTATCGCTACAGCTTAAGTGCAATCTCAGTCAAGATGTTGCTTTAAGGAAGAGGACAACTGTCACAAAAATAATGCTGAGAGTTTCACAATATCAAAACAAGAAATCATCAAAACTAGAAGTCACCAAAACATACTACACAGGGGCAGCCTGCAGATACTACGGAGATTTCAGTTGGATTATTTGAGCCACATGCCAGACACGTGAAATGAATTAAGATAGTTTTGCCCTAAAAGCACGCAAGAAACATAAGCATCATGAAAATAAGTTATGTGACCTACATATTCTGAAATATTGAAAACATTAAAGGCCACAGAGCAAAAATGTTGAGATGCAAAACATCCAAAAAGCTGACTGCTTTAGCTGTCGGAGAATAAAGAATTCAGAATTTAAAAAGGGTTCAAGATTCTATTATTAACAATAATAAAGATCCACTAGATCCATATGTTGACACCATAATTAATTAGTTTTATATATAATTTACAGTTAGGTTCAGACACAAAATAATTAGATTCTTTAGACAATAGCATTTTTTAAGTCTAGTGGTCATATTTTTTCTCAAAATAAATCACTGATTTTTTTAAACAGTTTTCCAAAGAGATGTTACCCAAGATTCACAGAGGACAGCAGTAGTTTGTTTTATAAATCTGTCATAGTTCAAAACATTATCTTAAAATGCATGTCTCTTGTCAAGCATTAATGAACTGAACAAATAAAAATTTCCATATAAGCCTAAGGCAGGCAATGTTTTGTTTTTTTTCAACAGATGTGTTCGATTTCTTGCAACGCACACAAAGCTTAGACCCATTTTTTTTTTTTTTTAAATGAACTAGCTAATAAAAAAGTAAACCTTGTTGGACACAGATATCAGACTTTCCCTGAAAGTGTATCTCAGAGACTTGGTATTCAAAGAATTAATTCAAAAAATCTGCTGCACACTGAGGTCTACAGACACAGCCTTTGACCAGCTTTACAAATACGTAGCAAAACTCTCCAAAACTTTACTACCTGTAGCAGAGTTACTAAGCTGTGCCACACCTCAGTAACCCACAGACACCTATTTCTTCTCCTGACTTCATTCTACTCTCCCCAGCTAAGAGGAGTTTCAGAGGGACACAGTGGAAGTGTAGGTTTGTGAGAGCAGGCATTGCACTGAAATGTCCACGGCTTCCTATTTGGAGTTACAGGGCATACTATGCTCTGTAGACATGTAATTGCATTTTAGCACTTCAGATCCTGCCCAAGAAAATACTGGAAACAGAAAAAATAGATGTTAAAGTTGATGCAACTGAAAGTACTGAGTTTAAATTGCAGAAAGAGAGATTAAACTTCCTCTGGGGGAAAAAAACCAACCAACCAAAACAAAACCTTTCTAACTCTAAGGATAATTTAGCACTGAAATGTAAAGTCTATCGCAGCTGTGGAACCTTCAGTACTTCTTACATTATGAAACTTAGATAAACATCTGTCAGAAATGACATACATACAGCTAGGGGCAGCACTGGGGGAGGGGAGTGGGTTATATGCTTTTGAGGACCCATTAGACCTAGCTTTCATGATCCTTCCAAAAATTTCTAATATTTTAACAATAGAAATTGGATATAGGCTTGGGTTCATATTTTATCATCTGACCTAAAATATACATCTCTTATAACTTTATTTCAGTTATCACAAGTGATCAAAAGTGAACCGAAGCAGTATTTTCAGGTTTAAAACCATGAGAAAGCTGAAAAAATTTGTTTAATTATCCCTTTTTTTAATGTTCTTAAGAGTTATATGATCTTCAGTTACTACAATTTCTATTTTAATAATTATGTATGAGATTTTTGAAAACTAATAAATTTCAGATGTCTGAAGTCAAAGCATATATTATCTCATTTGCTTTGCGGAAAGCCCATACACATTCATTGATGCTTTTGTTGAAAATCAAAAGAATTTATATTGAGGCTTTCTACAATAAGAGAATTAAATTCTGTCATTCTCTTATTTTCCATCATTATATAACCTTCAATTGGAATGAATGCTGACTAAGTTTAATGTTTAAGAACTACTATAGACAAAGTGATGTGAAGAAGCTTATGGTCTTTGTAAAATCAGTCCTTCAAAACATTTATTTCTTATGGCTCTCAAAAATTTACTCATTCTTCAATAAAAGTCACAATAATTGGTCACTCTTTATCAAAATGTTACAAAAAAAAATGCAAAATTAAAATTACCAAGAAATAAAAGTAAAAATACTGGAATCCAGGATAAAACAAAAAGTCACCTGATGAAATCATACTATCTGTCTCTTTCCTTTTGGTGTTTATTCTCTTTGCTACCACTAATATCCCCCCATAAGGATTACACAATTGTTAGTTTCATTCCTCTATGTGACACTCAAGCGCTATCCAGATTTACAGCCCTCTACCAAAATCAAACTACATGTATTCGCAAAAGCAAAAGGCAGTGTTGTTTATTCTTTGCCTATATATACGTATGATCTGTAGGTTTTTATTTCATCTGTGCCATTCCAAACATAAGGGTAACTAATATTGACATATGCCTCCTACTCAAATCTCTCAGCTATCCCCTCCCATCTCCCTGCATGGTGGGTGAAATATTGTTTGGTGTTTACACATCAGCAGAATGCCAACTATTAAGGATTGCCTAATGACAGGCAAATGTTCTGAATGTCCTGAATATTTCTTGCAATGAACCACATCATCAGCTCACTACTGTGACACCATAATCTGTGACACCACCATGCAGCTCAGATAGGTTCTCTTACAGGTGTGAAACACCCCATGGTAGACCAGTGTTCTGGGAACCATTATTGATTTAATTTTGTTTAAGATTTTGGAGGCATTTAAGAGTAAGTGGTTACAATAGCTGAAATTACATCAACCTCTTTTTATGAGAAATCGCCCCTTTATCACAGATATCAGGAGACACAGTCTTTTATGAACCAAAGACTTGACAAAACTACGTTAGATTGCCATTCACTGTAAAACAGAGTCAGGTGCACAGCATAAATATGCTACACTGAACTGGACAAAACCAACATGATTATCTAGAACGCCCAGTATTCACTTGCACCATTTGACATTCAACCATCTCTATTAATTTTAGGTTTCACTCATATAAAGTTTGACAGACAGGTTTATTTTGCTGCATGATAGTTCAAAGAAATTGCTTTTTGACAGAAGAAAAGCCAGTTAATGAAATGATATGATGTTGTATTAAACTGTTGCAACAGTCCATTTTATAATCTTTTCTCATAAGCTCAGCAAACAGGATTTCTCACAAGAAAAAGTGCAGGTATAAGACCTTTATTCAGGAATGTTTCCTATTTCATTCAGGTATGTGCTGACACAAGAAGAGATGAGAAGTTACAAGAACAGGGATTAAGAAAGCACCCATTTGTTTGAGCCTAAGTCCACCGGTACTGTTGTATTTTCTGCAGGTGCCCATAATCTTTTTTTTTCAGGTGTCTTCCACCTCTGCAGTTTGTTTGCATCTATTATTTACAATAGCAACATTGCTGTCTATGATGTAATGCTAATTTCTTGAGGAAGAATGAGTATTTAGTTTTGTGCCATCCAAAACCTATGTGTAATTTCAACAGCACCAAAAAGTAGGACTAGTACATAGGTACAATAAATGTGAGACTAAATCCTACAGTTAAGGTACTCTTTGTTAGATTTTGTAGGTAACCGTCTTTAATCTTTTATTTCTTAGAATGGCCCTGCATCTCAGAGAACGCTAAGAAATATGCGTCATATTTCCATGGATGCTATTTGCTTTAGCCAGAGCGATTTCAGTGCTAGTGGTATGCCTTAATGATATCACAAAGTGCTGCTAAGATCCATCAGGATCACCAGAGAAGGAAGAATCAATCAAGGAATTACTTTGCTTGCTGCCTCTCTGGCATACTCTGAAACAAATTCGAGCTGCCTCTGAGATTTCCTCTTTCTCTTCCACAGCCAGGATTTCTCCTTATTCATAGTCATATACAGAAACAAGTGCCTGAATTAAAAAAGTTACACCTATAAAATAAGGCAGCTCTCCAGCATGCATACATAAGAGGTACTTATTTTATAGCTGTAATCTACCTGCAATGTAATTGGTATCTTTTAGTAATATAAAAGAGAATATAGAACTGTCACTATAACTAAATCAACTTCATATGAATGTTCTTATACTAAAGCAAAATGTTATTTGACCTTGCACTTGTAACCTGATAGATGATTCAAGCTTGGGCCTGATTCATTTTAGAGGACTGTGTTTATAAAACACATGACATTCATCTTCAGATCGGGAAATTGAGCTCTTGCCCTTAAGGATTGTAGTAATCTTAGCAGAATTGTAGACTGGAAAGGAGTACCAATACACTTATGCTTTCCTTACCCTTTGGCAACATTACTTTCAGGGTAAGAGCTCTAGCAGCAAATATTTTGTTATACAGTCAGAGCCTGGTACAGCTACTGAAGCAAATCAAAACACTCTAAACTCCAGATGCTTCATTTCATGAATTCACCCCAAAGCAAACAGATTACCATCTGGGCATATGAAACAGAAAGATAAAATATACACTTAAAGTAGTCTGTGTTTGCAAGTACAGTGTGTTTAGTTTGAGTTTAGTATATCAGTATAGGAATTATGTTATTTTAAAAGCTACCATAGTATGAATTAGAAATGTTTTCTACTGGAATAGTATTTGAGATATTACTGAGATGCTAAGAGGATATTATGGATGAAATGTAATATGCTTTAATTCAGCTGATATATAGTCCAAGGACATAAAAAAAAATTGACCCAACACCATTGATAACATCTGGAATAGTAATCTATTTTTCCATTTATTGTTCTTCATTTCAGACATTCAGAAAACATATTGAGGCTATTTAAAGCATATTATTTCAGAGAATGAACTGTAACTGCCCAAACAAATTGAACTCATTTGCCTGAGTGGCTTTTACAAACCCTTTTCTTATCATCACACAGGTTAAAAGCTCACAATAAAAATACATACAAAGCAGATCATAAACTCTCCCCCCATGATTTCTACATATCAGCCTTCTTCATCTTTCTTAAAAAACTGAAGTCCTTTCACAGGATTTTGAATACCTATCATGAAATTTTTGACCTACTGAAGACCATGAAGAAAAACTCCCACCAATTCCGGCTGAGCTTATACTTCACCTTTTAATTTCTTTTGCCACAGAACCACATTTTGTTGCAGCCACTAGCCTGAAATGTGTGGAATCATGTAGACTGAAGCCTTTCTTCTAATTTTGCACCATGGATGTGCTTACTGTCTGCAGCACAGGGCAAAGGCAGCAACAAATATTGTCTCAGGAGTGAACTCACTTTGGGAAACAAGACAGATGCTTTTCCCCTGGACTCAAAAACTCCCAGCAAAGCCAATCTGGATGCAGATGTTCTCCACTGTCTTGCCAGATAAAGAAGTCATGGGAATCATGATACAGGGATGGAAAGGCTTCAGGCAGAGTCACTTTCAAGTTGACTGACTTACTACTGCAGGCACACTAGGCTTGAGCTAGTTCCTCTGGAGTCTCTACCACCTACCAGTACTCCAGGTGCTGTATTAGGAGCAGCGCTTTCCATTTGGGAAATGCAGAGATCCTATTCATATCTCTACGGTGTTTACAATAATACAGTTCCTGCAAATTCCCTGGTGATTATGGAGTGAATACCCCTCACATTCCTGTAAGGGACTGCCACAGGTTCAGGTCAATTTTGTTCACCTCTGCAGTGCATACTGCGGATTCCTTGAGCTTATGTCCATTACCTTTAGTATAAACCAGCAGAAACACATGGCTAATTCTACTGGACTCAAATACTAAAATGGGATGCTGAAGTTTCTATTCTATGATAATCTGAGACATCTTATTCCAGTCTTTTTTAATACTAACATGATTTCTATTAGGGATTGCAGAACTTTTTCATCCCTTATTTTTAGTGAGTCCTTAGCAATTATAGTCTTTGTTATAACTGCTCAAAGTCCGTTCGAACTTACAAATAAAGAGCCTCACAAAACGGATCTAGAAAAGACTATAGTTTTCAAGCCTGGAGGAAACAGAATCACTACACCAAATCCACAATTACTTTCCCTGACCTTGGAAAGACAAACGTATTCAAGGCTGTGAAACTTGTCTTACAATGTAAGACAGATTTGTAGATTTTTGATGACACTGACTGGTATAGGAAAAGGTTTGTATGTTATAGATCTTGTGTTACTGTAGAGATGATACCCAATATCATTTTTGAGCTGGTTGTTGCAATACGAAGTTTGATGGGCTGCAACTCTATAGCTAAACTGCCGGCTTTCTTCCAACTTTTACAGAAGAGAAGAAAAATGCTGAAGATGAGCACGACCTACTGAAAAACGGTTAAGAAGCAGGTGAGAGTTTTATCCAAAAGTATCAGCAACTAAGAGAAACTGAATGAAATGTATGGTAGCTTAAGGTTGTTATTCTTTACTAGAACTGAAGAAGTTTCTGTTTTGTAAGGTCAAACATGTCTTCTCAAATTTCTTTTAAAAAAAAAAGGTGCCAAAAAGTCTATCAGGAAATTTGATGACTTCTTTGTTGTTTCAACATTTCTAATCAAATCAGAAAGATGGATCTTTTACCCAGAAAGTATGTTTCCTTTCAGGTCACCAATACCACATGTCAGTGCTAAATTACAATTAAATCTTTTTTCTTTAAACACTGTGCTGTGTTCTTAGTGCTGTATTGATCCTGTCTCTTGTTCTTTTCAATGGGCAAAACATTTGACTGTCCTCCATTAAGTACTCAATTAACTCTGATAATGAAATAAATTTATACAAAGGCACGTCTAATCCAGAGTAGCTTGTTCACTTCTGGAATGCAATCAAATCAGAACTGGATTTGCATCTTTTACAAGGCATTGCACTCAGAGTGGAAAATACAAACTAACAGGTAAGTCAAAAGAAATTTTCCTTTTAATTCAGGGAATAAAGCATTTTGATTCCAATTAAAGTGGCTGATCAAGTATTTAAATTTTAGAATGGAAAGCTAAGGATAATAATGGATTGACATATTTTAATACTTCCAGGAAAGTAAAGTGTCTCTGATCTGATAAAAAATTGTTCCCTATTTAAAAATTCACAACCATGGCATTTGAGCAAGGATTAACATTTCCAAAGCTTCTGCACAGAAATGCATATTTTATAGTATGTAACTGCAAAGGTTGGGTTTTGAAAAGATTATTTAGGTTTGATGATGTTTATTAGAAAATGATTTGGTAATCACTATTGAATGTTTCAAATGCAAAAAAAAGTGTAGTATTACAAATTGATGCCCTTCTTTTCAAACTCTTCATAAATACAAACTTGTAAACATATTAGTTTTGTTCATGTGGTCATCATGTTGTGATTTCAAAGCAAGAGCTTTGAAGAATGTCAGCATGCTGGACCCTTACTCTATAGCAGTGCTAGGTTAACAGTTGGACTTGTTGATCTTATAGGTTTGTTTCAACCAGAATGATTGTATGATTCTATGATTTCACAGTTTAAAAAAATCTGCATAGATTTCATTGGAAAAACAGAATCCATAAAAACTTTGTCAGATATATTAGCAACCAAGAAGGTGTCAGTTGAAATACTGCATTTATTTATCTTCTTCCTCGTATCTTATACCCAGCAAAGCATTTCTATCGCCTGCAAAATTTGATTTAGTGAAAAGGGGAGAAAGCCCTCAGTGAAATAAATAAAGATGACTTGTCTCTAAATGTGCAGAGAAAATGATTTATCTTTTCTCCCTTTTTATACACAAAAGACACAATATTTTCCAGAAGATTTTTGTGAAGTTTGACACTGGTTTGTTTTTTGTTTCAATTATCATTTTTGTTTAAGAGGTACAACAAAAGCAACAGTTTTTCTTAAGAAAGCAAAAAAAGGCACAAAGATCCACTTTTATTGAGAGCTAAAAGTTAATAAGGTCCTGGGAGAATTAAAGTCAGTAACTGTGAACTTAAGACTTGACAACCATGATAGTAACCTCTGAAATAATGTGCCTTCTTCCTATCTGTACTCTATGGCTTCAAATGGTCTCCTTTCTCTCAATCAGAAAGGATTTAATGTAGAAACGTTGAGAGAAAGTTTTAGGTGTGCTAAAAGAGAGAGGACCGCCCCTTCCCTTCCCCCAGCTATAGGCATGGCATTACTGCAATTGCTGAAAAATAGCAGAAGCTATTGAGGTTAGAATTTTTGAAGGAAGGTCTCTATATACCATAATTATTTTTTGCCTATGTTTACTGGCAAAGGTATATGTTCAGCTGAGAGCATCAACCTCTTTCTTATACAATCTTCTAGATTTTTACAAGTTAAAAAAACACAAGATATGCCTGCAAATGCACCACAGCTCATTTTAAAGGCAATAGCAAACTGTGAGTAGAATTGTAGAAAGAACCTATTCTGATCCACTGAATAAACTTTAATTAGGAACATAAAATGTGTATTAATCACTTGGTGTCATTAAGAAATTACATGGAAGTCCATCACTGCCAACAGCCACAGTTCGAATTTATTACTTTGTAATAGCCTAAGGGAGCAGTTACAGACCACCATGTAATCTAAAATTAAGAACTATTCCTCCCTAAGTGATACAATTTCCTTGATCTGGACATAACACTTTCTTCATGTCATTTAGCTTTGCTAAGTTTATTTTTGATCATGTGAATATTTGCTTCCATTGGCTTGAACCTGCAGTACCTTTTCTTTTTTCCTGGAATGAAGTCAGCAGTCTAAAATAAGAGTTTGCAGTATTAGGCTCAGAATAAGGCATTTTAACGTAAGATATATGGTATACCAAGTTAATGTTCCATTTGAATTTAGCCATTTGATTATTTTCCTATAAAAGCAGCTAAAACAGGTGACATTTAAGAGGGTTCATGCCTCAGAAAAATAACCACTGGATGCAGGAATGGGTGTGTAAACAAGCTTATAATTTTAAGAGAGTGAGTATTATGGCCATGTAAGAACTGACTGAAAAACGGGAAAAGAACCATTGTCTAAGGAAGAGTTTGATGGCTGCTGTCAGGATACAGAAAAGTAGTGATTCCCTTAAAAAAATTAAGTGTATAATTAGTTGCATTGCTGTAACAAAACATGTAGCTGTAACCCTGGAAAAGATTACCTATTACAGCATGTCCAAGAAATTTTGCAAAGCTACCATACTTTCCGTCTCTTTTGCTTGCAAAGAGTCAATAGGTTTTCTTGGATACTTGGAACATTTTGGGAGTAATAGGGCCAATAATCTTCACATCTTTAATATCTGAATCCTTAGGGACAAAATTTGAACCAATGCAAAGATCATAGAGAAGGCTGACCACATTTAATGTTCATGATCAATCTCACTCATAAGCAAATTTTAAGTCAAGAACTGTTAACTGGTATTCTTTTATACAAATAAATAAGTAGGTTTAGTACATTTTCCTAAAACCATTATTTTTGTTTTTTCAGCCTCCTAAAAAAAAAAGTACAAGAGACTTTTAATAATGCTGTTATGTTTCTGAGGCTAAAGACCAATGCATAACTAAGTATTTCACTAAGAACAGCATTTTATTAATATCATTTATGTACAAGTTTCTCTTCTTCATGTAGAGGGTGAAAAAGCAGTATGGTACACCTGTGTGCTGTGTATGCTGTACTCTGTCACTGCACAATGGCAAAACCAAAAAGCACATAACCATCACAGTGAAAAAGCTAAGCCATCTGCTTAACATCTGTGTAAGTAAAAATGAGTGGCTTTATGCTGCTGTTTTTTCTGTCACTATGTCTGAAAAGCTAATATTACTCTCAGTACATGTCAGACATCTGTGTTTAAAAAAAAACAATAAATAATTTTAAAAAATATCATTGTACATTGTTTTCCCTGTGACAAATAAACGTGGTTTCATCAGCTTGTAATGATTTAGGAAAACCACAGGCATCCTCTTTGTGGTGTATTTTTACTTGGCAGCAAGGCTACAAACTGAAATTGGCTTCCCCACATTGCCTAGAAGAACCAGAAATGAACTGAGGTTCAGTGATTGACACAACTTTGCAGTTAAGGGTATCTTTCCATTGCTAATAAAGTGTAACAAGCAGTGCTGTTGCCGTTCTGTTGCTGATTCTTATCAACTGCGATATGAAGCAGAACACTTCGGTAAGGAATGACTAACTTTTTAGTCAAGGTTATATTTTTAAGAGTCACAATGTAACTAGACATTTCAGCAGCTTATTTAGCAATATATGAATGACTCATTTTTAGGCACAGAAAAATACAAACCCCTTTTTTACGCATATTCATTTAATACAGAAAAAGTTTAAAATATAGTAGGAGACTTACTGATTTTTGCCAAAACTTAATTATAGAGTTACGTTATTTTCCATAATTAATTTTTCGTTGAATAGTGTCTCTAACAGGACGTGCAAATCAGAACTACGATGTTGTGCAGAATTCCAGTCACACTTGAAAGCCTACAATATGCCAAAATAAAGAAACCCTGCTGAAAACATTTTAATGTGAAGCAAAAAAAAAAAAATTAAAAAAACAGTTCACATTTTGTGTGCCTGAAAAAGAACTCAAAGACTCCAGTTCTTTTTATAATTTTTAAAACAAGCTGCTTTGGTATATTATTAGACAATAGAACGTTGTCTAATATTCTCTACAAAACACGTGGGTCTACATAAAATGATTGCTATGTACTTAATATATTTTGTATCAGAACTGCAGTATTTATTGCAGTGAACAAACAAATACATTCAAAACATGCTGGAGTTACCCTACAGAGAGAATTTACTTTTCTTTGGGTATTCAAAAACGCGTGAAGAATGTAAGATATTTCTTTGTGTATAAAGATTGGTGAGATTCACAGTGACCAAGTTTTTATTCACAGTTCGTTCCCAAGAATCAGTGCAATTTGCACCTTCCTGGGGCTGTTTTGCGTCTGAAGATTTAAGAATAAAATCCAGAAGCTAAAGCAAGCTTTAAGAAGTTACTGAGGCCAAAAGAGAAAGCAACCCCTCCCCCCCAGCTTCCTTCCCAGTTTCTCTATCTGCCTCAAGGAGAGAGAAGCTCAAACAAGTATGGGAACTCTGTTAACATCCTACAGAGCAAAGGGAGAAAAATGAAGAAAACCAACAGGGAGCCACGATGCATGGTTGTTTCAAGCTATTCTATTAGAAAGGAATCTCTGTTAAAAAGAGATTTATAGCAAGTAATATGCGGGAAAAGCATGAAACAGAAGTAAGTCTAACTAACTCTTTAAGTGCGCCTGGGCTGAGCATTAACAATAAGCCAACATGCCCAAGCATTAGGGTATAAACTCTGGAATGGAAGAAGGTGAACTTCTGTTAAGGTTTTCTGCCAAGTGTAAAATCAGAAAACCTATTTAATGGTGTGATGTGGGTTCAGACACCATGTTTTATTTTCCACATCATATATATTATTTCAAGAAGTATAATGAGGAAAAAAACTTTCAGAACACCTGTAGTAATAACCTCTGGCAGCTCTAGAAACTGACAGCATAGCGAGAAGCGTAGAATAAGTGACAAAGAGTGACCTGGTGATTGTGGCACTAGAGAAATGCAAAACATGGGTAAGAGGAACAGTGGAAGAAACGTTCGTGAGTGAGCAAAAGGAGCAGCCAACAGAGAGTCTTCATACCACCAGGTCAGCTGCACCTAATCAGGTCTTAATGTTCAGCCAGATTTAATAATCTCAGGCTGCAAGTAAAGACTACTGCAAAATAGGAAATTAATCAGCCACACTATCAGCTTACTTTACAGGAAATCATCATAGAAGCATAGAATGGTTTGGGTTGGAAGGGACCTTAAAGATCATCTAGCCCAACCCTCCTGCTATAGACAGGGATGTCTTTCACTAGATCAGGTTTCTCAAAGCCCCATCCGACCTGACTTTGAACATTTTCAATGATGGGGCATTCACAACTTCTCTGGGTAGCCTGGTCCAGTGTCTCACAACCCTCATTAAAAAAATGTCTTCCTTATGTCCAATTTAAATCTACCCTCTTTCAGTTTAAAACCATGGGCACTTTTCCCATCACTACAGGCCTTAGTAAGAAATTTCTCTGTCTTTCTCATAAGACTCCTTCAAGTATTGGAATGCCGCAATTACTTCTCCCCAGAGCCTTCTCTTCTCCAGACTGAACAGCCCCAACTCTCTCAATCTTTATTCATAGGAGAGGTATTCCAGCCCTCTGGTCGTTATTTTCATGGTCCTCTTCTAGACCCACTCCAACAGGTCCACATTTTTCATGTGCTGGGGACACCAAAGCTGGGAGCAGAACTCCAGGTGGGATCTCACAAGAGCAGAGTAGAGGGAGAGAGAATTTACCTCCCTCAACCTTCTGGCCACGCTTCTGTTTATGCAGCCCAGGATACAACCACCTTTCTGGGTTGCAAGCACACATTGCCGGCTCATTTCCAATTTTTCATCCACCAATATCCCTTCTTCACATGGCTGCTCTCAATCCATTCATCCTCCAGTCTGAATTGATACTGGGCATTTCCTCTACCCAGGTGCAGGAATGTTGCACTTGGCCTCACTGAACTTCATGAGGTTCACATGGGCCAATGCCTCAAGCCTGTCAGGGACCCTCTAGATGGCTTCCTTTCCCTCTAGCAAATCAACTGCACCACTCGGCTTGGTTTCATCTGCAAACTTGCTGAGGGTGCACTCAATCTCACTATGTCATTGCAGAAGATAATTTATAGTATTGGTCCCAGTTTGCACCCTTAACGGACATCACTCATTACTGATTTCTACTTGGACATTGAGCCATTGACTCTTTGGACATGGCCATTCAGACAGTTACTTACCCATCTAACACTCCATCCATGACACCCGTATCTCTCCAATTTAGTGGCAAGAATCTTGTAGGGGACTATATCAAAGGCCTTACAGAAATCTAGGTAGACGATATCCCTACCTCTTCCCTTGTCCACTAATGCAGTCATTCCATCATAGAAGGCCATTAGATTAGTCAGGCACAATACGCTAAATGATGAAGCCATGTTGGTTGTGTCTAATCACCTCCCTGTGTTCCCATATGCTTCAATGTAATTTCCCGGAGGATCTGCTCCATGATCGTACCAGGCATGGAGGTGAGGTTGACTGGTTGGTCGTGAAATTGCTATTTGTATAGTCATGGTTGGAGATTCAGTTCTTTCTATCCTGTGTATCAGCTTGTGTTTCAGAGTTTAGTTATTTGAGTGTGGTTTTTAGTTTTGTTTTATTTTTTCCTTTATTTTCCCCCCTCATTGAAAGGGCTCACAGGAGGTCTGCAGCCCAACCTCCCTTCCAGAGCATGCTCAGCTGTGGGGTCAGACGAGGCTGCTCAGGGCTTTATCCAGTCACGGCCTGAAACACTTCAAGATGTCTTCAGTCACCTCCCTTCCTGTAACTTAGACTAATCAAATTATCTTCAATGCAGAAACACTGGTGCAAAATTTATGCAAAAATATTTAACTTTTTGATTCCATATATATCTGCCTATACATCCCAGATTTGTGGTACTACTCAAAAATCTTCCCAAATCTCTGTTTAATTCCTCAGGAACTCTACCCAGATGTATACATTCTGACTTCACAAGGTGTTTTACCAAGATTAACATGGCAAAATGGAATGGAATAAAAATCAGCACTTAGGACGGTTCACAAACATACTGAGAACTCAATCCTAGCAGAAACATGGTATCAAGTTAATTTTAAAGGTCTGGCTGCAGACTTTAATTCAGCCGAAGTTACACAGACTACTTTTGATAAAGCTGGGACCTGAAACATGATTTGTCATGTCCAGGCTAGTCTGCCAAAATTCTAACATCCATAATTTATTTTAGCTCTCGAGCAATCCTGTTATGCAGTTCCTAAGATAACCACAAGAAGCAAAACTGATTTTACTTCTTTTTCCTCTTTTATCCTAAGAAGTCTTCAGAGCTAATTTTTGGCTCATTTAAATTAATGAAAAAGTTCACATTAACCTTAGCACTGTAGGATTAGGGCCTTAGACTCCTGTATTGGGTCTGGCTGAGATGGAGTTAATTTTCCCCGTAGCAGCCCTGATAGTGCTGTGCTTTGCATTGTTGGCTAGAAAGGTGCTGATAACACACCAGTGCTTTGGCTGCTGCTGAGCAGTGCTGGCACAGCATCAAGGCTGTCTCTCCAACATTCCCCCTCACCAGTAGGGTGGGCAAGATCTTGGGAGGGGACACAGCCAGGACAGCTAACCCAAAGTGACTAAAGGGATAGTCCATAACACGACATCTGCTCAGAGAAAGGAGGAGGAAGGGATGGCATTCGAGGGAGGCATTGGCATTCGCAACCACTACATGTTCTGAAGCCCTGCTTCCCGGGAAGTGGCTGGACATCACCTGCTGGTGGGAAGTAGAAAATGAATCTTTTGTTTTCCTTTGCTTCCACGTATTGCCTTTGTTTTTGCTTTATTACACTGCCTGAGGAATTTTTCCATCTTATTTTATCACCTCCTCTTCTGCTGAGGAGGGGAGTGATAGAGCAGCTTGGTAGGCACCTGGTGTCTACCCAAGGTCAAATCACCACAACTCCTAACAACACCTTCATTTCTTTTCTATAAGTCGCTGGAGATAGACTAGTTCTCTTTGAAGTGCCGAGATTTTGCCTTATGTGTTTTGTGAAGTGCTTTATATATTTACCATGGACTATAAATAATGAGAAGAAAAGGTGGATATTGCAAGTAAGAGAAGTTGTTTACAAGAAAAAGAAAATATAGTGCTCCTTTGTATTTCCTGTGAAACACAAAGCAGAGCCATGGTGTCTCCTCACTTTTCAAAACAACACAAACGAAAAGGTCATAGAGCAAAAGGAGGAACTATGCACAGAAAACCCACCAACAAAACAGAAGAAATGAGATGCACTCAGATTTCAGTTCTCCCCTCAGAAAGAATTATCTACAAGGAAAGTAAAAGTAACATGCTGTCAGCCCTAGATATTTATTACACCATCTGAAAACATGCCTTTTGTGACCACTGTCTCCAGCTAATACACCAAGACTGGGCTGACGGAGATATAAATCACAACATAACCTAATTCTTTTGTTTCAGTCCGCACTGCATGATTATTTTGCAGAAGGATATATAACCTCAGCTCACCCCGGGATGAAATGAGAAAAAGCCACAGGTGTGTTGGAAATTTTGTCTGACATTTGACATACAGAATGCACACAGCTGTTAGGAGGACATCATGCCGTTCAAGTCTGGCTGACATATTACTAGGTCAGAACACAGGTACTGGGTCCTGGCACCACATACATTTACATAGTGATTTGCCTGTTGCCATCTAAAGTCACTCTGTAATGACCACTCCGCTGGAAGTGGCACAGCCTTGGTGCAGCAGGCTGTCCCCAAGCATGTACCAACCAGCCCTCAGAGCTGACCAGAAGTTGGTTACCAGCTTGTGAATACTTGCACAGTGAAGGTTCAGTTTCCTATTCCTCACTTTTCTTCCTCTTCTGCTCCCCAGTGCTTCTGGCTGTGCATCCCCTGCCACCAACTTTCCACCAGCTGGAAAGCCCTGTTAAAAACCTTGGTGAATCAACTCAGCTGAGAAGTCCAGCTGGGTTAGTTCTCTAGCAGCTTAGCAAATTGTGTCAGCTTATGGAGGAGTCTGATGAGAAGCAGAGCCAGAATAAAGCTGGCAATAAGAAGATGCAGAAGGTAAGCACCCAGAGCAGGTAGTTTTGGAAAGGTAGGAGTAGGGTAGGGGAAGCTTGGGAAGGGGATTGCCTCCTTCTGCAACACTGGCTTACTCAACTTTCTTGCCCCATTTCATAGAACTGCACCATTATGATGTAACATACCCTCATGCTATACACTTAGCACGGGTGTAATTTTTCATGTAAGTACTGTAGAGCACCTAGATATACTGAGGGCAAAAGGATAAAAGGGAAGGCATAGAAGAAGATGACTGTGCCACAATTTACAACAGCTTGTAGAAAGAAAGGACTTGTCTAACTCATCTAACACAATAATGACAACTATTAGCATTAGCTGTTACAGCACGAGCAGACATTACACGAATGAATCCTCACCACTCTTCTGACATTAAATAAATAAATCTCTCATTCCACAGGGAGACGCAGGGAGCAAAGACAAAAAATATTCAATTATTCAAATTATTATTATTTAGTCCTTTTTTTAAATAAGTCCTATTGTTTTCATACTATTTGTATTCACATTCTGCAGATTTCTGTTGGCACACAGGAATGAGTACCGACAGGAATGACTGCCCTTTTCAGCAAATACAGCAGAAGGGAAGTTCTCAATTCATAATTCACATGGGGAGCATGACTCAAGGAGCTGCTGTATTCATCCAGCCAAGTAACAGAAATATATCATATCGCCTATGGGGCCATAAAAACATGTTCAAGTACTCGATACCTGGAGGAATACTTATAGCAAAGATTGTGGGAGCAATTTATTGCCTGAAATAAGCTACTGCATTCATGAAGCAATTGACAACAAACAGCACACTGTAAGAACTGGAAATAATTCTAGCTATTTTTTTCAGTTGGTAACAGAACTATATTTGAACTGCTCTGTAGACCTTATTCAGCTTATAATAGTGAACGAAACCACAACCTGGCACAAACTTCATACATCTTCATATCGTTCTTCTGATGCTGAGGCTTTATCCTCTCCCTGTGGATAAGAACATCCCATCCCTCTTATTTCACATTATGATTGTTAAACTTCTTCAGGTCAGGTCTTGTCTGTAACTGTGCATTGAGTGTGCACGAAGATAGGTGAAAGTTCCTGCAAGTTGGTGACATGGTGTGGCAGCTGAGGTCAAACACGTGAACTCACAAAAGTGCGTTCTTTGCTGAAAAATTATCACTCGCTGCGACTCTTCAGCTGGAATTGATTCCAACATTTTGAGTATAATCTGCACTGTGATTGAACATTAAGGGATTTTCCTTTCCTGACTTAACTGAAGAAATTACAGGTAAAATATAAAATGGAAGATAGAAATCTTTCCTCCCAATCCTTTACTGCAACTGCAACATCAAAGTTGAAAGAAAATTAAAAATTTGGGAGTCTGTGAAACTCGAACTTTCACTCAAAACAGAAGATATTTCACACTCTGCTAGTGCCAAAACCCACTGAGGCTGCATAGGTTTAGATATAGACATTCTGATATAGCTTTTACCTAACTATCTAGTGAGAATAGCTACAACTCCTCTGTTGAGGAGGACTGGGCTAGAGACCACTTGGCCAAGCTGGACATCTATAAGTCCATGAGCCCTGACAGGATGCACTTGTGAGTGCTGAGAGAGCTAGCAGATGTTATTGCTAGACCACTCTCCACCATCTTTGAAAGGTCATGAAGGACTGGAGGACTGAGGAATGGAGGAAGGCTGACACCACTCCAGTCTTCAAAAAAGGCAAGAAGGAGGACCCAGGAAACTACAAGCTGGTTAGTCTCACCTCTGTCCCCAGGAAGGTAATGGAGTGACTTGTTCTGGATGTCATCTCCAAACACGTTGAAGAACAGGAAGTTATTAGAAGTGGTCAACATGGATTTACCAAGTGTAAATCATGCTTGACCAATCTGATAGCCTTCTATGATGTTATAATTGGCTGGATGAGGGGAGAGCAGTAGATGTTATCTACCTTGACTTCAGCAAGGCTTCTGACACTGTCTCATAACATCCTCATTAGGAA
>VZSZ01001503.1:0-20008 GCA_013398815.1 Ibidorhyncha struthersii
TGGACTAGATGATCTCCAGGGGTCCCTCCCAATTCTGACTATTCTGTGATTCTGTGATTCTGTGAAATTATATACTTGGAAGTAACGTCAATAACCCATCATAACCACAATTAGTAATCAAATGAAATCATTTTGAAAAAAATATATATTTTTTTCTGGAAAACATTGGAATAATAATTGAAGCAATAATCATAGAATGGTTTGGGTTGGAAGGGACCTTGAAGATCATCTAGTTCCAACCCCCCTGCCATAGGCAGGGACATCTCCCACTAGACCATGTTGCTCAAAGCCCCATCCAGCCTGGCCTTGAACACCTCCAGGGGTGGGGATATAAACAAAACATCGAATAATAACAGGATGAGATGTCAGTGAAGGAAGGGGAAAGAAATTGTTTTCTGTTTTCAAATCTCTACTAGACAAAAGAGAATCAGAGGAAGCTTGCCTGTACAGTAGCTTGGGTTTTACCCACATACAAGCATAACAACAAATACAAACCCAGTAATTTTAAATTAGAATTAAATTAATCACAAGTAAATTTGGGAAATTAAACCCACAACACACAGACAAACATGCTGATTACAATAATGTGCCAGATGATAATGCTAACAATCTTATAGGTGACAAGCTGCTTCAGAATAGTAAAAAAACAGATGGCTATAGTGGTATTCTCAAACCTAAAGATATGGTTTACTTTATTGATATTTTTTCTTCAAGACATTGTTTATGCTTATTTTCCAGGTAGCCCTGTGTCAGGATTGCTAGGAGGGTATTTCTATCTTGACGTTATTTAAAGGAATGTACTCCTAATTCCATTAATTCTGTGCATCACACAAAATTGCAAAGTAGCAGTGTGTTACTCTCTCTCAGTTCCCCTCAATCTCAATCTCTCTTCCTCTCAGTTACAGTAAATTTTGAAGAGTAAAAGGGGACATTGTGAATGTACATTTAGACAACATATCTCAAAGAAGAGTTACATAAATATAGCCAGCCATTTTTTTTTTCTTTCAAAGGACTGTCTATGTCCTTTATACCGTGGGTAACCGCAGAAAAGTGTTATTGTAAGATACTTGCTGGAGTGAGTCACTAGTTAAGTGAAGACTGCAGGATAGCACTTCCAAATGCAATCACTGTGTCTAGAAAGATGGGAAATAGTTAGCATTCTTGTGTGAAAAGAGATTCAAGTGTCTCATGTGCAGATATCAACTACTAGCAAATTTGACAGGGAAGCCGTCGTTATTTGAGTGCTCTTGAGGAAGCTTTTACAGGAAATGAGATTTCTTTATGGGTGACTCCACTACCTTTCTTTTAAACAATTCAATGTAGAATGTGAAATTCTCTGTGAGGAGGTTCGCAGTACCAGTGTTTCTACAGTTGGCATAAAGAGGTGGAGAGAAGGGATCTTCCTGAAAAGCCCCATCATGTCAATGGAAACAGATAATTCAGCAGACAGCTAAGGTAAGGCGAGTTGGTTCCACATGAAAAGCACAGCTTTAAGTGGGGGGACAAAAAGAAAAAAAAAAAGAAAAGTTTAATCTTCAGAGATGGGGTAAATTTGACACCACCTTGGGTAACAATTGCCCCTGTTGTTTAAAAACTGCAAAGGAAGTCAGCCCTAAGGGCCTAAATCTTCTCCACACTTTTTAATTGTTAACAGTAAAACCCTTTTAATCAAATAATAGCAACTAAGTGGCTGTAGGCACAAACTGCTTTCTAGTCAGGAAGGAGAGATCCAACTGGAAGACACATTTAGAAATGGAGCAATGACCCAAAGGGAAACTGTAGGGAGCATCTTCAAAACTCTGTGACATGTGGAATAGTACTGCATAACCACTTGAGGTGAATGGCTGAGATAAACATTGAAATAATTCTAATTGAAAAGACAAGAAAGCGAAGGCCTTACACTGGGAAATAAGATTTACAAGGACACCTGTTTATGAACATTTATCTGATTTTGCAGATAGACCTGGCGGTGTCTTTTTGCTGTAAAAAGAAGGGTCCTTGCTGAAGAAGGAGGGATGCTGCCTTATTGTGAGAGCCAATCGATGTCCAGGCACTCAGATAAAGACCTTTGAAGTTCAGATGAAGGTTATCTACCTGCACACCATGGAGAGGAGGCCAGGGAAAATGTTGATATAGCAGTCCCTATGGGACTCAAAGTCTTGGACTAAAACTTCCAGGGTGATAATATTAGGCTAACCAGATCTCCCAAGTTCTGCTTTTGCCTTACCTGGAAAATAACTCTTCAGTTAAGAAGAAACGGTGAAAAAGTTTCTCTGAACAGGAACACTTCAGAACATGTTGGAGATGAACCCCGGAGGAAAGACTTGAAATTATTTATTTGATGAAGTGGGGTGAAAGGCAATACCTTTGGAAACTCTGTTTGTTCATTGTTTATTTCATTAGCAGATGAAACTGAGTGCTGTTTCTGTGACACAATTCAGTATGAGTTTATGTGAATATTTAGTTTATAAATTAAATGCAATTAAATTTGAAAGGCTTTCATCCTGAATCTGGAAGTATATATTGACATGTGTCCTAGAAAGACAAAAAAAATCCATATTGATTGGTGTGCATATATCATGTAGATGAGTTTGGTCAGTGTAGAAATGATAATGAGGAAGAAATAATCAAGAGGCTATTGAATCCTGTAAGGTACTTATGAATTTGTGCCACTGAGTAGAGACTAGATTTCACTTCTGAACATACATTCTAAAGCCAACAAATTTCAGGACAAGTAGTTTCTTTTCACTCTTTTGAGAAAAAAATTAGTCTGTGTGTGAACTCCTCTTCAAGGTAAGAGGTTATCTTCACCCCTAATGTCTTAGATGCCATGGCAAGAAGAAATGGAGCCTCTGTAAACGTTCCTGGGACTAAGAAAAAATCATAGGAAAGGAGCTTGAACTGGTGACACTGAGTGTGTCTTTCCCCCTCAGCTTCACTCAGCTGTTTAGCAGAGTTTCTTTCCTTGTTGTCTTAGTTGCATTATAGATATGTTTAGTCTGCGACATTCTTAGAGACAGAATTTTCTTCATAGACTGAGTTAAAAGAGTTATTTAGATATATTGTTTTAGATAAGTGCCAGTTATCTATGCATAATTTATGAAAGGCTTTCTTGATCAATTAGGAAATGGGGTCTTCTACATGCATTTAATGACAGATGTCTCAGAACCAGTCTATAAATTTATTAAAAACTGATCATAATAAGAACAAAATGGAAATATTGAGCTCTCAATAAATAGTTTTGCTTTCTATGTGAATTACAGACTTACCATGTATACATATGATTGGATATGTATCTCTAAATTATGGTTGGGAGAATAAGGGATATCTGTGTCTGACACAGTAAGCGGTTACATTAGTCCTATAAATTCATGGTTAAATCAATGGCTGATATATCATTAAGCTAAGTATTTATACTTTAGTAATCTTTGCAACTTTGCAATATGTCATTCACATTATGGGGATAACTGAGTGATTTCCAAGATATCAGGTATGAATCTCTTCTTATTGTACATTATGAAGGAAAGGCTTTCTAAATTTAAAAATATTTAAAAGCCAAAAACATACATGAAAACCATATAAAATGTCTTTTTTGTTCAGTGCAAGGTAACAGTATTCCTGCCGATCAATACAATTTTATGATGTCTGAACTAAACTAAACATGTGTTTGCATGGAACACAGAGAAGCCCACCAGAGAGAAACACCAAACCAAAAAACCCCAAACAACCCCAAACAGGCAAATATCCCAAATTTCCCAAGAACTATAACTTCTTGAAGATTTCATAGATCAAATAAGATACTAATTTTTATAGGAAATAATTACTATAGATTTTCTTGCTACTTAGTAAATTGTAGACATCCATTTTTATTCCTTTTCTAAGAAAAGTAAATGTATGTCAGGTAACAAATACTGACATGAAATGAAAGTAGGCAAACAATGTCATATTGAATTTACATACTGAAAATGCTAACTTTTTGAGACTTTTGTGTGGTTGAGCATCTTTGTTCATATGAATGTAGGCTGCACATAATTGAAAAATAAATGTTCTATAAACAATAATGGTTCAAAATGTATATTCAAATTACACATGAATAAAATTGAGCAAAAAATAAAGCACATGTTCAAACAAAAAAAAATGAATAATATAAAAGAAAACCTTCTGGTTTATGAAGTAAGGATTACAAGATGGTAATTATAAATAAAATCTTCATCACGAACTGTATAGCTTACCATTCTAGAACAATTCTTAGTATATATGGAACTTCATAACAATTATACAATTTTTCAAAGAATAAAATGAACAATAATAATTTCATTTTCTCTCATTCCAACAAATATCTCTAACCTCATATATAAAAATGATAACTAATGAATTTGCAAACAGGCACAGATAACTTTCCAAATAATAATACTTAAAAGGTAGCAAAAATATACTGAAAAAAAAAAGTTACATAAATTAAACACATATTAAATTTTGTTTCCTTACATTATTAAAATCTGTATACAGATTGGCAGATTATACTTTTAGTGCATGTTGTCAACTTTAAATGAATTCTTGATGATTTAAAAATGGCAGTAAAGAGTATTTTCTTATTTTTTCAGTGTTGTCACTATAGATAGCATACATATTCACTCGACCACAAACTAAATACGTTTAAATACATATGTGTTCCTTACTAATGCAATTTACTGATTCTTTGGCATTTTCAGAATTTAACTGACATCAGCAACAGACATTTTTTACTCCAGCAACCAACTGGCTCTTAGATAATAGTGGACTGCTGAGGTCCCTCTTACGCACCACCTGCCACAGAGAAAGCTTTTTGCCTTTCTTTTGGTATTTGCAAGGTTTGGTTATGAAGACCGGTCTAGAATTTATCTGAACTTTTAGTCAACATAAAAATAAAAGTGGTTGTAATTTTGGCCCCACTTTGGTTAAGGTGCAGCATGATACTACAAAGGCAGATTCTGCTTATCTGGTACAGAGATCCTTCTCGAGAGGACCTCAAAGTTTCAACAGATTCGCTAAATGCATTTCTCAGAAGCTACAATTGATTTCAAGATTGAAATTTTATACCTTTTATACCATAAATCCATGAATCTTTGTCTAGAAATTCTGGAAAGACCTCTTAAAGCATACCATCTTTCCATGTATACTATAGGCAGTATCAATTCACTTTTCAGAGATTAGATTAGCTCAGAAATAGCGAAATAATAGTACACAGGTATGTAGCAATGGGAATTAAAATTAGGTGCTAGGAAACATAGATGCGGATGACCAAAGGTGGTACGTGCTGGATAACATAAGTACTTCAGCTTTGGACCCAACCTCATGGCCACGTGGCTTCATAGATATACTAACAAGGCATACGATATAGGATGTTGAGGAGAGACAATAGGAGTTAGCAGGCCAACTGGGGCACTTTTGTCAATGACTGATTATGCATAAATCAATAAGTAGCCACATAAATGGAAGTAATCCCTCTATTTAGACATCTACATGATGCCTGGAGACTGATTTATCTCACTGTAAAATAGATACCAAAATGTACACAAGGACACTGCAAACAGTCAAATTTAGATGTTTGGATCTGAATCTGAATCCCACCCACTATGAAATACCTGCAGACTGAAAACCCCTGCTCACAACCCATAGTACTGGGACCAGTTAATTTCCTGGTACATGACAGCTGATGATCCCCAGCTCTCCTCTGGGGACTTGGATAATGAATTTGTAACCTCTCACTTTAATACCAATTCATGTCTTCCAGTAATTTGTAATAATATGCAGTCATCTTTCAGTCCTCTAGGACTGTGTTTGGGGTTTTGGGGGTTCTTTTGGGCATTTTTTTTTGTGCCTTTTTTTTTTTAAGGCAGAGACTCTCGTTATTTAAATATACAAGTATTTTTCCCTTCCTATATTTTGTTTATGAATTTAAGATGTCAGATGCAGAATCATGTTTCTAAACTATGTCATTGTACTTTGATACGATTTCAAAAAAATTGATAACATTCATATATATTTTTTTTATTAGTTAAAACCACTTTTCTTCCTAGAAGACCTACCTTTCTTCTGTCAGTCCTCAAAATATACTAGTGACTTGCTTAGAAAATAATTTATATTAATAAGATTTTTATTCATTCCATTTTGCTTCCTATAAATTATATATGTACTGAATACATTAATATGTTGACTGCATTTGAGTCAGCTACTTAAGGAACTTTTTTAACAAGCAACAGTTAAGCAACATGCAGTAACAAGAGCTATTTTCAGTGTTAATTACACATGCATATACCTTAACAATACCTCGATAAAGCTAATAGACAACATATGACTTATTAAGAACAGAGAAATAAGGACCTAATTTTCCATTCACACATATGGACAGCTACAGAATAGCTGAACACTTGTAAAAATTAGAGCAAATAAAATGCTAGGTTCAAAGTGAGTATGTGAATATTATTCTAGTGAAATTTGCACACTTTAAATCAATATGGACTAAAGGAGTGGGTTTTTTTCACCCTGGAGAAGCAAAGACTCAGGGGGTGGGGGCTCATCACAGTATTTTAGCACTGAAAGGGTGGCTACAAAGAGGAAGGAGGCTTTCTCTTCAGAAGAAGCCACATGTAGAAAAGAAGGGGGAATTGGTACAAGTTGCTTTCTGTATAAGAAAGATTTTTTTTACAGTGAGAACAATTAGTCCCAAGGATGTGGTAGAGTCCTCATCACTGTAATTTTCAAGATGCAATTGGACAGGGTGCTAGATAATTTCATCTAGGCTACCTTTCCCATGAAAGGTTTGACTCAATGATCTTAAAGGTCCCTTCCAACCTAGACAATTCTATGATATAGGATGGCGTGCTCTTAGTCAGCCAGCATTCACAGACAAACAATGCTAAGAAGCCAATGATACTTCTAAGATGAATCAAGCTGAAAAAAGCCTGACTTAAATCTAGAATTTCCAAGTGAATGGCAAACTCCATATGATTTTGGTTTGTCTCTCATCTGTTATGTTCTTTCATCATGGGTTAAATAAGCCCAGGTTTTTAAAACAAAATTAGAAATAGTTTATTTTTTCTATAAAAGCTATATACGTGTATCTTACATGTATATGCAATGTAGGTGATATGACTTTTTTCAGAGATAGAGATACAACCCTTTAAAACAAAACAAAAGAAAAAAAACAAAAAGCAAAGCTGAGTTTCTCCCTTAATGAAATAAAATCTTATTTAAAAAAAGAACCTTCTTAAGGAAATCCATTTAGAGGTGTGTGGAACTATTTGACATTTTAGAAGCATTATGTCAATAGTAACTAATCAGATTCCCTTCACTACGGTGGTGATAAAAACATCTCACAAATCAAATACAACAACTCTACAAATTTCATAAAACCCAGTCCCAGAGTTTTTCCCGGAAAAGAACTGTTCACTCAGTTTGAGCTTATAGTTACTGATTTTTAACCAAAGCACATTAATTTTAAAAATTACAGTTTACAATGCTGTAATACAGTTTATAGTTTATAAACTTAAAAAAAAAAAACCCAAACACAAAACCAAAACCAAAACAGTTTAGCGTTACAAGAATAAAAACACAATATGAAAAAAAGACCCTTAAAATCAGGCAGGGGACTATAAGAAAGGCTATTTTCACCTAAAAGTTCTAAACATTTTTTCTTTACCCTGAAAGACAAAGTATGAAATTTATATCTTAATTATGGCAAACACACTGTTCAGTAAGTAGATTTATATTTTATCTCACAAGAGATTTTACTTTCTATCACAATTCTAAGAATTCCTCTTTCTTATTGTTTTTTCTCTAAGTAAAAGAAACATGCATTACTTATATATTGCACTGACATTAAATTTTGTACAGCTTGGGGATCAGTCCTTTCAACCCAAGCACTTCATTCTCTGCCCAGTATTCTGACACATGCCATGTGCTATTAACGATTTGATGAATGAAATGAAAGCATGTGACCACCTACCCACACACCTTGGCAGAGGTGCACTCCATACACGCCGACCACCTCCCAGGCAGGTAAGTTTATTAGCACCTTCTAGGCGATATCCAGGGAAACAAGAAAAGATCAAGGAATCTCCAACACCAAAATGAAAGCCAATTCGCCTGCTGAAGGCAGGAACACCAGGATCATCACATGGCTCCAGATCATACTCTGCAGACAATAAAACATAATAAATAAATAAATGGGACAAGTTGTCCATGTGGAAAAAAAAAAAAAAAAAAGCTTACCAAATTAGTTGCGTTGTGTCAGTACAGAACACTTGGAAAACATGTATTTCAGAGTTATGCCGCTACTAAAACCCAATACTGTTTCTATATGTCTATTATGGCTATATATATGGTAGTTATTTATCTGTTGTGTCCCACCCACACTACATTTATTTTCTTAATTTCAGGGGCTGTAATCAGCTTGTACTGTAAGTAGTTTACTATAATTTTGTTTAATTACATCCTTTGTATATAATTCTTGGTTCATTTAATCTGAACTCCCAAACAGCTTTAGAAGTGAGATTACAGTTAAAAAAAAATCATTATGTAATGAAGAAAATCTAACAAAAAATCAAACAAAGAGTCAGGTGAATGAAAAGAAATATGACCACATTTTAAAAAACTGTGCTTGAGTTTCCTAAGTAAAGCTACACTCAATTGGGCATGCCTTTTAGAAATCCTACAGGCATCACCCAAATGAAAACAAATACATATGTAATTTTTTAAAGAGGTCTCAAGTGCCTAAATTTTTTTTGTCTCTTTTATAACTGTGCAACGGGAACAAATTAATGGGAAAAAATCACGGCCATTACAGACACAGGGACTACATCAAACTCAGGAAATGTCTGAGCCACACATTCCCTCATCCTCACAGGCAACGCTGGGGAAGTATCACTGTATGTTTGACCTGTTTTGTGTTTTTTTTTTCTTCCTTGTATATTCACTACTGACCACTGTTTGAGAAAAGATTTTGAAAAAGATCAACTTTAGATCAAAAAGTCTGATTTTATGTTCAGAATATGATCCAAAGACCCTAGAGATCACTTAGAAGAGAGACACTTCTGATAAGTGATAAGAAAAGACATTTTCTAAAACATTTACCTTAGAAGATGGTAGAAGGTAGGGTCAAATCCACTTGATTAGAGGAAGAAACTACATTTAGTCAGGGCAAGAAATTAACCCAAAGTTTCTGAATGAGCCATTGTGTCATAAAATTAGTGTACCTGATAATATTTCTCAAACTATTTATTTAATATAAATGATGGCATATGATGGCTATCTATGGGTATATCAGTTGTAGATAGGGCATAAACCTTTGTTGGTGTTTGAAAAATTCTGTGATCCACAGTTTTTCCCCTTGCATCCATAATGATATTGTGTGTATTTTTCTACAAGTTACCTGGCCCTCTACCATTTTGAGTTATTTATGAATAAATTATCAGAGATATCATTTCATATTCACATTTAGATTCTAAACTTGCAAAACTGCTGACCTTTGATTTGGTTAATCCAAAGTATCCAGAACGAATGTAACTCAGCATTTGATATGAGTAAATCCAACATGATTGCTCTAATCAGCGAGGTGGTTTCTTTTGTCTTTTTTAAATAAGCAAGCTAAATGAGATACATTATTTGTAAATAGTGAATCTGTAAACATTGCCAGATCTCAACAAGATGAATTGTTTTACAGTTCTTGAAAAATTATGTAAGAGAGCTGGATACATGAGTTCCTTATGTATTTCTTTCACAGAATATCCATGTGCATGGGCAGCTCAACTAGCAGTTGATTCATTCATATACATATATGTAAATATTCTACATTCTAGTAGTAGAGATAGGCAAAGAAAATTATTAAGAAATGTATTTTATATGTCATCTAGTTTTAGAAGAATGTAAATAACAAGCAGTAACTTAAATTTTTCAATTATCTTAGAGGAATTTGTAAAAATTATTAGAACTTCTTCATATATCAACAGGTTTTTTTTTTAATTTTATTTTTATATGTACATCTTCTATTCCAAAATCAGTCTTCAATTTAGACTCCTCTGTGACTCTGAGTTAGCACACTACTGCTTTGTTACAGTTGCTATGGTTCCTTTAGTAAAACAGTACCAATTAGTTTCTTTCTTCTTCTGAAGTACCTTCTATCGTTGTACTTTTTTCCCCTTAATTTTCCTCCAAACTCCTTTTTCACACCGTTGATGGTTCTCTGAGAACAGGGAAAATTTCTCCTTAAAATACTCACATCACCAACAACCTTCTCAATCTGTTAGACACTTTTATAAACCTCAGCTATTTTTCTATGATAGAGACTATACAAATTCTATTGACTTTTTTTTTTTACTGGATCTTCATAATGTTTGTGCTATCTACAACTAAAAATATTATCTGGAAATAGTTTCTGGATATTTAGCAAAATGGACTTTCTTACCTGAAAATGTTATGTTGAAGCCTTCATAAGAAATTGAAAAATCAGATATAAATCGAAGCTGTGCAGTAAAATTTCCAAAGAGGCCAGCTTTAATTGTAGGGGGTAAGACTGAGCCGGTTAACCTGGCTACTGGTTCTGAAAAGCTGCCATCTTCAGTGATGAGCAAATAGTCATGAGAGCTCTCAAGGTGAAAGGTATGAAAAATCAGCTGAACACCTTTACAAATATTAAAAAGGAGGAAAAGAAAAGCAATTAATAGGAAGTTTTTTCCCTTCCTTCATATATAGGTGATACTGAAAGTAAATCTTTCATTACATGGAACGGTTTTTAGAAAAAGTCACACATGTAACCAAAACCTGAAATTCAGGAAATAAAACTTGCAGAAAGCTCAACCAATCAATATGTGCAGTATGGATGTTTGTTTAGCTCACTGTAAATCAATAGCTCGAACTGATGGGATTCAGTGTTATTTGTATACAGCACTCTGAAAACCTAAATTTGCATTGTGTAGATTTTATTCAAGTTCCTGTATGTCTTTTATTTATAATCCCTACCATTATCTCACTATTAAACTAGGAGATGTATTTTAATAATTGGCTAAAATTTTGTATTCATGTTTTATTTTGCATTTCCTCCAACACAGTTCTGTTTCTTACTCTCAACTTCAGGGAAGTGCCCATATACAAGGAAAAGCAGATACAAGTTTTATGGATTGTTTTCCCTCAATACAGATTCATATTTTCTGGGACCAGTCTTTTACTCACGTCATGACTGTTTTTTCAGTTGCCAACTTCTAGTCCACCAATGAATTCAATTTTGAATTACAGTTTCTTAGAACATCTTCTCGTATATTTTACATTTAAAATGCCATATGAGTTTTGAATAAAAATCTAATCCATAAAAAGATTTTAAACAGGAGAAACTTCCAATATACTCCTCAGACTATCACACATAACAAAGACTTTTCTTGTTGCAGAAAGGAGATTGAGGAGTATTTTTGTTATGTTTTGATTTAGTGGAATGGAACACATCATTAGTACTTCCTAGGCTTTTTTCCTTACCTCTTTTATGCATTTCCCTAACAGATAAGCTGCCAAGCTTAACCATGCATCCAAACTTACACTACTGTATATATAACATAAAGATATATAATTATTGACCCCAATGATGTGAATGTGTGAATAATACACAGACCAAAACTGCTTCTTTGTGCTTAATAATGGAGAAGAGCTATCAATAAGGTCCTGACAGCTTTCACTGAAAAATTTATTGTTATTTAACAAGTAACTATTATTTTCATATATTTTACCTCTTCTACTCTCTGCCCATTTTTCTAAGACACACTAAAACACATTTCTACTAGTAACTGTTAAAAAAATGTTTCTTTTGCTAGGAAACTAGGAACAAACTAGGAACATCACACCTGAAGATATCTATTTGGGGAAATTAATCTTCTTCCTCAAAAGAACAGCAGAAAGCACTGACGTAACTCAGTTCATAAAAGGCATTTTATTGTTTGTGTGTTTGAATTTTTTATACACAGACATTACATATACATATGCAATTCATAGTTGATACTTACCCTTGCCATGTGACACTTCAATTGTCCAAGTGCAGTTTAAAGAGTTTGGATAAAAATCAGGAAAACCTGGAGAAAGAACAGTTCCACTCTTCCCATGAATATATCCACCACATAAAGCTTAACAAGGGGAAAAAAAAAAGGGGATAAAAACGAACAGAAGTCATACAGAAGTCCTGGTTTTTATTTAAAATAAACAAAACAACAACCTAGTTCACTTTTTGAACTACCCTTAAAATTAAAACTAGGGTCAAGTACTAAAATAAGAAGTTAATTCATCCGAAGCTATGACAGTCACATTCAACAACAATTTGTTTATTCTTAAATTAATGCTTCAAAGGGATCTTATTTTTCATCTACAGCCTCCTCTGTTAGTTAGCAAAACACAAAAATGAGTAAAACTTTGTTACAGACTATTGCAAGTATTAATTCCTATTGTAGAAGTATTTAAGAAGTAAGATTAATTTTTTTTTGTGAACTAACTCAAAAACCAAAGATCATGAATCTACTTTCTTCTGCTGCATAATTAGAAAGGTATATATTTCATTACATTTTTATCAAACAAAAATATTTAAGGCACAAAATGTATTTTTTTCAAATAATAGAAAAGTTTGTCTCTTTTGATTTCTTCTGCAATGTTCAGGGGACAAAAAAGTGTATTTTCTCCTCTTTCAAAGATTCAGATTGTGCCATCATAAGTAATTTCTTTGGAACTGAGTATTTTGAAAGATACAAGAACTACTCTATAAAACATTTTATGCATACTAGCATTTCCTAAACTAAGCTGCTCAAATTTGCATGGCAAATTAATCAAAGATTAAGATTTGCATGCTAAATTGCTCACTGATCTTATAAATACAGCATGGCTGTCCTTTTCACTCATCTGTTGCTGTCCAGCTTTTTATGTTTTCTTTTGTTTGTTTTTTTATTTATTTTAATAAACTAAATATTTAACAATAAAACAAAAAAGTATTAAGATGCTTTCGGTCTTCTTCCTCATATAGAGGGATATACTTTGCCATAAACTAGATGGTAAATATACATGACAAAATGTTCAATAAACTTACAGTACTTGTATGTAAATTTATATAGGTATGCATACAAACATGCTGATGTTACAGCTAAAGTACCTTTTTCTGTTATTTGCTATTAAACCAAGGTGTTTGTTAAAGTTTTTAATTTTTTTTGAATTTATGTATTATATATATTTATTAGTAAGCAGAAGGAAAGGAAATTTTTCTAGTCTGGTTTTACCTGCATATATGAATTTCTGCACATAAGTATGAATGCGAATATGCGTTGATAAACCAACAGCAAATATATGGTTGATAACATTACTCAATAATAAATAACATAATTACAGATATCAGGTTCATAATACCATAAATGAATGGTAGTATACATTCATTCAAAATACCTCTTATTCTGTAAACATCACAGAAGGAAGAAAAATATTTGACTGTGCAACACTCCTTCAAACAGATATTAAATATTTATAAATAATTTACATAGATAAAGTTTAAAATTTAAAATATGTAAATTATCTGGTTTTATTTAGCTCTCACTAGAAAATTATTTTCATGCTCCACCTTGAGATTATAGTACTTCAAGAATGACACATTACTTAAAGGGAACTTTAGCCACTGTGTTTCTGTACAAAGTTCTTTTTCTTTGCTGGCATGAAACAAAGCAACATGTTTTTCCTTTAGGGATTTATTGTGATGATTTAATTCCTGAATTTGCAATTTTGAGAACATCAACAGTCTACAGATGACTGCAAAGTGCTCATAGAATCAAAGAATAGTTTGCATTGGAAAGGATCTTTAAAGATCATCTAGTCCAACCTCCCCTGCAATGAGCAGGGACATCTTCAACTAGATCAGGTTGCTCAGAGCCCCATCCAACCTGACCATGAATGTTTCCCAGGATGGGGCACCTGCCACCTCTCTGGGCAACCTGCGCCAGTGTTTCACCACCCTCATTGTAAAAATTGTCTTCCTTATATCTAGTCTAAATCTTCCCTCTTTTAGTTTAAAACCATTAACACTTGCCTTATTGCTCCATGCCCTGCTAAGTTTGTCCCTGTCCTTCTTGTAGGCCCCCTTTAAGTACTAAAAGGTTGCAATAAGGTGTCCCCAGAGACTTCTCCTCTCCGTGCTGAACAACGCCAACTCTCTCAGCCTGCTTTTACTGGGGCCGTGTTCCATCCCTCTGATTGCTTTTGTGGTCCTCCTCTGGACCCTCTCCAACAGGTCCATGTCTTTCCTGTGCTGACGACTCCAGAGCTGGACACATTACTTCATGTGAGGTCTCACCAAAGCAGAGCAGAGGGGCAGAATCACCTCCCATGACCTGCTGGCCACACTTCTTTTGATGCAGCCCAAGATACAGTTGGCCTTCTGCCCTGTGAGCGCATATTGCTGACTCATGTCCAGCTTTTCATCCACCAGTACCCCCAAGTCCTTCTCAGCAGGGCTGCTCTCAATCCCTTCATCCCCCAGCCTGTATGGATACCAGGGGTTGCCCCGACCCAAGTGCAGGACCCTGCACTTGGCCTTGTTGACCCTCATGAGGTTCACATGGGACTACTTCTCGACCCTGTCCAGGCCCCTCTGGATGGCATCCTGTCCCTCAGGTGTGTCAACTGCACCACTCAGCTTGGTGTTGTCCGCAAACTTGCACTTGACCCCACTGTCTATGTCATTGATGAAGATATTGAACAGTATTGGTCCCAATACAGACCCCTGAGGGACATCGCTTGTCACCAATCTCTATATGGATGCTGAGTCATTGATCACTACCCTTTGGATGCAACCATCCAACCAAATTTTCATCCACCTAACAGTCCACCCATCAAATCCATACCTCTCCAATNCATGGGACTACTTCTCGACCCTGTCCAGGCCCCTCTGGATGGCATCCTGTCCCTCAGGTGTGTCAACTGCACCACTCAGCTTGGTGTTGTCCGCAAACTTGCACTTGACCCCACTGTCTATGTCATTGATGAAGATATTGAACAGTATTGGTCCCAATACAGACCCCTGAGGGACATCGCTTGTCACCAATCTCTATATGGATGCTGAGTCATTGATCACTACCCTTTGGATGCAACCATCCAACCAAATTTTCATCCACCTAACAGTCCACCCATCAAATCCATACCTCTCCAATTTAGAGAGAAGGATGTCATGGGGCATCATGTCAAAGGCCTTACAGAAGTCCAGAAAGATGACATCCATAGCTCTTCCATTGTACACAGGTATAGTCACTCCATCGTAGAAAGCCAGGACGTTGGTCAGGCAGGACTTGCCCTTGGTGAGGCCATGCTGGCTGTCCCGAATCACCTCCCTGTCCTCTGTTTGCGTTAGCATAGGTTCTAGGAGAATGTGGTTTTATGATCTCCACATGCACAAATGCGAGGCTGACAGGTCGGTAGTTCCCAGGATCCTCCTTTCTACCCTTTCTAAAAATGGCTGTGATGTTTCCCTTTTTCCAGTCCCTGGGGACTTCACCTTACTGCCATTGCTTTTCAAATATCATGGAGAATGTCTTGGCAACTTCATCAGCCAATTCCCTCTGGAGTCTGGGATGCCTCTGATTAGGTCCCATAGATTTCTGTATGTTCAGGTTCCTTAGGTGGTCATGAACCTGATCTTCTCTTACAGTGGGAGGGACATTGATCCCACAGTCCCTGCCTTGTGGTCCATCCACTTGAGAGGTGTGGGGAGAGAGGTTGCCAGTGAAGACTGTGGCAAAAACTTTGTTGTGTACCTCAGCCTTCTCTTCGTCTGTTGTTAGCAGTTTGCAGTCTTGCTTATCAAGTGGGCTACGCTTTCTTTGACCTTCCTTTTCTGGCTGACATACCTGTATTATTCTCTGTGTCCCTTGCCAAGTTTAGCTCCAGCTGTGCCTTGACCTTCCTGACCCCACCCCTACACAACCAGGCAGCATCCCTATATTCTTCCCAGGATTCCTGTCTCTGCTTCAACTGACTGCACCTCTGTCTTGCCCTTTATTTTGACCAGCAGGTCTCAACTCAGCCATGCCTGCCTGTTGTCGTCCTTTCCTGATTTCTTATACCTGGGGATAGAGAACTCTTGTGTTCTATGGAAAGTGTCCTTAAAGATCTGCCAGCTCTGTTTTGCTCCCTTGTCCCTGAGAGTATTTTCCCAGGGGGTCCTATTGATTAACTCCTTGAAGAGCTGAAATTTTTCTTTCCTAAAACTCATTTCAATCTCAGTTAAGTCGGTCACATTCCAGAAATTTGGGTCACAACTTTTTGAACCTCAAAAGGCAAATACACTAACACAATGATTACCAAAAAGAATGTGAGTTTTATTTTGTCTTTTTAGACTAGTTAATTCAATGTAGTTGCATATATGAGGAAAAAAAGAGAAACTGAGTGTAACCCTTGTATGTTGCTTGCCTAGAGGCCCCACTCCAGAAAGCTTGAAATTTTCTGTTATACACTTATACTGAAAGTGAGTGATGGGCTTAGGAAATAAGGACTGTCTTTCAATGAGTGAAAATTAAGTAGATCTTTTAGTAGTTCAACATTCATATGCAAACAAGAGAGTTAGATATAGGTTTAACTGAAAAATACATTCACAATTTTTAGTACAAAGTAATTGTAAAAGAATAGGATACTATTCAAAGTTAAGATTCCTACAACAGTTTTCGACAACCCATTGCAGCAAAGCAAAGAAGCAAAAGTAACCCATAAAACCAATGAAGAATATTAAAATTGCTTTGTTCATTTTAAAATTACAGCTTATGGTAAGATTTGTGACACTCCAAATTCATCAGCATGCAGTCTAAAATTTGACCACAAAATGCAACTGAAAACAATAGTTTATTTCTGTCCTTGCAAAGGAGGAACAAGTTGTAAGACTTACAAGGTAAGTAAGTTTTAATGGTAGATTAGTTTGCTTTATAGTGATTAAGAGCTTTTAACTATAATCTTTCAGTAACTTACATGTTTTATGCATGGGCCCAGAAGGCTGTAGTGAGAATTAGAAGCCTGAGTGACAGTAAGTGCTCAGATTTAATAAAACTGCTTAAAACGGAGTTAGAAACTAAAATACTTTGCTGAATCTAAGTTTGTCCACATTCCACTGTAAACAATGGAAACCTTGGAACTCAAAAAGGAGTTAGAAATTTACTAATTGTACTAATTTGGCTGGGATAGAGTTAATTTTCCTACTAGCCGCTGGTATAGTGCTATGTCTTGGATTTAGGATGAAAATAATGTTGATAACACTCTAATGTTTTTAGTTGTCTCCAAGCAGTCAAGGACTTTTTCAGCTTCCCATAGAACCTGAGAGGGAGCATAGACAGGACAACTGACCCAAGCGGGCCAATGGAATATTGCATACCATAGATGTTATGCTCACTATATACATGGGGGTTGGCGGAGGGGCAGGGATATGCAATCCCTGCTCAGCACAGACTGGGCAATTGATCACCGGGTGGTGAGCAATTGCATTGCATCACTCATTTTGTATATTCTTTTACATTTTTTTTTTTTCCCTCTTCCATTACTGTTCTGTTAAACTGTTTTTATCTCAACCCACAAGACTGGGTTTTTTTTCTCCTTTTTCTCCCTGTCACACCCGGGGGAGGGAGGGAGGAGTGAGTGAACGGTTGCATGGTCCTACTTGCCATCTGGGGTTAAACTGTAACACTAATGTAAGTAATTAACGAAAGCAAAAGCCTTTGTTGGTATGGGCTTGGTTCTTCTCTCTTCACACATTGATTTGTCATCACTGCCTTAGAACACAGTTACATCTTAACAAGATGCCCGATCAAGTCAAACACGCTTTTAAAGGTAATGATTTAGCTACTAGAAGGGAGAAAATACGAAGTTTTAGCAGGAAATTTAACAGAAGCAGCTTATGGAGAATTTTCAGAGATGTGGGGTTCTATTCCTATTGAAATATTTAGCTACATTTGGATCTTATTTTCTGTGGTTTCTATCAGAGGGATTTTGTGGCAACTATACAATTATTCCATAAAAAATTGAGTTGATTCGGTAGTTCATAGAAAAAGAACTTAGAAAAAAATCCAATGAAAAACAAGATCACAGAAACATACTATAATTCAGCATTTAAATGTTTCATAAAAGTTCCAGTCAGTTTCATGTTGCACATCCTCCAAAATAATTAATGAACAACTGAAAATTTCAACACAAAAATATTTTAAGAAAATTAATTACAGAATCACAGAATCACAGAATAGTCAGGGTTGGAAGGGACCTCTGGAGATCATCTAGTCGAACCCCCCTGCCAGAGCAGGGTCACCTACAAGAGGTTGCACAGGACAGCGTCCAGGCGGGTTTTGAATGTCTCCAGAGTGGGAGACTCCACAACCTCTCTGGGCAGCCTGTTCCAGTGCTCCACCACCCTCAAAGTAAAGAAGTTCCTCCTCATGTTAAGATGGAACTTCCTATGTTCAAGCTTGTGCCCATTACCCCTCGTCCTATCAATGGGCACCACTGAAAAAAGACTGCTCCCATCCCCCTGGCATCCTCCCTTCAAGTATTTGAAAGCATTAACAAGATCCCCCCTCAATCTTCTTTTCTCCAGACTAAAGAGACCCAAATCCCTCAGCCTCTCCTCATATGAAAGATGTTCCAATCCCCTAATCATCTTTGTAGCCCTTTGCTGGACCCTCTCCAGCAGATCCCTGTCCTTCTTGAACTGGGGAGCCCAGAACTGGACGCAGTATTCCAGATGCGGCCTCACCAGGGCAGAGTAGAGGGGGAGGATGACCTCCCTCGACCTGCTGGCCACACTCCTTTTGATGCACCCCAGGATGCCATTGGCCCTCTTGGCCGCCAGGGCACATTGCTGGCTCATGGTCATCCTGTTGTCCACCAGGACTCCCAGGTCCCTTTCCACAGAGCTGCTCTCCAGGAGGTCGGCCCCCAACCTGTACTGATGCATGGGGTTATTCCTCCCCAGATGCAGTACCCTACATTTACCCTTGTTGAATTTCATTAAGTTCCTCTCTGCCCAACTCTCCAGCCTATCCAGGTCACGCTGTAAGGCAGCACAGCCTTCTGGCGTATCAGCCACTCCTCCCAGTTTAGTGTCATCAGCAAACTTGCTGATGGTACACTCTATCCCTTCGTCCAGATCATCGATGAATATATTGAACAGGACTGGACCCAGTACTGACCCTTGAGGGACACCACTTGTTACTGACCTCCAACTAGACTCTGCACCACTAACCACAACCCTCTGAGCTCTATCTGCTAGCCAGTTCTCAATCCACCCCACTGTCCATCCATCTATCCCACACTTCCTAAGCTTGCCAGTGAGGATGATGTGGGAGACAGTGTCGAAAGCCTTGCCAAAGTCAAGGTAGACAACATCTGGGTATCCTAAATTTTGAGCAATCATTTTTGTATTCAGTATTCTAAGTTTAAAATGTAAGTTAAGTTTATTGGCTTTGTTTTGAAATTATTAGTTGTATGGCACCATTTTCATTCACATTTGAACAGTGTCATCCTCTGAGAATTCCAATTTTTCTATTGGTGAATGTATACCTGTAAATTTCACTGTACATTACAATACTTGACTGAAAGTTGTTTCAGAGGTATAAATTATGGCTTTTATTAACAGCAAAATAATTTCTGAAAAGTATGGATCTTGGTGTAACTGAAGGGAGGTAGTAGCAATGGTAATCTTAATTAGTTCTCAAAAACAGAAGATTAACTTTCTTGGACTTTAAAGCTGTCATCTGAAGAACTTGACACTTACCATCACAGCTGGGTAATGCGTGATTCCACTGATGGTTTCTTTCACATATGAGTGGTTCTTCATCACTCAGTGTATATCCTGGATCACAGCTAAAAGTTACTGTAGAGCGGATATTAAAGTTGTTACCATGGCGATGGCCATTCACAGGAATCCCTGGGTCGAGGCAGGAATCTGATTCCAGAGTAACACCTGAAACACACAGATTTAATTTGTATATTTCCT
>VZSZ01001503.1:20058-39961 GCA_013398815.1 Ibidorhyncha struthersii
TAAACAGAAAAATTCCCAAACAAACCACAAAATGAGTAAGACAGGAGGAAGAAAGAGCCCCCAAAAGATATTTGTTAGCATTGCCTGAGAACTAGCTGTTGTGATTGACTCAGAGCACAGTTTTTCAATTTTCAGTCTCATAGAACAGAGAGGCCCATATGAAGCAGGAAAAGCTTGGAGCTTTAAAGTATATTTTATCAAACAATGAAAGAAGGAGCCAACAAAAGCACCAAACTTCTGAAACTATAGGAAGATATTAAGGTTCAAAGTATGAATACAAATTCTGCTAGTATATAAACCATATTTGATTATTTCATTTCATCTATCCAGTTTCTGATACTGCAGGATAATTCAACTTTCCTCTGTCATAGTAACAGTTATTTGACTTAGCAAAAAGCAGTGTTGAAAGGCTGCAATTGATGAACTCAGAAACTACTTGCTAATTCCTACAGATGCTATCCTATGCATCAAAAATAGAAAAACAATGAACATAGCTTACACAATTGTGTAACTCTTATCTGACAGAAGGAGTCTTTAGTAATTACGTCTTATAGCAGAGATGGAATAGTGTTTGGTAAATAAACCTGGAGCTATACACTGAACAAGGGAAAAAAAAAACCCAAATTATCAAATGGAGGCTCATTAACCAAGCATTATCCATTATGCTTATAGTGATAGCAAACGATTGTGGAATTTAATCATGTAATGAGCTATAATGGATACACGCAAGGGAAACAAATTAAGACTCTCTATTGGGATGAAAGGAATTCCTTTTATTTTCTGTTACTAAGTGTGGTGTGACCTTGGCTCGATGCCAGTCCCCTACCCAGCTGCTCTCTCACTTCCCCTCTCAACAGTACAAGGGGAGAAAATAAGATAGAAAATATGATGTAAAAGCTCATGGGCTGAGATAAAGACAAAGAGATCACTTATTAATTATCATCACAGTCCAAACAGACCCAATTTGAGGAAAATTAATTTAATTTATCGACAATTAAAAATAGAGTAGGTTGGTGAGAAACAAATACAAAAGCTAAAATACCACCATCACCACCGTCTTCTTCCCAGGCTCAAGTTCACTCCTTTTTTCCGAACTCCTCTACGTCCCTACGTGGTATGGCAGAGATGGGGAATGGGGGTTGTGGTCAGTCCATAACAGCTCCTCTCTGCTGCTCCTTCTTCATCACACTTTTCCCCTGCTCTAGCGTGGGTCCTTCCCACGGGCTGCAGTCCTTTGGGATAAACCTGTTCCTGCCTGGGCCTGCACGGGCTGCAGCTTCCTTCGGGGAATATCCACCTGCTTTGACATGTGACCAGCCATGGGCTGTGGTGTGCATATCTGCTCCACTGTGGTCTCTTCCATGGACTGCAGAGGAATATCTGCCTAGAGCACCTCGCTCTTCTCTGACCTTAGCATTTGTAGGATTGTTTCTCACACTTTCTTTTCCTTACTCCTCACTCACCTATGCAGCATTTTTCCCTTTCTTAAATATGTTATCACAGAGGTGCCACCAACTTGGCTGAGGGGCTGTGGCCTGTGGTGGGTTGGTTGGAGCCAGACGGAACCATCTGTGTCTGTCATGGGGCAGCCTGTGGCCTCTCTTCACAACGGGCATCCCTGCAGCCCCCCTGTAACCAAACCCTTGATGCCTACACCTGATAGACTGTGTCATGTGCCTGGAAACAAGAATGACTACTCAGTCATTCTTACTCAAGATAGAACCTCTTCAGTGGATGAAGACAATGTTCCTTCTTCTGTGAGAAGCTGAGCGTGTCCAGAGGAAAACCTTGAGAATGCTGGTTGTAGCGGGTAAAAAGACAAGTGAGAGTATGAAGCACACAGACAGCATAAAGCCTGCAGTAAAAGGAAAAACTAGAAGCTGTCTGAAAACAGCAGGTAGTAAACACATAGTTGTCGTGGTTTGGGCCAGACTGGCCACTGAAGAAAACAACAGATGCTCTCCTGACTGAGCAAGCCCCAGAACTAACAGAGAGACCCTGAGGAGCTTGTGTAGAGTTTTTTGCAACCCAAAAAAACACTGAATTGTTAAAAAAAATGCCCATAAAGGGACAGGAAGTGTATATGTGTGTGTGTGGGGGACCATTTATAAACACTTTAATGTTTGTTCTCACGCAATTTTCTTTGTCTACTTTACTTTGAAAAAATACCTGTTGTGTATCTGTCTAAGTAACACTGAACTTTGGAGTTTAAAATTACTTATCAGCTTTTGGGATAAAAAGTAGACATAGCAACCTCAAAACTCTGGCACCCATTGCATGAACTTATGTATTTTCACATTATTTTTCACATTAATTTCAGTATTTTGGAGCTGGGTCAGAAAGAATGCTGTAAATTGGCATGATTTCATGTGGGTGATATCATCACTCATAGACGCTATAAGAGCCCTAAGCAAGATTAGTTCTCCTGGGGTCTTTAAAGATTTTATGTGTTTCCTGACAGGTGACCTAAATTTCTAGCATGAATCTTTCCAGTCTACTTTTTGCTGAAGAAGTTCCTTCCTCAAAGCCAACTGCTGACAGCACAAAACTCTCTATAGCAGAGCGTTAGGCATTTCCCAGCTCCTTAGCGTCCTGAACGCATGCTGAAGATGCTGCTGCTCTCAGCTGCCTGTGTATCTATAACTGTTTCTGTGGAAGTTGTACTCTCAGTTTACTGCTACCATCCTGCTTTATTTATGCAGGACTGTCACACAACCTTAGGAATGAAGTAGGAGGATTTCAAAACTAAGGAAAAAAAATATTTACCAGGGCATAAAGTAAAAGTTTTAGAATTATAGATATGAGGGTTGGAAGCAGGACTACAACCAAAAATATCATTAAATGACTCTAGATTGCCCAGAGAAATATACCCTTTAGCCTCCAGCTATTCTTATATCTTGGTTAGAATTCAGATTTGAAAGCTTATGATCTACTTGTCATGTGGTATCTCTGCCATACTTAAATTCTAGATGAATAAGTTTCTTCTAGACTTGACTGCATGCTCTTAATTCAAATGTACCATGTTAGCTGACAGTGCATTTTTAGATTCCCTTCACCTGGCTTAAATTGCTTAATGTAGACTCGAAGAACCCTTTTAAGTCTGTAATATTCTGCACTGTATGTGCCCTAAATAAATATTAATTGTGTATGAAATTTTAACTTTTAAACACATTATTTTTTTTCAGACAAATTATACTTTGTGTTTTGAGGTTTGTTAGAGTAGATGGAAGTCCACAGTAGCGCTCTTAAAATTCCTTTCTTTTAGGGCAGACTTCCGTCCCTGCCTCAACACATCAACTGCTTTGGGATTCTGAGTCACATGTAACAGGTAAGCTCTTACTAGTTTCTTTTTTGAAATGATAACTCTAGATTACGTTGACTACCTGGTTTCAGATTTTTGCAAGGAGACCAAAAACTGTAGCAACCCTATCAACTTCCAAGTTCCTGATTGAAATAGCAGTGCTGTATAAATAAAAAAGTCAGCTCAGGCAACAGAGCTTCATTCTTGGGGGAAAATATTCAGTGTGTAAGGTTTAGCAATCATAAATATAGCTGAAAATAAATACTTTTTCTTTGCTTCTTTGGACAATAATTCAGGTTTTTTCTTAATAAGAGATAACATAAGACAAACTTAATAGTGGGCAGTACTGAGATTCCTGACTACAAAATGACAGTATTAAACTATATGTGAGAAATTCTGGTGTAACGCTGATAAATTTTGGGCTCATGGTTGGAAAGAATTGATTTAATACTATTCATAACAATTGGCTTACTAAATATAAGATTAGAGTCGGGGTAGAAACCATGTCTTTTGTCTCCCACCCTACATAATGCAATATTTCCCAGGAAGAGCATTCTCAGTAGCTCCCTGGGAAAAAATCTCCCTCCACTTCATTCCATGTAGCAGCGGGAATTAGATAAGCAGATAACTCTATCTTACAATTTAATCATTCTCTTTTCAAAGGAACGTAACACACAATGCAAAGTAAACAGCAAGCATGCAAACAAAAGATTTTGTACAACACTGAATAACTGAAAATATGGACAGCTATCCTCAAAAAATTCACTGTCAATAGAGATATTTCCTCAACCATTTACCAACTTCCTGTTGTTAGCTATATTAGATGCTTCATTGATTATTAAAATACATATTTTGCAAACACTTAGAATTACAAGTTATTTTGAGAAACTGGCTTAATCATTAGATCCTATTAGATGTCTAAAGAGGAAGATAATTTTTTGCTGTAATGCATGAAGCACACAACAGCTATACAGTTTTATATACTACATTCTCATATATATTACACACATATGCTTTTCACTTCACAGCTCAAAAGTCAAAATCATTAGATAAATGGAATATTAAAGTGTAAGATTGCTAAGAGGTTGTCAAAAGAATGTTCACTGCACAAAATGCATGAAGAAAACAAGTCAGGTAAGAACAACAGAAAGCAAAATATGGCTGTATGCCATAACCACTGTTACCCATTCATGCTAACTATGGAGCAGTTGCTGTGTTATGCAATGAATCTCAAAAGTGTTTTGAACAATGGGAGTGTTTCAGCTGGAAGCTAGAGTGCTATTCTTTGCCATCAGTATAGATTAATTCAGAACAACAATAACGCAGACGAAAGAGGTAATCTTTTGGACAGTAAGGGAAGAACATTGCCTAATACAAGAGCTGATCATAAAGGTAGGTTTATTCTAACAATTAAGAGACAATAGTGTAAATTATCATCGCTTTGAAAAATGGGTATTTTTACAAAGAAATAGAATAGGTGCTTGCTTGTTAGAATGAGGTTCCAAGAATTATAACCAGAGGCCACACAATCAAATTAGGAGACAGCCCGTTCCCTGGCACCAATTTCAAAGCCTGACTCAGCTAACAGATAAAATCTTGCACACCTCAAAACAATATGGGCTTCTCCCTGTTGCCTTTTGAGAACAGTCTCTGGCTGAAGTTATTTCTAGAACTATGCTCATTGACTGTATGGGAAGTTGCTAGCTGGCAAGGGTCAAAATCATACAAGGGACTGTGCTTAAACTGTATGAATGACTACAAGACTGGAGCCAAGACTTAAGATTTTCTAACTTACTGCATTGGATATAGCTCAAGTGGCCACAAATGCTTCCCTGTAATTTTACAAGGGTGAATTAGCCTCAAAGAACTGCAAGCCTACATATACACTTAGTGTTCATCCAGCAGCTTTTAAGAGTGTAGTGGTGAGTGACTGCGTTTGAATTATCCCCTATCACAATAGTGACACTAAACCAAAACACTGTTACATCACTAAAAACTGTGATACAGTCACCAGAATACATGTTAAAGAAACACATTAATGATGTTATAAAGGGTGTGGGGAAGCAAATGTGCTTGAAAATGGGAAGAGAGAAGTGGGAGAGTGAAGGTAGTGGAAGGGGGGTAGAGGATGCAAGGAAAGAGTGGGGTCACAATATTATTACACGACCTTTTTTAATTCCTGCTCCATATAAAGTTGAAAACATCTTACTCTAAAGCATATCTGGAGGGCATTTCCAAGTGACAGAGCATAATGTAGTCAAATTTAGGAGAGTACTTGCGTTCATATTTTTTTTGTTAACAAACTATGAAATTCATTTAGAATGGCAGAACTAGCATGTCACCTCTGTCCTGCTCATTGCTGACAGGGAGTAAGGGCATTTTAGTAAAGTTCTAGACTCAACTTGAACTCCAGGGCTAGCTGCCATTCTTAGCTACTAGGCACATGGAACTCTTATCATGCCTTCCCTCCTGCCTCTCAAATCATCCTTTCAATGACTCCATGTGTTGTGTTTTCCATGTTAAGAACCTCCTACTTTTTTTTAAACTGGGTCCCAAACTGGACACAATATTCTCTCTTGTCATCAAATTAAGTGAAATAATTATTTTCCAAGTCCTAGATTAAATAGTCCTGCAAACAAAAATGTTTTTTCTGTAATTCTTTTCTTTTTCTTTTCAACGATTGACTACAACAGCCAGGAGATTCTACTTTTTTGCATTACCACTACATTTTTCTCTAAATTAATTTTGTTCTGTGTAAACACCATATCCTTTTCTACTGTATTTTATATTGTATTTGTGCATGTCATTTCTCCTTCCCCATTTATGCTTAGCACATTTCTTTACAGAATTTGATTTATTTATTTTTTTTTTAATTTCAGACCATTTCTTCAGCTCATCTATCTTGTTTTGAATTCTAACCCTCTCCACCATAGTACTTGCTATAATTGTAGGTTGGAATCATCCCCAGCATTTGTAAGCGTACTTCTTATATTATCATCACAATTGTTAAAAAAAAAATCAGATAGTTTTGGATCTAGGCCAGATCACAGTAAGATCCCTACAAATTTGATTTAGACAATGAACTACTAATTGCTGGCTGCTCTTTGCGCAAAAGTTTTCAAAATTGTTCACAGCATCACAGAGTCACATAACAGTGGAGGTTGAAAGAAACGTCTGAAGGTCATTTGGCCCAACCCCCCTGCTCAAGCAGGGTCACCTAAAGCCACTTGCACAGAAGCACATCTGGATGCATTTTTAGTACCTCATTCCACAGCCTCTCTGGGCAACTTTTTACAGAGCTCACTGAAGTACGTGTTACATCCATAATAACTTAATCTAGAACAAATTTCTGTGTTTTGTCTGGAAAACTTCTAAAAGCCTTATAAATGTCAACACAGAGCTGTTTCCTTCTTTTTCCATTCCCAAATCTACAAAAACAGATAGCCTGTCAAGAAAGAAATTAGATTGGTTTGACATAATCTGTTCTTATCACCTTGTTTATCAGCTTGAAAGTAATATCTTTAGAGTGAAGATAAAACCAATGTCCTTGATCCTTCTGGCCCTAATCTATTTTTTTTTTTTCTTTTTCTCCCCCCTCCTTTCTTTGAAAGGTGTGTGCCCTTCTACAATTGTTTGAAACTTCCCTACAGTTTTGAATTTCCAGACATAATTTTCAATGGAGTGAAGACTGCTTCTGCTTTGTTTTTTAGTATAGCACAGGGAACTTCAACAGTCCCTGAGGAATAAAATATATCTAATTATCTCACTATCGTGTAGTACCCTCTTCCCATACGCTGTATTCTTACCTTGTAAATGTTCACTTAATTGTATTAAGTACATGATCAAAATTAAGCTTTTCTGTAAATGTTGCAAACCAGAAACAGAATGTTTAGTCTTCCCTATGACATCTGATGTTTGCTCAAATTTTTATTAAGCAGTGATTTTAATTTTTTTCTCTTATTTTGAATATATTTCTAGGTATTTTTTGCTACTGTCTTTCTGAATCAACTTCTGTAACAACTAGGTACTTTAGATTTTCTGATTTTACCCTAAGAGATCTGTGTTATTCTTTGATGGCCATCTATAGCAATGTTCGACTATAACCAACATTTACATGATTAACTTTTGGTTTACACATCATTAAAAGGAATTTTTAAATAGCTACAGAAATCGGTAGTATTTTTTCTTTCTCTCCAAAAAATAGTTTTCTATAGGGCCTTAATATTATCTCTTTTATAAATGACTTTCAGAATTCATTCCTAAGAACGTTCACCTACCAATTTCTCAAGTTCGGTGAAGTTTAGACTTCTGAAAACCATCAACTTGATCACAATTGTGTTGCCTTATTCTTTCATTTCTTAAGAATCATAAAATCTGCTATTTCATGGGCACTTTCACAAAAATCATCTTTCTTATTCAGGCTTTCCATTCATTCTTCTTACTAGTCAGACTAAAATCAACTGCTGAAACAAAAAGTTCTTCCCCAACATTCCACAAGATTTTTCCAGTGATTGTGTCCTGCCAGTGAAAAAATTATGAATCTTTATTTCACATCCAGACTATTCACAAGGATTATTTTTCCTTCAAATGAAAAAGTGTAAGGAAATATTTTGTTTCTGTTATCCTTGCTAAAACTGATCATGGGCTGTCTGAATGATCTTGACACTTTGTTAAGTCCATGAATATTGGATATTTGTGTATCTTAAAGTTCTTTTCCAAAACTAAATCTAAACAAATACCTAATTTTATACACTATGAATAAAGTATTACCTCTATCTCTTTTATTATCAATAACATTTCATTTAAGGAAAATCACAACGTTACTTTTACGATATTGTATAAATGACCTAAAAGGAAAGTTTCTAGAAAGATGGGTGATCCTTGACTTTAAACAATTTTCCCTATGTAAGAGAATTGTAACGTTTATCACATACATACTCATGTAAATGGCAATATGGGATGATTACTGTCTCGATGCATAACTATGATCCCTGTTCCATTTTCAGATAAATTTTAGTATAGAACAGAATGTTAATCTATAAATAAACACAGACTTTTAAGTAAATTATCTGGATTTAAGAAATAATTGCTCAATTTTCTTTGAAAATTGTCATGATTTCTTGTTTAAGGAAAGATAAATTTCAAACATACCTTGATAAAAGATGGCCTTATATTAATGGAATCTGTGGATAAAGGTACTTATTTCTATCTTTTTCAGAAAAAAGACTAAGATTGCACAATTTATCTCACAGAATGAGAAGTTGCAAAAAAGTCCCCAAACACACATACCTAGGGAAGTTGAGAGATCAAGGAGATGTGAGGCATGAAGCAAGGTGGTCAAGAGAATATATGTGAATTATTCTTGAGAACATTAATTATCTTATCAGTAGTTTTATTTAAAGAATATTATGGGCACTTCATTAATTTTTTTGCTTAGATGCATAAGAATTGACCTACATGGTCTTGCATCAGCTATGTTAGAAGTGTCATCAAAAAGCTAAATTACAGACATTTAAGGCAGGGAATTTACAAATTGCTTTCACATCTGAAGTATCTTTAAAGGGTCACATTTTTATCACAGCTGTATTACAGGCATATTTTAGCTTAATAGAAAATTTCTGCCATCTCCATACCAACTTGGTATAGCTTATACTGAGCTTTTTATTTAAGCAAGATTAAGATCCCTCTGCTTCACAGTTCAGTGACTTAATTTATCTTCAAAGTTATGACTATAATTTGAAGATTTTTAGGACATTTCCAAATAAGATAGTTATTTGAATTTCCAAAGAAAATATTCAGAAACTTTTCTTAAAAGTTACAATTGAATGCCTTTTCTTCTACAAGTGGAAGAAATGTGAAACAAATAGAAGTTCTGTTCTGATATCTCTAACATTAACAATGCCTATAGTTAAGCCTGCAAAGGCAATCAAAACTTTGGTCTTCTCTGCTCCTGACAGTCTACTCAGCATCACCATAGGGTCTTTCCCTCTGGTTTTGTTCTTTGAAAACACTGACTTAATCTGCTTAATACTTCCATAGTACCAGTTATCATAACTACCTTCCCTCTGGCATGTGCACATTTGCCCATACAGAGGTAAGGACCAAGGAAGGACGTATGTCTGATATCTGCTACAGAAATGCTGCAGGAGTTCCCAATGCTGACGAGCAAAGAAGAGAGAGACTGTGATAAATTCCAGTTGCGTTACATGAACACACAGAACACAATGCAACATGGAGACCATTTTTGTTCTGTGAGAAACCTAGTGTGAGAAGAAACCAATATAAACAGTGACACTGTGACTGACTTAAGGAGTCTTGTGGAACAAATGCACTGACACAGGTATGAAGTGGTTAGCAAGCTTTCTCTGTACAACTTAAGTTGTGAATATGAACACACACATTCCAGTTGGTGACAGGTAAAAATTCCCTGTTTACATTGCATTTTTTTTCTACAAAGTGGACGTTCAGGGTTAAACTCAATTTCAGTTTAAGATATTTCCACTGGTGTGTCTATAGGCTTGTTTGGTCTTTAAGCTCCGTTCATAGTCAAGAGATCTGATCATCCCAGTCAGGGCAAACTAGGGAACAATCTACTCAGCAAAGTGACAAGGAGAGAAAATTTATTGTCTTATTATACAGTTCTAGTACCATCATATCATAACCAGGATGTCTCCATGGAACTGGTACACACAGCAAGGGACTTGTGCAATAGCCAAATCTCTAGTGCAGTACTTGGCAACTAGGTGGTATAGTACCTAAAAAACCTCTAACTCTTCTTGCGTATGGAATCAAATATAGCCTCTGGATTCTGCTTCAGTTTACTGAATTGCACCATGGACTCTATTGATTGCATTGACCAGATCTCTGTTGCCCAAAATGTAAGATTCAGCCTCTAGACACTTCTATGTTGACACTTCAATTTAAATGTTTAGCCTGGCAGCTGATTATCATTCGCAATGACATTAAAAGCGTAAGAGAAAGAGCATTCACTGTCTGTAACTAAGAAAGAATGTTAAGATTTTTGTTAAAGCCTATTGAAATTCATTTTTCAGATAACTATTTAATGGGAAATATAATTCACAAAATCTCACTCCTTACACTGAGAACTTCAAATAATTTATATTTTCTTAATTTCATTTCATTTTCTTATTCATTTCTAAGCAAAAAATAATGCCAGCCACCTTTTTAAATGTTACTTCTACACAAAGAGAAAGATGCTTTATTCAGGGAGTCAATCTGCTGAGAAAGAGCCTGTAAAACAAAATTTTTAGCTTGTGTTATGACTTTTCAAATTGGAAAATTAGTTAATTTATATTATTAGTCAAATTATTTTAATTAATAGAAAATAGCTGTTGTATAAAAGGCTTTTAAATATCTTCTATGCATGGGAACTATATGTAAAAGAAGATGAAGATCATTTACTAGCCTTTTGTCATCTTTACATCTAATCCAATTTCAAGGTTTAAAGTGCACTAATCAAACATAATTCTGACATTTTATCAGACTACTTAAAGAAATAGCACTGAAAAACTAGTGTCGTGTGTGTGATATATCACATCTTTCAACAAAGATAAAAAGTGAAAGCATGAACATTGTTCCAAACACTTTCATTAATAGATCTCCCTCTTTAAGAATGTGTAGTGCATGTATTTTATTATTAATTGTTTTAATTTTTAACAGAACAAAAAACATCTACCTGACAGGGGGCTTAAAATAAAACAAAAAATTATAAATATTTAAGAAATGTATTACAAAATCTAACAGCAACATTTAGATCCAATACAATCAGGGAAAATCAGAATCTGCACGTAACTCATGCAGAAAACTATCCACTGTGCCTTGTCTTTACAGCCTTGTAGTTTATGATACGACTGCCTGTTCAGCCATTGCCGCCATGTCTGAGCCAAAGCTAAAAGAAGCTATGAAGAATTTCCAAGTGATGATGTAGCTATGAAAAACGAGTTTAGGCACTCATTCCAGATTCAATGCGACAGCAGATTTACTGCAATCAGGTTAGTTTCCAGATAAGAACATTTGATAAAAACATTGTCATTTGTTTAGCTCAACCACATTAAACACATAAGCTCTCTTTATTCAGTACTTAAGTGAAAGGCTATACTATTTTCTAAAGATCAGTCCAATTTCAAGCAGTTTAATATATGTCATTTTATGTATCTAATTTAAAAGCAAATGCTATTATAATGATTCTATAGTTCCCAGGGGGATATTAATATGGATTTATCTGCATTTTGGAATCATCGTGGATAAGGCCTAATTCTTTTCAGTACTGCAAAAGTGTATTAAACCCAGAGAAAGAGAAAAAGAGAGAGGGAAGAAGAAAGAAGCAGGGGGAGACCCAAATCAAAAAGGACAGTATATCTTTACCCATAAGGGTAAGTTTCTAAAATTACTCTCCATTAAACACCTAGGTCCATAAACATTCTGAATAACACACAAAAACTCATGAAAAACAAATTTCCAAAATGAAGTAATTATTTCAGAGATTTTCGTCAATGTACCACAGAGTAAACATAATTTGTTCTTATACAAATATAATTACTGAATTTTATTTGTTCCCATTCGTTTGCTCATTTTCAAATTGAATGTTATTTTCAAAATTTAAAAAAAAATCTATCAGACAAATATCAGACTTACTCTCATAGTGAATTAGGAAACCAACACTGGAACGACTGTTGTCTGTAGTGAATAGCAGATACATGTAATTTCCAGTACTGATAAGGAACTGGGGTGCTTGTGTTCCATGGTATTCTCCAATTAATGGTGATGAGTTAGCTGGCCCATCTCTGACTTCCAAAGTATCATAATTAACTTCAGTCTGAAATCTGAAAAGGAATATGCAAGTCAGCTGTTAGGTAGAGGAATGGTATTCTTTTCTTTAACTGTTAGAAATGCAACCCAGGTGTAACAATATCATACATACGAAAAACTGCGTACCTACAGATCCATTAGTGTATTACTGGGGATAACAACAAAGGAAGGTTTTACCCATCTTTTTCCTTGCTTTGTTGTGTCTGGTTTCATATAAAATAAGTAGGGGATGTAATATACTTCAGATCAACCCTATGACTGGACTTCAGAAAGACATTTAGTGGGGAACCTGGGTACAAAAATACAAATTGTCTCAAAGAAAACTGCAGTATGAAGATCCAAGAAATTTCTTCTCCTTAAACTAAAAAATAGTTGGACATGCTAGCAACATCTTCAATAATATTTCATTGTTTCATCTCAATAATTTCATTATTTGCTATTTGGCAAAAGCTGGTTTACATATTCAACTGTTTAATTTTTTATCAAAAGATTTTTCCTAACATAGTTTGTTGCTTTACTTTTAAATAATTATTTTTGTTCTATGAAGTAAAGCATTAAATATGTTTATTATGTAATAAACATAAATCAAGCCCTCATTTTGAAATTTGTAATACTTATAATAAGCTGAATGCCTTAGTTTATCTTAATGTGTCAAAGAAACAGGTAATATAGACAAGAATGGAAAAAGAGAACTAATGAGATAGTTGATTTACATGAACAAATAACTTCAAAATCAGCAAGAGAGTCAATGTCTGTGTCAATCACTAAACCACATCACATTTCTCCAGTTCATGAAGGATGTCTGTGTGCAGTCATCCACTTCTAGTTGTTCTTAAATCAAACAGCTGAAATCTGCTCTTTCTGTAGATGAAAATTTGACTGGCATTTTTCACATCAGATGCTTTTCAAGTTACTTTGTGGTTATATCAGATACTCTTGCAAACTGCAGCATCTAAACCAGGCACGCATCAATTTTCCTGTCAGCAAAGTTTGTGCTGTTACACAGATATCTATACTGGTCTAAATATATTTGCCTCCAAGTCCAATATTCTTATTTTTACAAGATTTTAATCTTTCACAAATGCGTACGTTCTGAGATTTTCTCTTCTTTTCCCATAGGGCTTATTAGTTCAACTTCTGAGAGCAATAAACTGTGTCCCTATGCAATACAACATTTTTTTCAAAGTGAATGCCCTTAAGCTGTCTTGCCAATATGGGACACATGTTTAGTGGGTCTGGAGATAAGAAAATGTGTTCTTGTAATTAAAACTGCAAATAATTAAACATGTGGGAAAGGGGGAATATATGGGACATTCCTTCAAAGTGTAAATAAACTTTATACTTTGTTAGGTAATGATGACAGAATGAACAAGTGCCTCAGCCAAGCTATTATATTTTACAGACCAATTAGCATTGGTCGTATAAAATCATCTTCACAGGCACATCAGTATCAGTAACAGCAAGTTCGGATTTAGCAAGTATTTAGTAGTCTCTATAGTTCTTCTGTCATGATTCCCTGAAAACAAAAGTACATTCAGAAATTGGAAAGTTTGTTTGTTTAACTGTAAGAACTAATGGCTGCTTGGAAACTGTCTTAGGCCCTTCATATAGTTCCTTCTTCTTCACTCAGAAAACCCTCTAGATTTACGGTGCTTTCAACCAAGCTACCTACTCTATTTGGATATGTTGGCTAAAATCCAGATGATTGCTTTCACTGCTACCTATCCACTCTGACAGTGGAATATGGGGCTTGCAGCCTTGCTAATACATTAAGCATTTTCAGGACCAGTTTCTGGCAGTGAAGGCAGCTAGTGTGGAATGGCCTATATCCATATTATTAAATATATCCTTTAGCCTCTCAAACAGGGAGATATTATTCAAATTTCCTATTATGAATGGTTGCTTGCCCACACTAACTCCAGGACATGCTTGATAATTATTTGGCAGAATGCTAGTTGGCAAGCTCATGAAATACATTAGAGACTATTTTAACAATTTAACTGCACAAACACATGAGTTCTTGTGTCTGGGAAGGTTCTCTGGTTCAGTTTAATTTACCAAAATAGACAGTCACAGGGGGCATCACTAAAGTACTTGACAGTTTTTCAGTACCTTTCCATAATTTCAGAGATTATACATTGATTTACCCTGCAGGGAAATGAAGAAAACAGACAGATACCACTAGTCTGGTTTAAATACTTTATTTGTACTCATAATGAATGGACTCGAGATCAATAATTCAATAGTTCAATTATTTTGACAGTTCTGTTTGCAAGGGAAACTAATTAGGAATAAAGTGCTCTCAGCCAGCAATTGCAGTTTTCTTAGCAGGATGGTATGACAACAGCGGGTTGTAAACCCTTTCTGGAGACAGAAAACTTAAAATAACACCTACAGGAATTGGTAATTGTTGCAATGATCTTTATTACAATGTTACAGTGATATTTATTTCTTTATTCATCTCGTACTTAGAAGTTAATTTCTAGTTCACTTGTCTGTTTTTGAGGTGTGTTGGGGAGTGATTTTTGGGTTGGCATTTTTTTTGCAATCTTTGCATTGTCACTGAAATTATAAATCAAGATAATTTATTATTGGAAGTTCTGCGTCCTTACTGAAAGTACTTAAGTAAGAGTTACTTTTTGTTTATTTTATTTTATTTTAATGTTTATTAGCATACTTATGTTAGTAAAAGCTAAGACATTCTCCAAATATTTACAGAGAATTTGAAAAATACTTCAATAATGCTATGTTATACTAGTCTTCATATATAGTTAGGTAGGTTTCGAATAAGGTGGTTTGTTTTATGTACTGTCCAATGAGTTTTCATCTATATTCAAAGTACCAAAAATCTTCCAGTCAGCAATTATCCTTCTAGCCCCTTTTCTTATGGCTTGAATCAATTATATTTCACTTTTTTGTTACCCTTCCAGGCATTAGTCATGATCTGAAATGAAAATGTTCTAACATAAAATGTTCATAGGGGCACTCAGTCATTTGCTGCTATTTCTGGAAAATTTCTAAGTACTCTGGTAAGGCACATTTGCCTAGTAACATAAAAGCTTCATTAGCTCAAGAGTGAGATAAATTACATTATATCACATCACATTCATGCGAAGTTTCATTCTGGCAGCTGTATCTGTGATGGTAAGTCATATACCAAGGTATAAAACAGTTCTATTTTCTCCAAACCAAACAAGATACTTAACTATATTGTACTTGTTAATTAAGTGACAAAATCAATTAATTGATCTTTTTTTTTATTTGATAGCAATTTTGCTTACTGATTTGTAATTTGCTAATTTTATATCAGACAGCAGAGTTAGTTTCTTGTAAGCAATAAAAACGTTTTCCATTCGATTTTTAATCTGGGTAGCAAAGCCTTCATGTTAACAAAAGAAAATAACTTTATTACAAAAGGGAGATTATTATACAACCATTAATTTCCCAAAGTATAACAATTTTAATGAAATTTATAATGCAGTGTGGTAAAGCTATCCAACTTTCTAAACCTTCCAGGAAAGCATAAACCTCCAAAGAAAACAACAAAACATGTCTTCTCTGGCTACCAAACCCAGCGTGCTTAAGGCTAATCTGTTTTGTAATTGAAACGTTTAGGGAAAGGAGACAGGATCTTTCTTTTAATAATGCTGATATAAACCTGGATTAGATCAATTAACTGTCTGCTGTGCTTTAAAAATTATATGTGATCAGAATTCTCAGTTTTGATCAGGTTACACTCCAAGTTCTTGTTTAATTTCATTGTAGTTCAATTTGTATACAAAGATCTAGAATTCTGCTAATGGAATACGTGTGTGCATCTGTCTAAAATTCAATATCTTTAGTTCTTAAACTGGACCACAGGTCAGAAGAGCCTGAGTTTCCCATTAATTTCCTCAGAAACGTAGTGGTCATACTCTTAAGGTCATAGTCAGTCATCCAAACATCTGCAACTTTAGGCAAAACATTTCTATTGGTAAAATTAAAATATTCCATCTTAAAATAATATGGCTGTTTGCTTTCACTACATTTGGGAAGACATCCCTGAACCTCAGGCTTCTGATGATTAATTAAAAAAAAATAAAATCTGGCAAACAAATATAAGCTTATAATTAATATATTAAATCTTTAATGAGAAAAAAAATAGCAACTTAAAATTCTAAAACTTCCTGCTGAATGCAATGAAAGCAAGCAATGTTTTGTTGTTGTAAGAAGTAACATGATAATTTTATGAAAACTGTTTAAACAGTTCCCAGTCTTCTCTGGTATTCATCATTCTCTCCTTTGTCCCCGACCTTAATGCATTTATAATAAGAAAACAAAACAGGACTGGAAAAAGGATACAATATACTAAATATGCAACCTATTTTAATCTTCACCAGGACTTTAGCAGCTCAGTGACCAGCATTAGTTCAAAATGCATCATTTTGCATATCAAGGTGGAACTCTCTTTCTTATATGATTCACTCTGCATTTACTTAATCTACCTGCAATTTTGTTGCCCAGACATCCAGTCTTGTAAGAATCTTCAGCAATTCTTCAATCATAACTGGTTTTAATATCCTGAATAACTTAGTATTATTAACCTAATTGTCTCCTTTTTAAGATCATTTCTGAACGTGCTGAACAGTTTTGAACATAACACAGATCTCCGTAGAATACCAGAAATTCCACTGTGAGACTTTTATCATCCGTTAATTACGTTTTTATTCACATAATATCTTTCCTTGTATTAAAATGATGCTTAGATTTTAATAGCCCTTTGCAGGGTGAGGTGCAAAATACATGCATTTTGAAAACCCAGGTAAACTATAACCAACATATTTCTGTGCTTTCTGGCACCATCAAAAAATTCTAGGTTTCTGAGATAGGATTTCTTTTACAAAACCCATATCATCACTTCCTCAGTATATCGTATTTATCCATGCTTCCACTAGCGCTACACTTTGTTACAGTTTTCACAATGGGCATCCAGCACGCAGTTCTGCACATGTCCATGAAAGACTTAAAAGATCTGGCTCCTGAACTGCACAGATATCAAGACACTTTTAAAAGAACAGTTAGTTACACCCAGTTTCCGATTGTTCAGCCACCTCATCTTTGTATTCATTCAGGACTGCTGGGTGAATGCTGTCTAGCACTGGTGACTTCCTGTTCACCTTGTCTGTATCATCACCCCTATCAATGGCACTTCAGTCTGAGAGAAATATTCCAATGAGTTCCCCAAAATGAAGAATGTTGTGAATGTTAAGTTTACGTGGGTGCAAGAGAGAAATTAATAAATCAGTGGGAGTGACACATGTAGAAATTCACTATGTTAAAAAAAAAAAAAACCACCTTTCAGTTCAGGAACATCCTGAGTTGTGAACTGGAGAAGTACTTAGAGGAAATATCAGATACATTTATCAGGTCCTCACACTCTTCCCTAGGATTCTACATTTCTGTCACTGTGGGGAACACAATATTGAGGAAGACGGATCTTTGATTTGACCAAGTAACAGTCCCTTTTACCTTCTGCCCTTCTCTCTACTAATTTTCATCCCTTTCCGTTTTGGCTGTTAGAAATAGAAGACTGAATGACAGTGAAAAATTTTGCTCATCACTGTTGACTTCATGCAAAGGTGAAACTAGACACAGATTATTGCTTCTCCTTGGGTAAAAGCAAAATACAGGAAGACCGGTACAATAGAAGCCACTGCAGCGTAGCTCCAGGCACTGTCTTTCGTACTGTCCTTTGCATCTTTTTGACAAATGGAGTATCTAGTGTGATATCAGTATCTAAATCAAACACCTAAATAAATGGATATTTTTTAGTTATTTTACAAAGATGTTTGGAGGGTTAAGATTTTTTAAAAATTATTTCCTTTTTTTAAGCACTTTCTTTGAAAAAAAAAATCACAATTTTGTTAAGATACTTGTACAGTTAGACAAAAGTACTAACTGAGGTCACAATAATTACAAAAGGATTAAACATGCTGCAATTCACATTCCTTCTGCCTAAATGCATTTTCACTACCTCCTGACTCCTATAAGAGGTAGACTAGGCTGAAGATTACTCCTCTTGACAAATAGAGTATTATTCCAGAAGAAACCTGCACGCTACACAGGGACATAATCCCAATGCTTTCCAGTAGCTCTAATTTAGGTCCACACTGAGATAACATTTTTGCAAATCAATTGGGATGATAATTTCAGTTAGATAATAGTATAAAATGAAGTTTAAGACTCTGCCTTTAACAATATTCTGACATCTGGACAACCTTTTCTTTCTTGTTTTGATCTCTGTATCAATACTCGTGGTGAAACCTGCAGTATCGAAAAAAAACCAAAATCCTGATACCCACTGTGTTAGCATATAGTATACTAACATACATGGAAGTAGAATCATAGAATCATAGGATATCTCAAGTTGGAAGGGATCCATAAGGTTCATTGGGTCCAACTCCCTGCTCCTCACAGGACTACCTAAAATGAAACCATATGACTAAGAGCATCGTCCAGACATGCCTTGAACTCTAACAGGCTCGGTGCTGTGACCGCTTGCCTGGGGAGCCTGTTCAGTGATCAACCACACTCTCAGTGAAGAACCTTTTCATGATGTCCCCCCCTCGAGGAAGTTGTAGACTGTGATGAGATCATCCCTTCACTTTCTCTTCTCCAGTCTGAACAAACCCCCCCTCGAGGAAGTTGTAGACTGTGATGAGATCATCCCTTCACTTTCTCTTCTCCAGTCTGAACAAACCAAGTGACCTCAGTTGCTCTTCATAAGTTTTGCCCTTGAGGCCTTTGACCATCTTCATCACCCTCCTCTGGATACACTCAAATAGTTTGATGGCCTTCTTGTATTGAGGCACCCAAAGCTGCATCATACTTGAGGCAGGGCTGCACCAGCGCAATGTAGAGTGGGACAATCACCTCCCTTGACCAGCTAGCTATGCTGTGCCTGATGCACCCCAGGACATGGTTAGCCCATTGGCTGCCAGGGCACACTGTTGACTCATATTTGCCATCAATCCAAACCTCCAGATGTCTTTACGTGGGGCTGGTCTCCAGCCCAGTTCGTATTTATAACCAGGATTACCCCATCCCAGTTAGGGAATCCTGCACTTGCTTTTGTTAATTTTCATATGTTTAGTGACTGCCCAGTTCTCTAGTCATAGAATCATAGAATATTTTTGGTTGGAAGAGACCTTTGAGATCATCAAGTCCAACTATTAACCTAGCACCGCCAAGTTAACACTAAACCATGTCCCCAAGCATCACATCTACGTGTCTTTTAAATACCTCCAGGGATGATGACTCCACCACTTCCTTGGACAGCTTGCTCCAATGCTTCATAACCCTTTCAGTGACAAAATTGTTCCTAATATCCAATCTAAACCTCCCCCTAGCACAACCTGAGGCCATTTCCTCTTGTTCTATCACCTGTTACTTGGGAGAAGAGACCAACACCAACCTCACTACACCCTCCTTTCAGGTAGTTGTAGAGAGCAATAAGGTGCCCCCTGAGCCTCCTTTTCTCCAGGCTAAACAACCCCAGTTCCCTCAGCCGCTCCTCATAAGACTTGTGCTCTAGACCACTCAATAGCTTCACTGCCCTTCTCTGGACACATTCCAGCACCTCAATGTCAGTCTTGTAGTGAGTGGCCCAAAACTGAACACAGCATTTGAGGTGCAGCCTCACCAGTGCTGAGTACAAGGGGACAATCACTTCCCTAGTCCTGCTGGCCACACTATTTCTAATACAGGCCAGGATGCTCTTGGCCTGCTTCGTCA
>VZSZ01001503.1:40048-98818 GCA_013398815.1 Ibidorhyncha struthersii
CACTCTTCCCCAAGCCTGTAGCGCTGCATGGGGTTGTTGTGACCCAAGTGCAGGACCCGGCACTTGGCCTTGTTGAACCTCATACCATTGGCCTCCGCCCATCAATCCAGCCTGTCCAGATCCTTCCTACCTTCAAGCAGATCAACGCTCCCACCCAACTTAGTGTCACCTGCAAAACTTATTGAGGGTGCACTCAATCCCTTCATCCAGATCATCATAAAGATATTAAACAGAACTAGCCCAAATACTGAGAGCACAGGGGAACACCGCTTGTGACCAGCCGCCAACTGGATTTATCTCCATTCACCACCACTCTTTCAGCCCTGCCATCCAGCCATTTTTTCACCAAGGAAGGTGTACACACATCTAAGCCGTTAGCAGCCTATTTCTCCAGGAGAATGTTGTGGGAAATGGTGTCTAAGTCTTTACTACAGTCTAGGTAGACAACATCCACAGCCTTTCCCTCATCCACTAAGCAGGTCACCTCGTCATCAAAGGAGATCAGCTTAGTCAAGCAGGACCTGCCTTTCATAACCCCATATTGACTGTGCTTGGCTGTCCTGTACGTGCTGCGTGATGGCACTCAAGACGTTCTGCTCCACAACCTTCCCTGGCACCAAAGTCTGACTGACAGGTCTGTAATTCCCCCGATCCTCCTTGCAGTGCTTCTTGTAGGTGGGCGTCACATTTGCTATCTTTCAGTCAACTGGGACTTCCCTGATTAGCCAGGATTGCTGATAAATGTTGGAAAGTGGCTTGGTGAGCACTTTCACCAGCTCCCTCTGTACCTTTGGCTGGATCCATTTGGCCCTATAGACTTATGTGCATCTAAGTGACGTAGCAGGTTGTTACAGTCTATCCAGATCTCTCTGTAAGGCCTCTCTACCCTTGAGGGAATCCACAGCTCCTCCTAATTTAGTGTCATTGACAAACTTACTTAACGTACATGCAATTCCTGTGTCCAGATCATTTATAAAACTATTAAAGAGTACCGGCCATAAAATTGAGCCCTGTGGAACCCCACTGATGACTGTCCACCAGCCTGATGTAACCCCATTTATTATAACTGTTTGAGCCATCAGTCGATTGTTCACCCAACATATTATGGACTTGTCTAGCTATGTAATGTATAGCCCATCAGAAAAAAAGTCCTAAAAGGAAAAAAAAAATGTATCCAACACACAATACTCAGAATTTTTTCCATACTTTTTTTTCCCCTAGGAAATTTATGCTCTTTTGTAGTAAAACCTGGTCATCACCAGGGACAATATATAGTTGTACTTGAATACAAATGTTGTCAAAAGTCCAAAAGATATCCCTATTTGTGTGCTAGAAGGTAGACATTGAATGCAAATTGTCTAAAACATAAATAAAGGCAATGTAAATACAGTTTTAAATTTTAATTTTCTGCTTAAGGAATAGTATTGTGTTGCATTGTAATTTCTTTTTCTGGTTTGGGTTCTTAAAGCATATTTTTCTTCTTCAATGTTAGAATGAACATTTGTGCCCATACATGGCTTATTTGACTTTATCATTCTCACCTGTCAAAAGTGATCTTAATGGAATGTCCTGGTCTTGCTTCAATCACCCATTCACAATTAAGTGAGTCCTTATAATATCCTGGCCACCCTGGTGGTAAGATAACACCACTTGATGCTGTCAAATGTCCACCACATGGTGCTGAAAGAAAAAAAAATATATATTTGTAGCATACACAGTATTTCTGATAGAATATTGTATATTCAAAGAACTTACAAAAATCAAATTTAAAAGCATAGAAAAATAAGTTTAATATACAACTGAATTTTCTACATTGTTATAAGCAATTTGTTTTCTTCAGAATTAAAAGTCCTGCAATGTATCTTATCATAGCTTATTATTCTATAGATATCTTAGTACAACGAGCATGGCACTTGATTCTGCCAACCTTCCTTCTGTTGAAAAGCACATTGTCCCATTAAAAAAAAAAATTATCGTATTTTTTTAGTTCTAGTACAATTCCACATTTTTTTGGAAATATCAGGCAAATTGTTCCAAGTAATTTATAGTTAATTATTTTCATTGTACTGTGGCATCTAATACCATTTTGAATAATCATTAAGCTCAGTGGAACTGATTGTTGTAAATATTCCGTTGAATCAAAGAATGGTTGAAGTAGGAAGGGACCACTGGAAATCATCTAGTAGATTCCCTGCTCATTATAGCAGATTGCACAGGACCATATCCAGCTAGGATCCTGCCCTCCCTCCAAAGGCAGACACTCCACAGCCTCTCTGGGCAATCTGTTAGTATTTGATCAGTCTCACAGTGGAAGATTTTTCCATATGTTTAAACAGAATTTCTTGCATTTCAGTTTGTGACCATTGCCTTGTGTCCTGTCACTGGACACCACTGAGAAGAGTCTGGGTCCATCTTCTTTACATTGTCCCATCAGGTATTAATATACATTGATAAGATCTCTCCTGAGCCCTGAGCCTTTTCTTCTCCAGTCTAGACAACGCCAATTCTCTCAACTTCTTCTTGTATGACAGATGTTCCAAGTCCTTAATCATCTTTGTGACCCTTCACTGGACTCGCTGCAGTACATCCATGTCTCTCTTGGACCAAGGATTCCAGGACTGCACACAGCTTAACTAATGCTGAATAGAGGGGAAGGACCTGTCATTTCCCCTCAGCCCATTTCTGCAGGCTGTAAAGGTCCCTCCGAACAGCAACACAAGCATTCAGTGTATCAGCCACTCTTCCCAGTTTTACATCTGCAGACTTGCTTAGAGTGCTCTCTGCCCCAGCATTCAGATCATTACTGAAGATTCTAAACAGTATTGGAGTCGGTATTTTCCCCTAGGGTACAGCACTATGGACTAGTCTCCAGTTAGAGTTCATGCCACTGACCACAACCCTATGAGCCCAACAGTTCCATCAGTTGTCAGTCCACATCAATCCTCATTTCTATAGACCATACTTTATCAGTTTGTCTATAAGAATCTAATACGATACAGTCTCAAACACCTTACTAAAACTGAGATAAAACATATACATTATGCTTCCCTCATCCATCAGACCAGTAATCTCATAGCAGAAGGCTATCAGGCTGGTCAGGCATGATTTCACCTTCATAAATCCATGCTGACTGCTTCCAGTCACCATATTGCTCTTCATTGTCTGGAAATGTTTTCAAGGAATATTGCTTGGGAGGAAACAAGGAAAGCCAAGGCAGCCTTGGAATTGAACCTGGCGAGGGATGTCAAGGCCAACAGGAAGGGTTTCTTTAAGTATATAGGAGACAAAAGGAAAACTAGGGAAAATGTGGGCCCGCTGTTGAACGAGACAGGTGCTGTGGTGACAGATGATGCAGAGAAGGCGGAGTTGCTAAATGCCTTCTTTGCTTCTGCTTTCACTGCTCAGGCCAGTCCTCGGGAAACCCAGACTTTGCAAATAACAGAGAAAGTCTGGAGGAAGCAAGACTTTCCCTTGGTTGACGAGGAGCAAGTTAGAGATCAGTTAGACAAACTAGATATCCACAAATCCATGGGGCCTGATGGGATGCACCCTCGAGTGCTGAGGGAGCTGGGGGAAGTCATTGCTGGGCCGCTCTCCATCATCTTTGAAAGGTCCTGGAGGACAGGTGAGGTGCCTGAGGACTGGAGGATAGCCAATGTCACTCCAGTCTTCAAAAAGGGTAAGAAGGATGACCCGGGAAACTACAGGCCGGTCAGCCTCACCTCCATCCCTGGAAAGATGATGGAGCAGCTTGTGCTGGGTATCATCTCAAAGCACCTGGATGAAAAGAAGGTTATCAGAAGTAGTCAACATGGATTCACTAAGGGGAAGTCGTGTCTGACTAATCTGATAGCATTCTATGATGAGGTCACTAGATGGGTGGATGAGGGGAGGGCAGTGGATGTTGTCTACCTTGACTTTGGCAAGGCTTTCGACACTGTCTCCCACATCATCCTCACTGGCAAGCTTAGGAAGTGTGGGATAGATGGATGGACAGTGGGGTGGATTGAGAACTGGCTAGCAGATAGAGCTCAGAGGGTTGTGGTTAGTGGTGCAGAGTCTAGTTGGAGGTCAGTAACAAGTGGTGTCCCTCAAGGGTCAGTACTGGGTCCAGTCCTGTTCAATATATTCATCGATGATCTGGACGAAGGGATAGAGTGTACCATCAGCAAGTTTGCTGATGACACTAAACTGGGAGGAGTGGCTGATACGCCAGAAGGCTGTGCTGCCTTACAGCGTGACCTGGATAGGCTGGAGAGTTGGGCAGAGAGGAACTTAATGAAATTCAACAAGGGTAAATGTAGGGTACTGCATCTGGGGAGGAATAACCCCATGCATCAGTACAGGTTGGGGGCCGACCTCCTGGAGAGCAGCTCTGTGGAAAGGGACCTGGGAGTCCTGGTGGACAACAGGATGACCATGAGCCAGCAATGTGCCCTGGCGGCCAAGAGGGCCAATGGCATCCTGGGGTGCATCAAAAGGAGTGTGGCCAGCAGGTCGAGGGAGGTCATCCTCCCCCTCTACTCTGCCCTGGTGAGGCCGCATCTGGAATACTGCGTCCAGTTCTGGGCTCCCCAGTTCAAGAAGGACAGGGATCTGCTGGAGAGGGTCCAGCAAAGGGCTACAAAGATGATTAGGGGATTGGAACATCTTTCATATGAGGAGAGGCTGAGGGATTTGGGTCTCTTTAGTCTGGAGAAAAGAAGATTGAGGGGGGATCTTGTTAATGCTTTCAAATACTTGAAGGGAGGATGCCAGGGGGATGGGAGCAGTCTTTTTTCAGTGGTGCCCATTGATAGGACGAGGGGTAATGGGCACAAGCTTGAACATAGGAAGTTCCATCTTAACATGAGGAGGAACTTCTTTACTTTGAGGGTGGTGGAGCACTGGAACAGGCTGCCCAGAGAGGTTGTGGAGTCTCCCACTCTGGAGACATTCAAAACCCGCCTGGACGCTGTCCTGTGCAACCTCTTGTAGGTGACCCTGCTCTGGCAGGGGGGTTGGACTAGATGATCTCCAGAGGTCCCTTCCAACCCTGACGATTCTGTGATTCTGTGATTCCTGTGAGCACAGGCTGACAGAGCTGGGGTTGTTCAGCCTGGAGAAGAGAAGGCTCTGGGGAGACCTCATTGCAGCCTTTCAGTACTTAAAGAGATCTTATAAGAAAGATGGGAACAAACTTCTTAGCATGGTTTTAAACTAAAAGAGAGTAGATTCAGAGTAGGTGTAAGGAAGAAATTTTTTTGAAGTGCGGGTGGTGAAGGACTGGTACAGGTTGTCCAGAGATGATGTAGATGCTATCCCAGGAAACACTCAAGGTCAGGTTGTACAGGGCTCTGAGAAATGTGATCTAGTTGAAGGTGTCCCTGCTTATTGCAGGGGAGGTTGGACTAGGTGATCTTTAAAGGTCCCTTCCAATGCAAACTATTCTATGATTCTATGAATTTTTGAGTAGTAAATTAATATTCCTAGTTCTGATTCAATGTTTTTAACAACAACAACAAAAAAAAAATTAACTTAGAGAGGTTGTCTGATTTCATTCATGACTTGCACTTGTCTCTGGCAAGTTCTTTCGAGATTGAAGAAAGTGGGGGGAAAAAAGTAACCCACAAAACATGAAACATACACATTGAACTGCCTCTGCATCAAAATGATTCACAAGGAAAATGGCATTTACATTACATATGTATAGTTAATGAAGAATGAAATATATTCCATGGTGTTTTTTAAATTAAATTTTGTCATATTAAAAAAAAGAATAACCAGAAGACTGCTGATCCTCACCTGATTATAACACATCACTTACTTCATGTATTTCAGATGTTGCTTATAGAGATTGTTAAGTATACAAAGACACAGAGCTGAACAACAACAACAAACAAGTCGCTTAGAAATCTCAGATAATTAGAAGTGAACTAAATTATCTCTAAACTAAGTAGCAAGGATGCCTTGTCCATACTGTAATCCAAACCCAAAAATTCCTTCAATTATCAGCTAGAAATAGAATCCAAATCAAAAGGAACACATCCTGAGTGTAACTTAAAAGAACTATCACAGAATGGTCAGGGTTGGAAGTGACTTCTGGAGATCATCTAGTCCAATCCCCCTGCCAGAGCAGGGTCACCTACAGCCAAAACAAATAGCAAGCAAAATCTAAAAAAAAAAATTCTAATAAAAATTCTAATCTTTTCCTCATAAAAAACTAGGTAAACATCCTGCAAGGTCCAAAGAAAGGATAACTGAATGCTACTTAATGTATTTTCTTTAAGAGTATTTCTGTATTTGTTTTCATCTTTTTTTTTTTCTCAGTGTTCATCTTAGATCCTTTATCTATGTGTTTGTGGAAATAAAATTACACAAAAATTACATTGAATACTTTACGAATTGCATACAGAGTTTCAAAACAAGGAAACATCTTTTGCTGGAGAACCTCACCCTACTCTCTGCTTTGGAGTGGGTTGGTTCTGCTTTAGGCAAAAAAAACCTGCTCCACTGTATAACTCATTACTTGGTGTAATCAGGGTAAGAAATCCTGCTAGTACAACATCTAGGTTCACGTACACTACTTCTACCAGGTTGCTAACATGTTTTTTCCAGTATCTCTAAATTTTCTTAGAAATGCACAGTCTTATGAGAACTAAGTGGTCAAATTGCTCAAAAAAAAAAAAAAACAAAACAAAAAAACAAACAAAACATAAAAATGATAGGATTCAGATCCTTAAGTTATTGTAATGACACTGAAATTAATGGAGGTGTGAGATTTACACCAGTTAGAAAGTTTGGATCAGTTTCTTCACAAAAGTATAATTTAGTTGACTGTCTGACTATATATTTATTGTTTACTAAAAGATATACAATTTTTTGAACATTACTTTTAGCAGACACACTCTAGTTGTTTATTAAACACATTCGTATGTCAAATGTACTGCAGGTAAATGTGTTACATACAGAAATTCAGGTATACTTTTGTTCTGAGAAAACTAAAGGTGCAAATTTTTAAAAGGACTTTTAAATAGGAACTTTACTTCACTTTTCTATGTGGTAGATATCTATGTTCTTCAGTATGCTACAGCCAAAACTGTTATTACAGCTATAACTCACAACCAAGTAATGATGGTAACAATGAGAACTTGAAAAGAATAGTAACCAGATTTTTAGAATGCTAATTTATTCCAAGAATATAAAAGCCAGCTATCTCGTTTCTATTATTGCTCTCTCATTTGACTGGAAGAGTGTTAGAATAAGACAAATAAATATCTTCATCTATAGCACACTTATTTATGTGTGAAATGTAAAATGTAAGCTAAATTTAAACAGTTTCATTATTCAAACTGTAGGTGCAAAGTCAAGATTGTGTCCTTACCTTCACAACGTGGGACAGTAGAGCTCCATACTACATTTCCATCTTGCATAATACACGTTATGGATTCAGAGCCTTGGGTCTTCACAAAGCCATCATCACAGTGAAAGGAAACAGAACTTCCCAGAAGGAATCTGTCTCCAAAACGCCTCCCATTTATAGGAATTCCTGGATCATGGCACTCATTCTGACCAAAGGCTGATAAAAACATAATAAAAATAACAGTAATAATAATAACAACAGTAACAACAGCCACAACAATAAGAATAATAGTAATAATAACAACAATGTCCCTAAATGATGTGTCTTTTTTTTTGGAAGGGGGAATAACTTTTGATAAGTGACAAGATTACAATACAATTGGAAGTATAGCAAACTCATTAATAAAAAGTCAGCATTAAATCCAATGTCATTGACACAAATGCAACACAGTTCAAATTCTGTAGCTTTTTAATTATGCGTGGCTTAGATACATGAGAAGACTTTGCTTTAATTTCCCTCTAGACAAAATCCAGCTGTTTGCCTCTAACACAATGAGAAGTGTGGTTTCACATGGCAGCTAACCTGACAGAAATACAGGCTACTGCTAAAAAAACTATGGCCACTGCCTAGGCCAGACAGACCAACCTCCCAGTGGGATGCTCAGAACAGTCTGCCTGCATCTAGTGGGGTGGCAAAGCAGGTGTGCAACCCGCATCTCCATGTGCATGTGTGACCTCATTGCAGGGTTGGTGTTCTCACCAGCATGTGGATCAGTGAGTTGCAAAGAGCAGTAGTGTGGGTGCAAGTAAAGCTAGGAGATCTCCATGCCTTTCAGGACGTGCATGCAAGTAAGGGAACCCATTTCAAGGAAAAGGGGTGAGTGCTTGAAAATCATACATCCTGTGAGGGGAAGGTGTGTATGTAAATCTTGGCAGGGCAGGATGAGGATGGATCAGAATGGAAAGGTATTTCCAAATTTATACACATTAAGAGACACAAGTGGTGTTCTCCAGGGCTCAGCAATGTGGCCTGTTCTGTTTAACATCTTTATCAATGATCTGGATGATGGGATCAAGTGCACCCTCAGTAATTTTGCAGGTGACACTAAGTTGGGTGGGAGCGTTGATCTGGTTGAGAGTAGGAAGGCTTTACAGAGTGATCTGGACAGGCTGGATTGATGGGCGGAGGCCAATGGTATGAGGTTCAACAAGGCCAAGTACCGGGTCCTGCACTTGGGTCACAACAACCCCATGCAGCGCTACAGGCTTGGGGAAGAGTGGCTGGAAAGCTGCCCGGTGGAGAAGGACCTGAGGGTGTTGGTAGACAGCCAGCTGAATATGAGCCAGCAGTGTGCCCAAGTGACGAAGCAGGCCAAGAGCATCCTGGCCTGTATTAGAAATAGTGTGGCCAGCAGGACTAGGGAAGTGATTGTCCCCTTGTACTCAGCACTGGTGAGGCTGCACCTCAAATGCTGTGTTCAGTTTTGCGTCTTTCACTATAAGACTGAAGGTGCTGAAGTGCATCCAAAGAAGAGCAAGAAAGCTGGCAAAGGGTCTAGAGCACAAGTCTTATGAGGAGCGGCTGAGGGAACTGGGGTTGTTTAGCCTGGAGAAAAGGAGGCTCAGGGGGCACCTTATTGGTGTCTACAACGACCTGAAAGGAGGTTGTAGCAAGTGGTGTTGCTTTCTTCTCCAAAGTAACAGGTGATAGAACAAGAGGAAATGGCCTCGAGTTGTTTCAGGGAAGGTTTAGATTGGATATTAAGAACCATTTTGTCACTGAAAGGATTGTCAAGCATTGGAACAGGCTGTCCAGGGAAGTGGTTGAGTTAACATCCCTGGAGGTATTTAAAATTTAAAAAACGTGTAGATGTGATGCTTGGGGACATGGTTTAGTGGTAACTTGGTAGTGCCAGGTTAACAGTTGGACTGGATGATCTTAAAGGTCTTTTCCACCTTAAAGAATCCTATGATTCTGAGATGAACTAGGCGTCACAAGGAAGCTCCAAGTGTGGCACGAAGCCTGTCAGAGTTCAAGAAGTGTCCGGATGACACTCTTAGCCATATGTTTTAGTTTTAGGTAGTCCTGCGGGGAGCAGAGTTGGACTTGATGATCCTTATGAGTCTCTTTCAACTCGAGATATTGTATGATTCTAAGATTTTTTAAGTGTCTTACATTGTGATTTATCTGTTGCATTGCTGGTATTGATCCTGAATCTACAGTTCAATGATTGTCAGTTATGTTTCATTAATAAATCAATAAACTGCTTTGATCTGGATTTGATTTAAACCACATGAGTCCAGCACTTTTTCCCTGCAACACATAGGAGGTCCAGAAGTACTAGCACTTTGGTTGAACTTAGACTAAGTATTTCCTACGAACATGAAGAATTAATAAATCAGGGACACTCCCATTTGTCATCTCAGTTTCCCAATATAGAGACATACACACTCTTAGATAACTCTAGCACCTAAGGCGTGCATCAAGCTCAGCAGTAACACCTACTGTAATATGAAAAGTATGGTGGAAAGCTCTTTTGCGTAATATCTAGGTGATCAGGACTCTCTGGGAGATTGATCCATGAGTATTATATTCTTGAATACGTAATTCTCTAGCTTCAAATAGAAGTAGTAAAGATTTTCCTTGTTACAGTCTGTCTTTGTTTTGGTAGAATAGCATATGGAAAAAGGGATCTGAATGACCTCAGACAGAAGCAGACCCAGAATTCAGGCCTCACATTTTCAGGTAATTCTTTTAATCTCTACAGTTTTAGTTAAGGTGAGGATCTCCCTTTTCTCTTCCTGCCACTTTTCACAGGACAATAATTATCCCTTTCTCTGAAAGCAAAGAAACAATTTAGGCATCTAAGACTTAAAAAGGGTTCCAATCCATGAATTCTAGTTTTATGTGAGACATCTTTCTAAATAATGCAAGGAAGCACCTTGATCCTGAACAAACAAACAGATTATCTTAATTGACACAGGATAGGAACAGTGCAAGATGTGACAAAGACAACTTTATTGTCAATTAACTTCTTCTGTGAACTTAGTAGAGAATTTCTTCAACTAAAAAGATGATCTCCATATAAGTAATGTCTTTGAATGACTAATAAAACTTCTAGGAGAGTTAGCAGTCTATGGCAAGTGTAATAATGTTTTCTACATGATGATGATGTTACTAGAGTTTTCAATTGAGAGTATTGTTGAGGAATATTCTTTCATATAAACAAAATTTTATTTTTAAATATAAACTCTATATTATTATGAGTCTGTATTCTTAGATACCACACCATCTAACTGGAAGATAAAATGCAAAAGCAAAGCAGGTCCCCAGAGCTATTTATTTGCTATGATATTCTAGTTGCTTCTTATACTTCTATGCTTTTCAGATGAACAACTCCATATTTGTGATCTGAGCTTAAAACCTTTGTGACCTTACTCCTGCTGATTCCATTGAGAAGTATATTAAATCACTTGCAGTGGATGCTTTGATCTGAATGATCTGGGCTTTAGCTATGTGCTCTGCATTTATGCCATGTCAACCAAAAAGTCCCTTAAATAACAAAGATAATTCCTCAGCACTACCACAATTAAAATAAATAAATGATAAAGATTCAAATAAGCTAATGAATATCAGGAAGACAGCTGAAAGCAGTGCAACTATACAAACATTACAATGTAGTTCTGTATTATAAGTAAAAAATGTTATATTTTTCATTATTATGAAGAAAGATAGCTTGATTTTAAGACTAGATGTAAAATAAAAGCAGAGGTTCTTACTTGTGTAAGTGATATTAAATCCTCTTCCAGTGGTAGAGTGATCCGACTGAAATTCAAGTCTTACTATGTGCCCACTGCTAGCCAACTGAGAAGGGACCTCATTGCCAGAAAAAGTGCCGAGTGGTGGTAAATCTGAAATCCCATCATCTTTCACTGTAAGGTAGTCAAATTGAGGTTCTACATCAAAGTCGTTAAAAATCAGATGGATTCTGCTTCCTGGCTCTGAGATAATTAACCAAACACAGTTCATATTGTTCCCATACTCCTCAGGGTAATTTGGAGAAAGAATAATTCCAGACGGTGTGGTGAAGTTGAAGAAACATGAGACTAAAGAAAACAATAATAGATTCTCAAAATACTATCCATAAACATTACAAATGCTTATTTTTATATTTTTTATTCTTGTGGAAAAATATGTTTTTGAAGTCTGGATGTCAAAACTATTACACATGCAACCTGGATATGTTTAAGATTATCAGAACATTTCTCCAATATAACATGTCAGCCTTGCATAAGTGACTCCACCAGGGCCTGCAGGAGGTTTTTAGAAGCATGTAGAGAATGCCAAAGAAAGCAAAAGTAATCCCTGATGTGACAGAATTTGGAAAAATTGGTAGTTGTTTCCTGAAATGAAAACATAACCTCCAAATTTGAATGTGATTTTTTTCTAAAAGGAGTATGCATGAAAATGTATTTAGCAATCAAAAAAAAAATCAAGCACAAGGGCCAGTATTGTCTGTAGTACATAAAGTTCATGCTGATGCAAATAAGAGTAGAAATTTAGATGTGCCTCAATCAAGAACTCTTGAGTATATAGTACAAACTTATTTTAACCCTAGTTTCCCTGCAATAGCACAGGGCAGTTAAACAAAAATGATTCATAGCTCTCCTCCTTTTTCACTTTTTTGCAGCAATTTTCATCAAGACAATTCCTAACTGATTTCAGAGTTGTGAGCTCGTGGCTGGTACTTCAGCAAGAAGTACAATACTTTCAGAGAAAGGAAGGCTCACTACATATTAATTAGCACAAAGGACAACCATTATTCAGGTCTTTGAACGTGTCAAACTGAACTTAATGTTTGTAAATAGGTGTTGTAAGTTTAGGTTACACTCTCTTTCATAGGGCACGTGCACATCAAGCAGTGAAGCACAGTAAAATGTTTCACACTATTGCCAACAGAAACTAAGATATCAACCCAATGCAATACAGCACCATGAGGAAATGCAACTTCTGTCTTCAAGGGGAGTTGCAGCCATACTGTCTCTGTGCCCAGGCCTTATATACACATTTCAACATTACACGGGCACATAGAGACTTCTTCCATGCTAGAGCAAGCTTAGTCAGCTTGGTGGGTCCTGCACCAATGCAGCTGCAAAATATATATATGTCCAAGCAAAACTGGACAACTCACTAAGGTTGTGTTGGAAATCCATTACTGAATTATAAGACCTTTTATAGGGAAAGGTAATGTGGTCTGGAGAAGTGAAGTGCCTAATATACCTGTGTACTAGAAAGATTTACTCTATGTTACCACAGAAGAAGAAGAAAAAAGAAAAGAAAAAAACCACACACCTCTATTTAAATCCATCTACAAGATTACCTACAAACATGTTTGTCTTTTATAGCAAAATTCATAACTAATGCTTTTACCTACCCCTTTTTCCACGTTGGATATCCTTATATTCCTTATATTAATTTTGATGCTTTTTTAGGATATCAGAAAAAAAAACAGTCTTTCCTTACGTGGATCTGCACACTGCTTTACACTGCCAGAATCAATATGCATGTGCCAAAGAGTCCTTTCGAACAATTATATGCTATTAGGAATTCCTCATTTAGAGTCTAATTCAACACACATTTACATTAAGAGTGTTAAATGGTTCAATTAAATATAAAACGAGGGGAAAGAACATTCCAAACAGATCTACGTGATGTTCCCCATAAATGAGCTACTATGTGACTGAAAAAGTCTTCGAGGTCTTTTGAAATGTTTTCCTGCTGGCTAGTCACAAATACTAAGAAAAGCAAGAGGCTAAGGTCAGAAAAGTAATACTGAAAAAAATAATACTAATTCTTACAAACACAGCTGGGTTTGTTGCCAGACCACTGGTTATTTTGTTGACATGTAATCGTTCTCTCTCCCACCAGTTCAAAAGCTGCTTGACATTCAAAGGTAAGTGTGTCTCCATGCAGAAAACTGCTGCCAGTCCTTTTTCCATATGATGGAATTCCAGGGTCTCCACAACCTCCTTTCTCAATTTCTGAATATATAAAAAACATAAACACAATAATGAGGAAAATATATTTGCAAACAATTTATATGGCAGTATCAGAGGTGCTTTCAAAATATTTGGCGTTATGCCTTAAAGTAATATTTACAGCTGAAAGCGAACTAGAGGTAAATGCTGTAAAACCACCTTTAAAATGACTTAGGATCTAAAGTCTTTTCATAAGCTAATAGCTTCCATACCTGCATTGCTGAAGATAACAAAATACTCATGTTTAACTGAATGGCTGCACTGAATTACAGAATAATTGAAAGTAAAATTATAAAGCCATAGTCTCCATTCTAACCATGGAGACACACTATGTGTAGATCCCATTTCTGGTAATGAAATACTATGAATAAAGAATCTATCTTAACTCTCACATTTGCAATTCTATTTATAAGGCTATTAACAATATGATTAAAAGCATATAATTTAATGATAGTGTCAATGAATTTCATTTTAAGCACTAAAATATTAAAAAAAAAACCTGAGGAATTATTTCTTAATCTCATACTTCCAGTTAAAGTCACATTTTATCCAGCTGCATTCAGCTACACTGAAAAGAGATTAAATTTTGGATTACACTTCCTAGATATTCTCTGTGAGATCTGCTATATATAAATTACTTAATTTGTAGATATTGAAAGTACATATACCAGATAAGAACATAAAAACTCAAGTCTTATGAAATTTATGAATGACAAGAACATTAGGAAATGCAAATATTAATTGCCTGTTACGGAAACACTGAACCACCTCACAAATTACTATACAAATGGCTGTCCATTAAAAATGAAGAGTCCATTTCTTTGCCATTAAATTTAAAGCAATTAATTTGTTAATTTCCACTTGAGAAATAATTAAAAAAACCAAACAAAGCACTTCTGATTCTATAAACTGTGTTGCTACAACTGCAGTAAAATACTGTAAATCTCATTCAAATAAAATTAGTGATAAAATTCTTGTTATTTAAATTTTTCCCAGTTCAATCCAAGGTATGAAATCTGAAACATTCAAGATAACTAATTTTAACCCCTGGCAGAAGCATATATCTTGACATGTTAACTCCAACAGAAATTTTAAGATGCAGGATGGCACTATTATGATATGTGAAGTCAATCCACTGTGTTTATATCCTTAAAGCAGTTGGGAACATATTGTTGAAATGCATGTTCAAAAAGGTATGCCACGTATTTCACAAAAGAACATGTTATTAATCAGGATAAAAAAAGGTATAATTCTTTTTCTTGATAATCTTAAAATCAAAATTTGAAGAGACAATTAGGAGTAATTATTCCATCTATGAATTCAAAGCAGTTCCAGAATCAGTTGTTTTATTTGAATAATTTGTCTCACCGGAAAGCTAGAATGTATCGAATGAATGAGAACGTCTTCCAAAAAGTCCAGCACACAAATATAATAAAACACCACTAGAGCAATATCTTTACAAATATTTATAAAAAATGATTCAAAATTATATCTAGTTACAAATGCTTTAATGTAGTTTCACCTGCCTGCTCCTACTGAGACATTGATTCCTTCTGCCACAGTGGAGCACTGGAAACCTGTGTGCTTCCAGCTATCCACAGCTCCACTTCCTACATGAAAATGTGGGGAGCTAAAGAAAATCAGAACCCACATTTAAATTGCATTCACTGATAGAGAAGCTGTATCTAATTCAACATGTGAGAATGATCATAAACACTCTTCCAAAAACCTGTTGTGTCTCAAAGATCAGGGCAATACTGTCTCAGGCAGGAGTGTCAGGAGGCAAACTGTCTGCAAAGTTTTGCAAAGGCATGGCTAAAGATTTATCCCTTAAAAGAAAGCAGCAAGTCTGTCTTTCCATGGTCTACAGAGGAAGTATCAAAATATCTTTAATTGATGAATTTACTGAAGTAGAAGACAGATCACAACGCTTTCTAACACTCAGAAGATACACCAAGCCCTAGGAGAGGGGTATGGATCAGTGAACCAAGACCTTTAACAGAAATTACTTTGAATTAAGTTTTCTGGCAGGTTAAAAATTCCTTTTTTGTAGAAAACAAATACAGTACATCTTTAGTCAGAATGGAGCCCTTACTGAAGAAGGCAAGAACAAAGGACAAACTTTGGAGATGAATCGAATACTTTGTGCTTCTTAATATATCACGATTCACCAAAGAATGCCCAGTTTTACATGGGGTGGAGAGATAATTTGGATTTTCAAATATGTGATTTGCAAGCACAAACAAGCAGCTAAAATATAAAAACTAATTTCAGGTCAAACATTTTTTAAAATAATCGTATTCTTTGGAAAAATAAAGGTTTAACAAAACCTGTCTCATAAAAATATTTTAATGATGAATTTAGGTTCCCTCTTAAAATACATTAGAAGAAATTTTTAAATCAAATTATTTTACATTGAAAACCAAATAACTCATAAAAATGTCAAAATGAAATGTATTAGTTTTATTTCTATTTCAGCTTTCAGGCTGTATGCTTGTTTGTTCAACATAAAAAAATTGAGCAAATGCCACAAATTTATAAACCACTTCTGGGGATGTCTTATTTGCATTTTGACAATACGAAGCTTGAAAATTCCATCCAGCTCTAGAAATCTACATCTGTACAAATCTTGAAGTGAAGACTATCTATCCTTAATAGAAAATGTACCCTAGTCAAAAATAAGTTATTCAGGTTGACAGAAAGCACTCATTTAATTTCAATGGATAGCATTCACTTCTTTTTTCTAGTTTCACATAAATTTCCTGTTATGAAGATTTACTATAACATGCATATCATATCATTCCTATTCATATTACATTACAGGTGTTACTATCAACACCATAATTTTAGATCAATTAATATTCTAACAATTAATTTTATGGTGAGACAAAAATATGTTGTTTTCGCACCACAAAATCAAGAATAACACACAACTTGGATACTTTCCATGCACTTTTTCAGTTCAATTAATTGTATTACAATTAGTTAATACATGCATTAGGCAATTTCCCTCCAAAACATTTGAAAAATACCTAACTCCAAAAAGCTGTCTTAGCTAACTGAATTTCTCATAGACTGACTGCAGGTCTGTAGTGGTTAACATGACAAAACTTCCCTTCCCCATAAAAAGCAATAGCAATAATCTCAGTTCTAATGTCCAAACTTTTTTTTTTTTTATTAAAGTATTGTAAAATATAAATCCATGTAAAAATTCTGCCAGCAGCAAAACACAATATTAAATCTTCACTTTCTTAGGATTCAGGAAATCACAAGGCAGTGACAGAACAAAGAAGAGTAAGTCAGATTCAAGACTATCTGTAAATTTTTCTTCAGGAAAGAGCACGATTTCCATCACATATATTAAAGACAGACCAAAAATTAGTAAAGACAGAAGGCCAAATTCAGGAGTTTGTATTTATACATGAAGAATAATATTCGCTTAAAACTGGATCTAGAGTAGTACAGGCATGTAATGATTCCCAACATTCTTCTGTCCTCTAGGATTTAACACAGCTTTTTATTTCATTGTCTTTTCTGGTATCTGTCCAACTTCCACTGATTTGATCAGAGAACAAAGTTTTTAAAGGTCTAAATTCAGTTGAGGTGCACTGTGCCTATTACTTCAACACATGCACCATTTTTTATGCTTCAAAAATTGCTGTTTGCTAAAAAGGGAACATTCTTCTGACCAAGTCAGTTGGTGTTGTGTTCAGCTCTTAGAGAAATCCTATGGGACAGAAAAGGTTTTTAAAATGACAAACTTGAAAATAAAAGTTATACCTATTTAAAGTGCAGCAATAAAAACTCTATTCCTTTAGGATAACTCTGTGTACTCATTCAATGTTGGACTTCTTTTGATCTGAGTCCTTAGAGCTGTCTGAACTTCTTCAAGTTTGCAAATAAGCTCTCAAGCTCAAATTTAAACACCAGCTTCCTCTGGTTACCAAAATATTAACATTGATCTTACTCAATTGTTTCTGGCTTTCATGTACTGTCTTTCAGCAGCCTGGGGAAGGAGACTTTTCATCTTGTTTGTAAATTAGAAATATTTACTCAGTTTCAGAAAATATTCTCTCTTTAATGTTGGAAGAATGACAAGATTGGATGATTTCTGACGAGAAGATCATATCCCTCTAAATTTAGTCAAGGGTGTTTCTGTTGCTGTATTTTCTTTCAAAAGGAAGAAATATGGCAATTCTAAAGTGATATTAAGCATCTAAATAAGTATTATCACTACTATTTGAAAGGTGTCACATTGCAATTCGATTTTTTTTGATGAAAACGCTTTGCACTGCTTTCACTCAGGTATCTGAAATATATAATAATATACTTCATAGATTATAACAATTGGCAGTCTTGAATTTATTAGTCATGGTAGTAGTTTACCCTTTTTTCTCCTTGTTACTAGATTACAAACACTCAGTTAAAGTGAAATTCATAATGCCACAATGTTTTCATTCACATTATCCAATACTCTAGCTTAGATGATTAATGAATTGTCATCAAATCACTACATCTGTAGCTAGATACAACTTTTACCAGTAAAGTATTAATAATAGCCTCATGCTTAAATAACTCAGATGTATAAATATGATTTAAACTAAATACGTGTTTTCAACACGAGGGTTACACAACAATCCATTGTTTCAAAGAAAAGATACATAAATAAACTTCAGTAGTTCAAAGTCCATCAGGAAGTTGAAGTCAGTACCTCTAAAACCTAAAATCATTATTTTGACAACATTTCACAACTATCATCTTAGCTATAAGTCAAGATAGGTTAAGGGAAGCTGGGAACTGGGACAGGTACACATTTACCAAAAAAAAACAAAAGATAGGTTGAAAGTTTATTTTCATGTCAGATGGGACATTTTCAGTTTAACATCTGAACTCTTATATGGCAGACCACAGAAATTAATGTTTTAAATGCAAGAAAAATGATCATTTAGTTTATTTCTTCTTATTCCTTATGCCCACTTGCATTAACAATCATTATAGCTGACACAGTGGAATCTGATTTAAAAACCACAAATGGAGAAACCCTTATGCAAGGAGAAACCCTTATGCAAAGAGAAACCCTTATACAAAGAAAAGGGATAGAGATATATCCTCAGGATTGCAGGAGAGTACATAAGTAAAAGAATGATATTATACATATGATTTCTGCAAAGGAACATGGGAACGACTACTGAAAGTGAAAATGATAAATCAAAACTAATAGAAAAAATATTTCAGATAGCACATAATTGGATTGTAAAAGTGGCTATTAAAGCCAAAATGCGGTTGGCCTAAAGCTAAAAACAGGGTGGTCTTGCATGATAATTTTATAGATAATCACAATTTTATCATTATTCCAGTAAGTTTCTTCAAAGAAATTTTACAGTACAATTTATTATCAGTCTCCAACTATAAAAAGAGAAGGCCTCCTTCACAGGTCATATAGCTCCGAGCAGCATTCTAAGAGATTCTTACAATTTCTTTAAATTTTTTTGTCCTTGTTTTTATCAAAAAGGCCTCAGATCATATCCAGTTGGTTAATTTTTGTTGCTTCTACCTTATTGCATTCTGTATCTATATTAAAAAACAAACATCACCTAAGAATCAGATATATGGAAAAACAAGATGATTTTTTTTATTAGAAGACCATTTAAGCTAACAATTCACTATCATAGCATATGGATTGTTTGTAAGTAATAATAACTCATCTTATTGTATCATATCATATCTTAAAATATAAAAATCATTGGAAGTAATCAAACCATTTGAGAAGAAAAATCTATCAAACTTTTTTGATGACTATGTTCTTTAATATTTACTGTGTACTTAAATATTGCATTACAGAATGCAGAAAAATAAAATGTTGATTTGTTTGCAATCAATTTTACATGTCCAGCAGTAGATGCAAACCAAAACTGAACAGGGATGAGGAAGAAGCTTTCTGTTACTTGTTGCAGGAAAGTTTATGATACCAACTAAATGACTGATTAAATAGTAGGTGAAATTCATTATCAATAATTGTAGAAAAACAAATCTGGAAAAAAATTATTATGAGCTTGCAGGCACAATGATAGGTTCTGAATTGACAGTTACCACTCAGCAACAAGAACTCTGGCATATTAAAGATAATTCTATGAAAACGTAAGCTCTTGAAAATGTTAGGAATTACTAGGAAAGGAACAATGAACAAAACAGAAAATAGTATTCTGACATCATACAAATGCTACTTCATTTGCATGTTGAATATTTTATGTAGCTGTTATGGTTTAATCCTTGCCAGCAACTAGGACCACATAGCTGCTTGCTCATTCTCCGTAGCTGGGATGGGGGAGACAACCAGAAGAGTAAAAGTGAGAAAAAACTCTTGGGTTGAGATAAAGACAGTTTAATAGGTAGAGCAAAAGCTAGATGCAAGCAAAGCAAAACAAGGGATTCATTCCCAGGCAGGCAGGTGTTCAGCCACCTCCAGGAAAGCAGGGCTCCATCACGTGTAACGGCTACTTGGGAAGACAAATGCCATAACTCCAAATGTCCCCCCGTTTCCTTCTTCTTCCCCCAACTTTATCTACTGAGCATTATGTGATATGGCATGGAATATCCCTTTGGTCAGTTGGGATCAGCTGTCCTGGCTGTGTCTTTTTGTGCACTCCTGGCCCACTCGCTGGAGGGTGGTGTTTGGAGCAGAAAATGCCTTGACCGCTTAGCAACAACCAAAAACACTGGTGCGCTATCAACACTATCCTCATCCCAAATCCAAAACATAGCACTATACCAGCTACTAGGAAGAAATTCAGCCCCATCCCAGCTGAAACTATGACAGTAGTTCTGCTCCTCCATATAAAAAAGGATACAGTAGAACTAGGAAAGGAAAAAAAAATAAAAATCAAAGTTACTGTTTCTGAATAACTGAGGACCAATTAAATAGACTGAAAATCTCTGTTTTGGGGGGAGGTGAAATATACGTATTCAAAAAGTGATTGGACAAATAGATGGAAGAAAATCTTAATGAGAGACAAAGAGTAAGTACTTGAGCCATACATCACTGGACACAAGGAAAGTACTCCGGGATTATTTCCATCTCTTGATTTATCACTGTATACTTCACCATTTTTTCCTTAAACATTCATTATTGTCCAGTATCAACGTGCTATGGAATTTCAGTCTCACTGTAGATTTTCATTTTAATGTTCTGTGATAAGGAACATCATATTGTTCAAATTTCAGAGTTCATTTTTCTTTACTAGCAGAAAGAGTAGAGCCTGTCTATACAAAAGACTGAGCAGTGCCCTGGACAAAAGTTATTCCAAAGACATCCTGTGGAATGCAAGTTAGCATGTTATGGTGGAAAATAGGAAGTACAGTAAAAAGCAAGTGCAGCTGCCTCAGAAATTATCAGAATAACATAAGCATGAATCTTGTAAAAAGGTGAATCATGGAATGAGGCAAAAGACAAAGGAACCTGTGGAAAGTCATTAAATGTAAGAAAAATAGCTAGCAGGAAAGGAGAATGAAGCACACCTCCTTCACATTTCCAGAAAAGAAAACCAAGAAAACATAGCCAGATAACAAAAGTTTAAATAAAATTAAGTAAAGGGCAGGATAGGAAGAGAACAGGCGAAAGACTATTTAGAAAATGTAGACATATTCAAGGGAACATGTCCTAAGTTATTTTCATATTAAAGCCCTTAAAATGAAGCAGTCTATGAACTATTTGCAATTATCTTCAAGAACTTATGGGATACGAGGGAGGTCCCAGCTGGCTGGACAAAGTCACATGTAATAACTGTCTCAAAAACTGTAGAAAAGAGGAACCAAGGAATTATACAAATACATGCTTATATAATTTGTCCTCTGAAACTGGGAAAGTTATATGCTCTATCTTCCTTTACAGCAGAATGTCCTTGAACATCTTTACCTAAGCTTAAGTCCTAGCAAAGGAGACTTAGTAGTTGTCTAGAAAAGAATCAATGTGCTACCAATATATTAAAAGTGCAAGCAAATTAACCTGTATAATTACAGGATCAGAGAGCCAACAATGATTCTAAGCAAAGTAATGGAACAGCCAACACAGGAGTCTATTTCAAAAGGGTTAAAAAATGAAAATATAATTAACGCCATTTTACATGATTTTATGGAAAATTGGTCATGTCATACAAACAATATGATTTTTAGATTATAAACTTGGTTGACACAATATATTTGGACTTCTTTCAACCATTTAAATTAGCAACACATGACATCCTAATTAAGAACTGTCATCACAGAAAAATCAATTTAACACATTTTAAATGGATTAAAATTAGATAATGATAGTACCTCAAAGCATAAATGTGAATAAAGAATTATCATTAGGCAATAGAACTGCTTCAACTAGCTTAGAATATGCTTTTTTTAGCCCAATCCTAACAATTTGTTATATAAATGATATTACAGAAAACCAGTTAATCGATAGTGGTCATAGTATTTTCAAGATGCTGTAGCCCTGCGACATAAATTGTAGGTGTACATGACTTTGTGAATATGTACCTACAAAAGCACTGCTTTTTTTCACACTCTTCAAAGAAAAAAGCAAACATCAAAATTCCAAGCCTATGGCAACTGAGAACTGTGTAAAATAAAATTAATGTTAGATGGGAGGACCTTATTTTCCCTGAGTATCCACTTCTGTACCTTACAATGGGTGTTTCTCCTCTTTAAAGACCAGGACTGATGAGTTCAGTTTCACCAAACGAAATGGAAGATTAAAAGGGATGTCATGTGTGGGATGTGTTGGATCTTCAGGTCAGTATGCTTCTAATGCAGGTTACAGAAGCAGTAAGTACTCAAATGAAAAATGTTAACTTTGAAAGCTATCTGTGGATACGGATAAAGAGGGAGAAAGATGCCTTGGTAATATTTGAAATAGGAAAGGTGATTACACTGCAACTGAACATACTGACATTAGTGCAGTGTGGGCTTCCAAATACTTAATTTGACTTTATTCTATTTGAGTAAAGAAGCAAGGAGGAGGAAGTTTTGCTCTAACAACATTCTTCTGAGGGGGGGGGTGGGGAGGGGTGTGGAAAGAAAGCATCTTTAGGGCCTACGTTCCTATATTCTATCCTTGCAGGATGAATCCTGCCTTCCAGGGCTGGACTTAGTCCAGGAACTTTTAGTGTTTCTTGGGGATGCACAATTTCTACTGAAATCTCTAAGAAAAAGTTTCTCTGTTTGATTAACTTTGAGACTTTACTGCATGAGTCCTCCTTCCATCTACAAAGAGTTTCCTGGAAAAGATTTATTACATAACACGAGTAAACGGCAATGGTTTTTACTCATTGCAACGTCCTGAAATCTTGGAATTACACTGGGGGACAGAAGCTGAAAAAGATGACAGCATTTTGTTTTTTTCAAATAGCAGAAGTAAGGGGGAAAAAATGTAAACGGACATTTGTGTTGGTCCTATCAGGGTACATGTTCTGATGAAAGCACATCAGTACTCCATCCAAATGTCTACACTATAGAGAAGCAAACAGACTAGGTATAATCAGTTTATTTTATGTAATTACAATCTTGGCAGATGAGGCGAGAAACCCAACAAAGTTGTGCCCACTTTTCTCGAGCATATTGTGAGAATGAATTGAAACTTTAAAAAAGTCAAATGTTTTCTTTGACATCCAGTTCTTGCTAAAATCCTTTAAAATTCCTCCTCTTTTTTCTGCATACTACTGTTAGCAAAACAGCACAAGAGGAACCTATGGCAGTGGTCAAAGTCATGGATTAGATTTTGAACCAAACTCAACTGTTTATGATAATATTTGGAATTGTGAGTCCAACGAAGTCCAGCTGCAAGCTGAATAAGCTTGAGAAATGCTACTCACCAAAACTCTTTCCTACAGGATATTAATACAATACAATACAATAGAAGCATTAACAGATACAAGTTTTTTATCCTGTTCTACATAAAGGTGACTGTACAAAACCATTTTTTTTGTTAACTATTTAATGCAGAGGCCATATAGACATTAGAAAATAAAAAGTGGCAACAAAGACCTTGGAACCATCAAAGACAGTTAGACTGAAATGTGGGGAGTGCTGCAGATGATAGGAAAAGGTCCAAAAGGTTTATGTCTTTTTTGTTTTTAAAAAAGAATTTGAACTCTTAGTTGTGTGAGGAAGGCTATGCAGGCACACACATGTTAATACCACTCCCTGGCATCTAAGCAACCGCAAATGTACTCACTACTTGAGGGAAATGATCCTATCTTTTTCTTTCCACATCAACAGGCATGCCTAGAGACATAGACTGGAACCAGTTTACATCTGTATTTACAAGGAGTCATGTATTTCATTTACTATATATATTACATCTGATACTGCTAGCATAGCTGCAAAATATTCATTGCTTTGTGTGTTCTAACTGTAATGATTTTGTTTTAAAGTAAATGATACTCTGCTTTCTGAAAGTTCCTTAAGCACTAAATCATTCCTTGGGCACTGAAAGGAAAAATAAAGATTCTTTGAAAACACTATACTAATACCAAGCCTACAAATTAATTGTAAAGCAACTGCTCTTTTAAAATCTTTCCATGAAGGGTGCATAATTTCCTACCTAGGAAAGGATTGGCCATGGCTATGCTGGCCAGAAGTCAGAGGAGAGGGGAAAGTACAAGAGAGTAGAAGATTGGTCCGTAATTAAACCCAAAATTATTAAAAATGCCATAAAATACATTTTTTAAAGGTGCGAGATCATATTACAGAGCAAATCTGTGGGCAATGAAGGCCATTTGTACTGTTCTCCAAATTTCATTCCTTTCTGAAAATGTACTAAGTCATTTACTGTATTAATATGATGTTTTTCACCTAGTCAGCACACATTATGTGGCTTCATTTGCACAAATACCCCATTTAATATAGTTCATTACTCTTTGCACTTAGAAATCTTCACTGTGCAATGTTCTATAAGCTATGCTCAGAAACCACCAAGACTGCACATTTTAGAAGATCCATTTTCTAGTTAATGCAATTAATTCTTCATGATTAAAATAAAATTGAGTAGCATTGTACACTCAGAAGTGTTTAAATGCAAAACAGAGCATGCAAGCACACGCAATACTAAATTTGATATCATTATATCTTTTCATTAACCTAATTAAGCAATTCACACATTTAATAAAGAGTCTGAATGGATCTTAGTTTTACATACTACCATATATACAACAAATAAATTAAATGAAAAAAGCCTAAAAATTGTTCTTGACAATGTTTTGTATTATGAACTGGTTTTCTCAAATTTCATAGCAATGTAAAGATAAATCATTATTTCATCTTGAATAATATTGAATAATAACCTGCTTTAATCTAAACTGCTAATAAAACAAGAGAGCAAGGTAAAAAGGCCGCCTTGGAGGATGTGCTGACTCTGTATCAGGTGGAGGTGTGCACATGTCAAATCAATTTCAGTCAAAGTGTGAAATTGATAGACATCTGTTTATGAGCTGAATGGATAAATCACGGCTGGTGAAAGGGCTTGATAAGAATAAAGTATTGAAGAACTTTGAAGCAACTCTTTAGTGAAATAAATCAATTCTTTACAGATGATCTTACTAATAGATATCTGTGTCTGAATGAAAATCTTCAGCTGTTGCTTAATAATTCCCATAGATCGTACTTCAGTAACAACTATCAATATGAATTGTGTTATTAATAGTATTTGGGATTCAAATTTAATTATCCTTTAGAAATCATGTGACATTAGGAATTATTTCCATTTGGCACTTGGTAATCAACAAAGTGACATTTAAGAAATACAAGAAATGCTATAATGAAGGCACAAATGATGTAGAAACTGTTTAATGACCCAAACCTGACTACATCTTTTATCTTTTCGTGGGAAACTATTCAAAGAAAAGCACATCGATAGCCTCACCAAAATCCTAAAAGCTCCTTTTAATGAGATGAGAGGAAGAATCTAGTTTAACTTAAAAATATGGAAAAATGCATATGAACAAGAAAAAACGTATTTTTTTAATCTCAACAGCAGCCAAATTGAATCCGCTATATAAAAATACAATGAAGTGGGTGCTATTAAATTCCAGTACAGCATTTGTAACACACCAGTTTTACAAAATAAGCTTACTCACTGCACTGGGAATTAAGGTGGTGGAGGAGGCTTACAGTGACCTGGACAATAATCAAGCCTCTAGGGATCCGGATGACCTCCAGTGCAGGTGAAGGTTTGTACGGAGCACACCGATGTCATGCACCAGCACCTTGGTGATAAGAGACTGGGCAGACATCAAGGCACCAACTGTATACAGACAGGCCTGCCAGCTCTAGCAGTTTGAAGAGAATCTCTATTCCGCCTCCCGCTGGACCCTATGGGCTTGCATATCAGCTATGGAAAGACTGTCCCACCAGGTCTGGCCACTTGAAGGAAACGTGGAGAATCTCTCTCCCTCCTTGCCCCTACTGGGCTTAACCCATGACACACACAGATATTACTAAATAGGAAAATAAAGACAATTTCTTTATAAAGTTACACAAATTAATAACTTCAAAAATTAGGAAATGAAACAACACATATTAATTAATCTGTGTATTGCTGTAATACCACACATTTGGACTAATCATTGAATAAACAATATCTATTAAACACCCTGCATGTTTTCACTGAGAAATACCAAAAGAAACATGAAGGCTTAAAAAGACAGCACACAGCTGTTCTTGGAAATGCGTAAAGAAAGAAGAGAGAAGAGTTGGTGCACAGTTCTCTCTCTTCCCACTGTGATCTTGCTATGTGTTTTCCTGCAAGGTTGTTCTTAGGCCAGCCACTTTGCCTATAGCCCTACTGCTAAATAAAGCAGGGACAAGGATAAGCTTGAGCACTTGATCTCCAACTACCCATACTGCACAAGCTTTAGTATGCTTCCTGGTGACACCTACCAGCACTCTCTGAGACACTGCATGGTCACTATTCAGGGAACAGCAAGCACCAGGGATCATTCCCAATAGACTGGATGGACAAGACTGCATCAGGCTTTCATCCCTGGTTTCTACAAAGTCCTCCAGCACCACTCTGCAGGCTTTATATCTTCAGACATACCTCACCACATCCCAATGTGTTCAGTATATACTCTCACTTTCTTGCTAAGAAAACATGAATCACGCCCTGCAATGCAGCATGCACATCATGAACACACCGAAATAACACTGAACATCCTCTTGCCCTGCCCCAAGGTACATACATATAAATACGCTCACACAATTTGTCTGTGGGTAAACAAAGCTCCTCCTTCCGGCCATGTTATGTGGATGTATCCTCAGGGCAAGAAAACAGTCCCTGGCCACATTTTATTTAGTAATAGAAATGCAATCTCAAGTTTCTGAGTTGCAGCAAACTCCGCATTGTCTCTTCTGGGTCTTTGTGGGGAAAAAAATAGATTGTCATCTCCCTTTTCCTGTAAGGAGTACCCAACTCCTGCTGTGCTGTAAGGCTCCTTCCAGCTCTCTGCATTCCAGGTCTCTCTGAGCTGGTCCTAGACTGCATTATAGAAGTTTGTCATAGAAATGGATGCTCAGTGAAAGTGTTTCCTCATTCTTAGAAATGACTTTTTTTTTCTTTCTTTTTTTTTTCTTTTTAAAGAAATACTATTTACTAAAATACATCAGACAGTTAACAAACAAGGTATCATCACAGTTTCCTAGATTATTTCTTAAAAAATTATGAAAGTCAGAGACAATTTTTTATCTTTTGCTCATATGTTTTTTTGTCAGATGGTTACCCTACAACCCACCTTTTTTCTTTGTCTGATATTGCCATGTTTGATTGTATTGTACCATCTTATAAAACAGAATAGATTTCTAATGATAAGAACATACATGTTGTGTTAGTCAGCTGTGAAATTGAAAATATTTTTGTTATGGATTAGTAAAAAGTTCTGCTACATTAAATGATATACAGGATATTTTTGTCATCAATTAGAAAGTGGAAAAACACAAACCAAAAATGTGTGATGTTAAGTTAATAGGTAAAGAAAGGCTATAAAGGATATAACACTAAGTAAAAATCAAAATATGAATTATAACTCAAGCCAGAACATATTTGTGTTCAAATAGAAATATGAATGATACTAATTATCAGATTAATTGCTAAGACAAACAATAAAAATGGAATCTTTTTTATAACTGTTTCTGTTAGTCTTCTCAAAACACTACTGTTATTTTAAGTATTGATCTGTTTACAAATAATCAACACAACAAAATTACAAACAAGTCTATACAACATTGAATGGAAAAATATTTTTTTAAATTATGTCTACCAACAATACTGTACTTTTACTTTGAAAATCATTTATCAAACTTTTAAAAGAATGCTAAAACCAATTTTTAAAGTTGGAGACAAAGTTTTCATAGGAGCTGGGCATATTTTTATGAAAAAGGGAAGAAAAAATCTTTTATCTTTCAATAAAATTTGGATGAACTTCAAGACGGTAAGCAGCTGGTGACTATGTAACGATTTATATATAAATATAGAAATATATGTACATATAACATGTATATACATTAATATTTGTATTTATATTAATTTTATTAAATAATGCAATTATTTGATTTTGTTAAACTATCCATTATTTGCTGGTATTAACTGAAAAAGTATCATTTCTTGCAGGAGTTCTGTTTCATCAGGTGCAATAAACAAATATGCTATCTTAATCATGGCCTCACATTGTGATGCTCAGAAGTTCACAGCAAGTATATTCCTGGAGATGCACACATTTTTTGGTAATGTAATAATTAGTCTTTATTTATGAGGAGCTTATTTAGTGTGTTCCATGTGCATTATTTTAAAATTTGGCAAAATTTCAAAGAAAAGTTTTTCTAAATCATAGAATCATAGAATGGTTTAGGTTGGAAGAGACCTTAAAGATCATCAAGTTCCAACCCCCCCGACATGGGCAGGGACACCTCCCACTAGACCAGGTTGCTCAAAGACCCATCCAGCCTGACCTTAACCACCTCCAGGGATGGGGCATCCACAACTTCCCTGGGCAACCTGGTCCAGTGCCTCACCACCCTCATAGTGAAGAATTTTTTCCTAATATCTATTCTAAATCTACCTCTTCCTGTTTGAAGCCATTCCCCCTCATCCTATCATTACATACCCTTGTAAAAAGTCCCTCTCCAGCTTTCTTGTAGGTGCCCCTCAGATACTGGAAAGCTGCTATAAGGTCTCCCTGGAGTCTTCTCTTCTCAAGGCTGAACAACCCAACTCTCTCAGCCTGTCTTCAAAGGAGAGGTGCTCCAGCCCTCTGATAATCTTTGTGGCTCTCCTCTGGACCTGCTCCAACAGATCCATGTCCTTCTTATGTTGAGGGCTCCAGAGCTGGATGCAATATTCCAGGTATGGTCTTACAAGAGTAGAGTAGAGGGGCAGAACGAATGTGGCATTTAGGAAGGATCATCAACTAAAGTCACAAGCTGTAGGCTCATGAATCAGGCCATGCTAAAGGACATGTAGGAGTACTCATTCATTCAAGCATACCATTGTCCTCAGATTACTGCAGTTTAATCCTTCTCAGAGGATTTTTATTCCTCTTCTTTCAAAGAAGTTTAAGCTGCAGTTATAAAGGGTTATAATGTCACTGAAGGGGAGCCCTTACATAGGGGTTTAAAGTAGAATACTCAGTTAAGCCTGCAGTTTAAATATATTGTACTTTATTAATTTTAACTTTCCTGAGCATCTCCCTGCAGACAAAACTTTACAGACACTTTCAACAATAAAGCAAAAAATAAAGGGAACTCCTATTCCCAGGGTTTTATCACTGGCTTTGGTCAAAAGAACACCATTTTTTATAACTGGGTATGTCTTAATAACATGAACATGTTCTTTATATATTATAACAATAAATACGAATTAAGCTAAATTATTTTAATCTTTTATGCAAAACTTACAGAATTCAATTTTAGTGTGCAATATATTCTAATACAGACATAAGAAAACCACAATATGAAAAAGTTTGAGTAAATTTTGAGGTGCAAGAATATTAAAATCTTTTGCAATTATATTAATACATAAAATACACTTCATATATCTATAAATCCATATATATGTATTTTTAAAATTTTAAAAATGGCTGCCATAAAGACTTAACTGGAGACAAGATTTTCTCTACAGTGTCTTTTTAGGGTTCTTCAGCTTGTCATGAGAATGTAGCTTTAATATTTTGTTATGTGTCAAATTACCCTGTGTTGTTTGATAAAAAGAACTAGTAATATGCTGACACTACACATATATATACATAGAAAATTCTCTGACAGTCAGCGTCTGACTCTTAGAACAAGATTTTCTTCAGTCATTTGCATCCTAAATACAAAGTGTTTTATTATTTTTTTTAATTTTTGGTGGCTTAGAAAAAACATATTTTTTTCCTACAGTTCTAGATAAATATTTGCTTAAAAAAGAATTGTAATAATATTGCATTTTGCCTTACAGAAGAAAATTAAATATTTAGCAAGATTTTTAAAACAACGATTTCTTTAGAGATTTTTCTTTTATTGACAACTTATCCTTCTTAACAGCTTAGTCACACATTTCTTCAGAAGGATATATTAAAAGAAAACATCGATGCAAGAATTTGTGGACTTGGCAGTGTTAGGTTAACAGTTGGACTCAATGATCTTAAGGGTCTTTTCCCACCTAAATGAATCTATGATTCTATAAATACAGTCCAAGGTGTATCACCCATCACATCATTTAAACAATTCTGCTGTTACCACTGCAAAAAGGTTGGTTACTTAAAGTAACCTAGACAGGAAAATAAAACTTAAACTAAGTGGCACCTCTGGGGAGGCAATATGAAAGGCTGACTTATTACTCACTTAAAATCAAGTGTTTGACTTTTATAACCAGAATGCAGGTGTCATGCATCAAAAGGCTTCAAAACTAAAGGGCAATATAATTCTCATAGCCTAATCCTTCTAGTGAAAAAAATACAGAAAAATGTGACAAAAATCAAATATTTTTATAAGAATTTATCATAGTGATGCTCAAAAGAAAAACTCATAATATCTTATCTGTTGCTGTCTAACTATGATGCATCTTTCCTGATACAGACTATCATTTGTAGAAACTTTAAAAATGATGGAGGATACTTAAGATTGCCAAACAATCTCAGCTGTAGATTTTACCAAGACACTCTGAGTATTTCACCACTTTCTGAAATATATAGGGCAAATTAGGAAACTAGAACTACTTTGGCTTAAAAGGGTGATAGGACTATCCTCAGTAACGTAGGTGGACGGCTAAGTTCCTAGTCAATACACTGTGGCATTTTCTATATTAAAAACAAGTTATCAAAAAGACAGAAAAGGGAGGAAGTTTTAATTGGCAAAAAGCTATTGCAAATTTCCATTTACTTCAAATGATTAAGTTGTTCTGTGCAACTTTCAACAGCTGTATCTTCTAGGAAGCAAAGATTGGGATTTATTTTTCAACTGAGATTCAACTCTGATCAGTTCCGTTGTTTGTTTTTCAGTGGAAGGAACAAAGTGCACAGAAACACCTGTCAGAAGTAAACAGAATAACAGACGTTGATTTTATGTCTGTGGAGCATAACTGAGCATAATGATATCAAGACCAGGTTGAACACTCTGAAACATGCTCTTATAAAATAAAGGCAGGACATTAGAAGCAGTTATATAATTAATATAAAAATAAAAAATGTATACAATGCATTTACTTAACAAATTTGTACTCAATTTGGACTTTTTGGTTTTATTATTTCATTAATTTAGGAGGGAGAAGAAGAGTTATGTGGTGGTACATGCTTACCCCTTTTCATGCTCTTCACTAAGCCTCTATTGTGTGCAATTGTTTAATAAAGATAGTGGCGTAGATGTAAATTCGATCTTACCCACTACAACCTGTTAATATATAAATATGCAATAGAATCAATCAATTAAAGCATATGACCATGAGGCTGTGGTCCTCAAATCCATGTCTATTTTCTAGATGTAAATTGGGTTTTGTCTGCCACCCCAACTGTTACAAAAACTCAGGCAAAGATATTCTCCACTATTCAAAATTACTTTAAAATTGTTGTGGTAATTATCTGTAACTTAGCACACCTCTTTTCACTCTATTAGTAGCTCGAGAAAACTCAAGGATTTTGAAACCTAGAAATGCCTGCTGTAGGCTTAGCTGAACAGTATACTCTAAAAAGGTCAGCTATATAGGAAAGCTTTCTTATCTGAAAATGATTGATAAATATCTTGTGCTGGAAATTACGTGACTGACATTTGCCCATCCACAAAACTAACATGTACTGTACGGCACTACAAATGCATTCATTCATACAATGTTATGGTGTAACTCTCTGGCACTTCTCTACAGAACCAAATAGCTTTAAAATATGAAAATAGTCACATAAAATATGAAATATATTTATTGCCTGTCCTCCAAAAGCACACACTTGAATAATGTCTGAACTATAATACATAGGAACAAAATATAAAAAGAAAACAATATACATGAAAAAAAAAAAAGAGAAAAATAGAAGCTCAAAGTTTTCCTTGAATGACTTATGAGTTGTTTTCCTTCCAAGCATTACTGTACATAATGATTTCCCTGAATGCATGTCTAGTTGTGAGAGTCCTAGAAAAGCCTAATTCCATTAATTTCTTTCAGCACAGGTTTTATCAAATCTCCAAGCAGTAACAAAGTTTTATATCAATATTGGTAGTTCAGTGACATTTATAAGCTAGTTGTACGTTTGTAAAAAACTGCACTGATTTAAGGTTTACTAAGTACTATAGCTGTATGCAAAAAGACAACTGACATTTATCTGAGCAACTGAAATATGTTTTTCAAAGTATTTTTCTACTACTCTCAGGAGGATAGAAGTATCTTCTTACAAACAACATCATAATGAAGACCTTAAACCTTTACTGCTCAGTTGAGCGTCAATACAAATTAAGGTTGTAAACTTGACATTTTCAGCTGCTTGCAGGGGCTGATATACTTCCTGACGTCTCCAAGAATTCTTAGTAACTTCAAATTAAATAAAATTCTCAGGATTACATCACTGAGTAACCAGATTTCTTTTATAACAATTTTATGAACTAAAGGATAGGCTAGTGAAATAACTTCATTAGTTTATATAACCATGTAAAGGAGAGAATAAAAAGTGCGTTCTAAACAGGCTATGAAACAGATGTTCTTATACCAGTTATCAAGAAGTCTGGAAGTCAAAAGATTAAATATTTTTATCAGACTGACAGGTTTACAGGCTTGAATAGGAAAAAAATCTCAAGCTTAAAAAAATTCTAAAATGTTCATGCCTAAAAGTTCAAGCTGACTGTCATCTGCTTCTGTGTCAGTGTGGTACAGTTCATGAGAACACAAGGACAGAAGCAGCCTAATGATCAGGTGGCTGCACAATCCACTTTGGACCTTAACAGCCATAAACCCCCCTGCTTTTAGGTGTGGCACACCCATGACATGAGTAGAATAAGCCAAACTCAAGCACATTATTCACCTTATCATTCCTTTTTTTGGCTGCAACTCTAGGCCCTGTCAGGAAGGTGTCCAGGGCCAACTTCTTGTCCTGACATCACTCTTTGATATTGTTACAAAGCATATGTCATATTACCATGTTACTTTATCCTGACCTGGATATGCATGGCAATGACTATGTCTATCTCATCCATATAACAGATAAATGTAGGCCTGAACCTATATTAAGAAATTGTATGAAGCTTTTTCTTTATTCAAATCTGCCTAAATATTACCTCAAATCATAAGCTGCTGGGCAAGTTTGGGCAAGTCTTCGCTTGTGGTCAAAACACAATTGAAATGCAAGAGAAAAAGTAATTAAAAAAAAAAGTGCATGATCCAAGAATTATTTTAATGAAAAATTGTTTACCTGTTGTGTCTAAAAATAGTCCCTGCTTTAACCCATGGCCAGCAACAGATTGCAAGAAAAGTTTCCTAGTAAAAACACAATCTTAGCATGTCATTGATAGAAATATACTTTTTCTGTTCGTGTTACAAAATTAACCTGTGTCCTCAAAGTGGTGGTATGCTGATATTGTTTTCATCCTCAGGATTACACTTTATGCACACTACCTCTATTTAAGTGTTGTTCTTTATGTATACAGTAATATAAAAAAAAATTATCAGATTTCAGTCATTGCATGGCAGGACTGAAATTTAAGTTGGACCCCAGAAAAACTTTCAGTAAGTAGTTTACTCACTTAAAATAAGTGCTTTTGGTCAACCTAAACCAATTTAATCAGAGTGCTCAGAAAACACCAGGCCCTCTTCCAATGCATATTTAAAACTTATTCAGACTGAAGCAACTTCAACAAGGGAGACCAGAAACAACCTTCAACAAGATCACCATTCAGCATGGTTATGTTATTCTCTCAGGAGGTGACACATGAGAATTTCAGATATGTGAGATATGGGGAAATACACTAAAGTCTTTCATAACCTTACTAAATACCCAGGTAAAATAAAAAGTATATTAGAAACATAACTAGAACTTACAGCCCAGTCTTTTAATTCCTTTACTTTCTAAACATGTCTATTATTCTGAAAACTGTCTTAATGACAGCCTAAATCTGTTATTTTTTACTCCAAATATAGTGCGTTCTCATTTTTTTGGTTCTGTAACAAAACTTGAAAATTTGATCTTTAACACATCCTTTTCTACACAAGTAGCTACATACGCCAGTATTCACTGAGAAATGCTAGAGTTTTTTATCATGAAATCTTGGCTGTGAAATACATAGTGCCACTAATTTCTTTATGTCTGTGGCAGAAGACAACATCCATTTTAGTGACATTAACTAATGTATAATAGCATATTTTGTTTGCCTTCTCTTTACGTAATGAATATGTGTGGAGTGGCACGTGGTCGTGCCGGCTTCACTAAGGAAAATTTTCATAGATTATAATGGAAGGAGGACTTCAGTATAGCTCCTTTGATATATTTAGGTGTGGTATTACAATATATCTATTTCTTCAAAGACAGAACAAATTTAATTTCTGGCATTTTCACAGAAACTGTAGATGTTTTCAGAGAATTCTTTCAGAAATATTTTGAACTATTCTGCTAAGGAGTCTGGGGATCTATACCAGAGAATGAAAGACTTTCAGACACAGTCTATACAATAGCTTTTTAATAAAAGTAACCTTAGGTGCAGATTATTCTTCAGCATTTTAAATTGTTTAATATGGGTTAATAGCTTCCTGGTTTAGCAATAATAACGTGGTTCTAATATGGTTTAGTTTAACATCAATGTTAAGGCTGCCTGAAGCATCTTGCATTTTACTTATTAATAACGTACATATAGGTAATGTTTAATTTTTGTCTTTATAATACATGACATCTGACGATGACTTATAGGAAAAATATAAAGGCAACTATTGTATTTTCTAACACAGTAGCTGTTTATCAGCTTTGTTAACTTAACAAGCTAATCTCAACATTAGTTTTATCATCTGTGTTTCCATAGCTCACCTTCAATTGCATATGGTGAAACAGTTACAGTGCTATTCCTCTATATTCAAAACTATTACTAGTAACTATTCCTTGAGGACCTATGTCTGAAATCTTTCTTGTGGATCCAGCTATTGGAGACTGCACATTTTTCTTCTTCACACTGCATTGTACAGTCCAAGAAGCCTGACTAAAGGCAGACTACAGAACTTGACACAGAATCACAGAATCTCAGAATTGTCAGGGTTGTAAGGGACCTCTGGAGATCATCTAGTCCAACCCCCCCGCCAGAGCAGGGTCACCTACAACAGGTTGCACAGGACAGCGTCCAGGCGGGTTTTGAATGTCTCCAGAGTGGGAGACTCCACAACCTCTCTGGGCAGCCTGTTCCAGTGCTCCACCACCCTCAAAGTAAAGAAGTTCCTCCTCATGTTAAGATGGAACTTCCTATGTCTTAAAGTAATATCAACTGTATTCAAAATTAAGAAAAGAAATTTGAGTAATAAGAATATACTTAGCATGTTGTTAGTAGCACTACATATTTCTGACATTAGATGTTTCTGAAGGTGAGCCAAAGAAGAGGCATAAGAATATGGAAAGAAATATTCCTCCCTTAATTCCTTAGGCAAACTGTAAACAGGATTAAATTTACTACTCATCTACAAAATCTGTGATGCATATCAATTCATTTACAGTATGGTTTCATGCCATTTTTAGGTGGACATACTATTGTAGGAATTACATCATCAAAATGCTTCTCAGTTTCATAACTAAAGTGAGACAAAGCTCAGCTAAAGTAACAATTTTCTATAAACTGCAATCAGTCTATGATACTTTTTAAATATTAATATAAAAATTGTAATAGATTAAAAAGTCAAGACTTTTAGTTGGTCAGTTGTAAAATATTGCCTAAGAGGGTGAGCAGTCATGTTCTAATCCTGGGCTAAACTCAGACTTCTTGGTAAAAAAGATTCAAATAAGGATGACCTTTACTTTGTCTCTATAGACCATGTGTAAGCCATCAAAGCCCGCAGTTTGCTTTCTTTTTAGCTAACTGCAATCACAAAGACAATGACTTTGAGGTCACATGTCACAATCCATTAACTTTCTCCTGATTAAAATGAGATTTTATTTTTTGACAGGTCCTTTGTTAAACAAAGAGGAAGCAGAATCATTGAGGTGTCTTGTGACAGGATAAGACTTTACACTTGGCCTAAAGCAGGGGGTATGTTGAGAGCACAGATGGATAAAAGTTTTGTCAACAGTAAAAAAAGATGAGAAAATTCTAATAATATTAATGAGAGCATTGAGGTAAAATAGAGAAAAAAATATAATCACCTTCATATTCAAACATTTACTACACTTCTGAGATTGTAAACCTTTCACATTTTATAATTCTGCTTTTAATTTACAAAACTACAAAAATACAGAATGACTCACAATCAGTTGTAAAACAAGACTGAAAGCCAGAATCCAACCATCAAATGATAACAATATACTTCATAACACAGATGCCATTACTACTGCAAAATTCACAGTGTATATTTCAGGTGTTTTCAGAAAGTCCCCAGAAGTAAGAGGTTGAACTCCATAAATGAAATGAGATATTTTTGATAAGTTACACAAATATAGAAACAAAACCAGATGTCTTTAGATTAGAAACACCAGAAAGAGATATGATAGTAGAAAAATAAGTCAGCAGGTAGATTTAAATTTTTGAACTTTTTCATAGAGGTATGATGAGATAAAGTTCATAATTTTGCATTGAGGAAAAAATACAAAGTGTCAGATACATAACTTGTGCCAATACTCTCCTTCCACTATATATTCACTGTTTCTATTTTATGTAATTCACAAATGGATTCTACAAAGCAAATACAGTGTGTGAATAAACACGGTCCCTACAGATGACACAAGTTAAAAAAATGAAACCATGAAAGAAGGGATGAGAAAGTGTGGGTTTAACTTAAATAAAAAATATGTCATTGCCATCAGGCACCACAGCATACTTAAGTTGTGCAACTGTATAGGCTGAATGTGTTGCACAATGTCTTAAGATACCTTAATGTCTTAGCCAGAGTAATACTATGGGCCTGGATCTGCTTTTTGACTAATAGCTCTGGAACATTGCACTTAATTGTGATAGTGTTTAAACAGCCTCTGATGGTACTTTTTCCTTGTTGTTCTCAAATTATTCTCGTGGCCATGGACCTGCAAATCCCAGTAGTTGTTGTATCAAGGATTCTCATGGGAAGTGACTGCCACCATCACGAGAACCACCCCTTCTTTCTCCCTCTCTCCTACCTTCTTGTTTTGTAGATTTCATTTCACGTTAGAGAAAACCAAAACAAGGTGCATAAAGAAGTAGATAATCATAATTTAAATACTCAATATATATTACCAAACAATATATGTGCACAGACAGTTAACATCCTATGAATGTACAGCACCACCTAATTAGCATACTGCAATCAAAATGAGTGGGAAAAAACAATGGTGAGTTTGAGTGGGTCCCAAAGAAAAGTATATAGTACTAGGGAAAAATCATGGTGAAAATATAATCCTAATCACCATCATCATCACCACCTGCTTCAGCAGAGGGACCACCTGTAGAAAGATACTGGTGTGGAGAACCAACACTGGATTTTCTGCCTGACCACCGAGGAGCATTTTCCCTTCTCGTTCCTTTCATCATTAGAGTTCACGATATGTGACCAGCCAAAGACACCACTTATAAAAACCTGCACAGGCAAGCCTGTCTTAATGTCCTCAGTGCAATAAATGGAGAGTTTACTAAACTTGAAGCTAACATCTACATAAATTTTCACTCTTTATTTTGGTGTTGAAACAATAAGGTAACTACAGGTGAAATGGGGGGCTTCAGTTTATGGAAAATGTCTAGGGAGAACTCCTACTCTTCTAATTAAGTTACTTTCAGTTGTTGAACAGTGAACAGTCTCTCAAAGTTTTGCAGCATCTTTGGTACAAAAGTAATTTTGACGAAATTACTATCAAATAATTTTCACCATATGTGCCCACAAGAAACTACTGAAAATAGTATTAACTGGTTATGTCCTTGCCCTAAGGTGAACTAATTAACATGGAAATTAACCAAAAGTGACACCATATGTTAATGAGCAAGAGCTCTTTCTAGCTGCAGGTCTAGGCAATCTATTAAAACAGAAAATATCAATACATGCACACATACTAACAGATACCAGGTATTTTTTACTAGAATGAATCAACTTCAGAAAGTATCAGACTGCAGCTCACAATCAAGAAAAATTAAAGATGCTTATGTCAGCAGGGTTCTCATCTCAGATACAGAAGCAACACAAATGAGGCTAGGGTAATATAGATCACTTTTGGGGGGTTAAATTTCCACAGTCTTATATATCTTCTTAATTTTCACAGTCATACACAATATATCTGTTCTGTTGGTTTTGTTACATAGTAATTTTGACTTAGGTCTGTGAAGACTCTTGGTGAGGCATAAAAACAAGTTTTGTAACTACCCCAATAATAATTTTCAAATAATATCCGATATAAGGAATTACATGTTAGCAGAATGTAACATTTAAAATTTTTCAGATATGATAGAAACTTGTAGTTTGTATTGAGCTTCAAGCAAAGAGCATTAGAACAATAACTTTTATTTTAACTTCAGATTCTTTTTAGTTATTTTGTGGGTATTTGCAAATCCATATCTCCATTAAACATTAATTGACAACAGAGACAGTATCAAAATTCTAAATTTGTGAAAGGACTAAATGCCTATTTGAAATAAATTTGTTGGGATGTAATGAAGAAATTTACAACATGAGTTTAAAACACTTAATTTAGTTCATACCTTGATAAACAGCTTTGAATCCTGGTGAGCCAATGCTGTCATCAGATTGTAAATGAAGCCACATCTGGTTGCTCATGCTCACAATTAGATCAGGAACACTAGATCCAGTGAGTCTGTATGTAGGATAAATTGCAAAGTCATTTGCAGAGGTATAAATTACTACTACTACTACAACAACAACAAAGCACAGACCTTTAAACTATTAATATAATATTTAGGCCTATTTACATTAAGTTACCCTAGTGTTCTGATCAGCCGTTTTTTTGATAAAATTAACTATTCTATATGGGTTAAGTCTTAGAAAAATAAAACATTTGGCATGACTGCATTCAATTTAATAATGATTAAACACTTTTAATAAAGCTGTTCCTACCTAAAGCTTTCATTAAGTAATTAAGCTATTAGAGATGTGAGGGACTGTATGAGTTAAATAGTCTTTGCTTGTTTAGATTAGTATTGCTTCCTTTGCATGCTTTTTGAAAGTGAAGGAAGCTGGTTTACGTGCCTTACAGCACATTTGTCCAGAACTCACTAGAACCTCATCTACTCCATTCAAATAACTCACAATGATCTCTTAAATTGAAGGGGAAACTGCTATTTCTCATATAGTAATGTGTGATAACTATGTGTGTACATATATAAGGCAAGCTGGTGAATCCCACCACAAAACCTTAGAGCTTCTCAGTAACATCCTTGGTACATCTCTAATTCTGCTATCTTAATGCAAAAAGATGTGTGTCAAAAAATGATTAAGAAAAAAAATATCTTTGTAGATTACTTCTTAGTGGTGAAAAACGCTCACCACGTAATCAGGTTCCAGAACTGAACAACTGTTCAGATCTTGGTGTTAGCTATAGAGTCTTTCAAAATGTAGTGGGAAAAGTTGCACATAAAACGTGGCTGCAGAATATCTCTGTCTAAGATGGTATCAGACATGAAACAAAAAACACCCCCAGAACAGGACATCTGCCTTGAACTCCACGTAGAGCTCCACATATCAGAAGCTTTGGGGATGAAATCTACAGATACTGCATTAACTGTAGTTGACATAAGGATATAGTAATGACTTTGTGTCTTTCATTTATATAGACTTTATTTTGCACAAATGGGTCACATACTGGATCCTCTGTCTTTCTTCCAATTCTCAGCCTTGACTATGATAAACAAATAAGTGTGAGATAAAACAAATACCATGCCAAACTGACACCAAAGTGTCCCAAAAAACAAATTTTTCAAGAAAGAAGCTATAAAGAAAACAGAAACCAGTATGTGGATTCTTCCACAGACTTATCATTTAAATATAACCAATCAGATATTAATACTATTGCAACTTAAATGAACACATATAACAAAAGGAGAGGCTGAGCAGAAACAAGGTGAGAACTGAGGAACCATGAGGCAAGCTATAGGAATCCTCTCTGTCTTGCATCTAAAATCTCATCCATCACGGTTATGAACAAGAAGCTGTACATCCTGTGTCTAAAATGTTTTGGTTTCTTACTCTGATATATTGAAAATAAAATTAAAAAAAAATAATTCCCATCTGAGTGTAATGGACTTGGCTCTTACTAATTATTCCTGCCTGTGCACCTAGAACTGCTGCTGTAATGGCTGTGTTCTCATATGGTCTAGAAAATTTTTGGTTATGACCTGGTAGTAAGTAGCTGACAGTATTATGATACTATAGGTGCAGAAAAGGAGGTGGAAAAATAATTAAAGCTATTACAGCTCAGCATATGGAAACACACAAACAGAACTCAGTTTGGATAAGTAAGGAAGTTTATAAGATACAGTGATATGTAGCTAAGTTGTTCAGTTTGACCTGTGTTAATAGTAAGAATGAAAATAAAGCAGCTGTTCGGTCTCAAAATTTGAGTTTCTTGCCAAACTTAGGTTCAAAAAGATCCTAGGTTATAGCCAGAATAATTAATATAGTCTTGCTGATAAAATAATAACTGTTGATAAAGTTAGCCTGTAAAAGGAAGACACCTCACCAGACAGTGAGTTACACAAACAAAAGTAGTTTAGGAGATGCCTGCATAAATAGATATATGAAGAAAGAAAAGTTGAAGAGTATATACACATTTTAGGGATCACCTTTTGAAACCACAGCAATAACCATTAATTTCTGACCTACCTTTCCAGGTAAAACACTTAAACAAAATACCAGGCCATAACTGTTAAGCCATACTCTGTATTCTGCACTTTGTTATCAACAAAAGTTTGAGGGTATTCAGCAATGAAGAAAAATTCATTGATGTCTCTTGACAACATTTGAGATCTATTGGAAGACAACTGGAAACCTGTTGGTTTTCCTGCAAGAATTTCTCAACGGCTGTTCAGATGTGTAAACCTATTGCCTAATCAAATAACAAGTGTTTAAATGGCTCTGTTTATATACAGTAACCTCATTCATGTATTAGACCTACATTGATAATTTCTGTACACAGATAAGATGCACTCTAAAATTCTAAGTCTTTATGAGTAGTATCAGATACTTTTACTGTATATAAATATCTATGTATCATGGAAATAAAAGAAAAATAAAGTTAAAAAAGCAAATAAAAAATACAACAAAACAGAATAAGGTGTAATCTCATCACACAGCTGAAGATTTTTTCATTGTAAAAATAAACCAATAGATGTGTTTGGGTTTTTTTAAACTTGTTTCCCCGTGAAATGATAACTATACATCCGCACTACCCTTCCACCTGACCCTTAGTTGTCTCCCCGATATAACTTCAATTGATTAATTAATATTAACCAAATTTATCAGAGGAAGGAGGTAATAAAGATATCTAAATTCCCACAGGCTTAACGAAAATTACAGATGATAACAGAGAGACTCAAGTACAGGAAGCCATCCTTCAGCTTAATGACATCTCCCTTCAAAATCCCAATGCTCTACCCATAGATGGTATGTATGAACCGGTGAAAATACATGCCATTGCTTGCTCAGGTTCATGTCTAGAGGATATAGGAAAAGAGCCAAGACTGTTGGAAGGAAAATGGAAGTAAAGGAAAGGAGGCAAAAAGAAAAAAAACCAACCCAAACCCCAAACCAAACAAAGGCAAAAAGAAAAAAAAAAACAACCCAACCCCCAAACCAAACAAAAGCAAAAAGGAAGCATAACCCCCAGAAATCAATAAATAGCAGAAGGAGGGGGTGGGTGTGTGTGTGTTGTTGTAAGGTTTTGGGTTTTTTTTGTTTTTTTGTTTGTTTGTTTGTTTGTTTGTTTGTTTTTTTATTAGGGGTCCCCAGAGAATACCGCTGTATAAAGAACTACATCCTTCAACTAGGAAGATGGCAGATAGTGTGGATCAAATGTTTAGGGAATGGAGGTCTGTCTGACAATATGTGCTGTTGCTGACTCAGAGTTTGTCCCAATCTGTAACTATTTTAAGATCAGATTGTTTACAAATTGAGGAACAGAGATTTGGAGACCAGTCATTCAGACAGACTGGCTGGTGCTAAACTCATTTCATGTGGAGACGTACAGTCCTAGGTTATCTCTATATGAAAGAAGTTAAAAATGTTGAAGCAATTGATGCAACTGATGAAGTAACGGAAGTCAAACTCAAGCCAAGCTTTTCAGTACTCTGAACAGACTCACATGTCAGAAAAGACAACTGTGAGAGAAAGAAACTTTTTGCACCCATTTGCTCTCTCATCTTCATTATCCAAATGAAACCAGAGCCAGGTTTTTAAGAACGGTGTCCAGAACCAGAAATCCTGTTTGTTTCTGTATAGTTTAGGATACATAAGCAACAGAAAATGGTCTCAATAAATACTTGAATTCCAAACGTTAATAGCACAAGCATGGCACCAAACTATAAGTATGGTCATAAAAATAACAATACACTATTATTAAAAAATATAGAAAGTATGGGATTAAAAAGACGTATGTTGAATCCCTAGAATATTTTATTGCTGTTTTAAACAAATAAGATAAAAACTTCTTCTGTTCATTGTGATGAGTTGAGAATGAGAAGCCTGACTTGTTTATGAAAGAGGCTGAGGTTTGGATTTTAGGCTTGAGATGTAATTTTCAGGGGCCTGAAATTAATTTTTAAAGTACATAACAACTATGTTTTCATTATGCTTTTTTCCCCCTCTTATGACTTCATCAAAGAAAAATTCTCGTGTGCATTCTTCATCTATGTATATGTATTCAAATACCTCTGCTACAATATCTATTTCCTATAAATCTTAACTACTCAATAATCTTTAATTTGAAAAGAAAGTAATCCTTTAAATTATGGGTATTCCACATAAATGTGAAAAAGCTTTGATTTCTTTCTGAAATTTCTTTTCTTTTTCTTGTTCTTTTACTGTGCAGAATATCTTAAATATATGTGTTTCGGAGGCATTAGAACAACGAAGTAAGCTGAATGAAGCACAGCATTCAAAAGTAAATAAATCTGGTTTTGAAACATTAAACTACTGTATAAAACAAAAATTAATTTTAAAATTCAATCATAAACACTTCTTGAATTTTCAATATGTGAACACATTTTCCTTCTTTGAGGTAAATTCCTTTTCGTTGTTCATCCAGGTTTACCTATCCTTTTAAACAAAGTTTTAGAGTATTGTTCTATCCTTCAAAAATTACAAGTCACCTTGTGTGCAATAAGCACACTATTTGTGTGCTTAATTGCAACCATATTACAAACTAAAGCTCTTGATGGTTTGGCTGTTAAAGCTGTGACAGTAAGTGTCACTAAAAATCCCTAATTTTGCTTGGCTTTGTATTTTTCTTTTTATACTATTAATGTCAACTACTTAGCTAATCACTGGAGAAAGACTCCAACACCAGTATTAAAACAAACAAACAAACAAAAACCCAAAACCTACTTTGTCTCCTAGATTTTACTGTATATACTTCTATATATTTACTTCTATATATTCAGAAGGAAGAATTTTTAAAGTAATGTGAAATAAAATAAGTTACTAGGAAGTCATATTCAATAATGTTTGAGATATAGCGGCCTGTTTTTTTTCCGTTATGGAAGTATAGATTGTTTTCCAAGCCCCCAATAAGCTTCCAAACTGTGTATGAATAGAAGAAAAGGATAAGGATTTACTAAAAAAACATTTCTCTGTCATGGATGGTTGTCTGTGTACTGAAATACCCGACATAAGCAGTTGAGGTTGAACAACTAATTTGCAATTTCTTCTTTGTATCAGGGAAAAAAAAGTACAAGTTTTCTATACAAGAAAAGTTAAAAGATTCATGTTTTAGGGGAATCACTTCAAAAAAGGAAATTAATTTTTAATGTAACTGCTGCAAGAAAAATATAAATCATAGCATTTGAAGGCAAAGCAGACTTTCTAAAGCAACCTGTTAATTTAATTTATAATAATCTAAGAACACAAAACAGGGCATTGCAGAAAAAGTTCTGACTGGTAATCTTCACCTCACACATGATTATCACTAGTGAATTATTTTTTAAGGGTAGTCACTAGCTGCTAGCCAAACTCCATTAAATGTGAGAAATAACTGCATTCAAAACTTTATCACCTAAAAGTATTTAGATTAATTTTCAGTAAGGTGTATTGTTGTATTTCCAAAGCTAACCATCTCAGCATACATATCCCATAAAATGATATTGCTAGATTTTCAACAAGTAAGGCTTACAGATGAAGCAATTGTTAAAAATCATAAAATTTATAGGCATAAACCCCATTAATTAATTAAGATGTTAATAATAAGTTTTTCTAAAAAGTTTATTATAAATACTAAAATTAGACTGCTTTAATAAACTAAAACCCAACGTATCCCTACTCCAAATGTAAAATAGACTGTCATGGAAATGCATTAAATTGATTTAAAATAATTTGTTCTTCATCAAAATATATTGTTTTTTGTATCATCTCGGTGCTATTTTACATGAACTGAAAAGCCTTTTTCTAATTATTTTTCTATTTACTTCCAAAAATTAAATTTGAGCTGGATAGTCTATATTTTTTTCTCCTTTTTAAACATCAGTATCCCTTCCTATTCTCCTCTAGCTGTAGTGCTACAGCTTTGAGTTTACACAGATAATTGCTGATGGCTTAGAGTTTGGACACCACAGAAAGACTGATCATTTACATATCATGATCCTCGTGCCCTCCTTCAGTCTTCTTCCTATCAACTATTTAAAGGTCCCCTGTTTATGGACCTGCCATTAGCCCATTTCAATTTTCGTTGGATGGTTGCCTTATAAATATCCTGGCATAACTGAGCTCATTGTAAATTTGAGTACTAAGTTTACAATAAAGCACCCAGAAGTAGCTACTACCTTGAGAGCTTTAGCAGCTGATAGCTGAAAAATTTTGCATGGGGCTGAGGCTTGTGTGGTCAGACATGACAATTTTATATGGAGGAAAAAGGTTCATATCACTTAGAAAGTAGGTATGGATCTAGAAATGCATTTATTTTTGCATATTTAGCTCAAAATACATTGTAAAAACAATGAAGCTTTAGAATAAAACACATGAGTTTCTACAGTGATATGTGCAGAATTTCTGCAGAAGTGCTGGCATTTAAGCTGCCAACAGAAACTTGCTCAGCATAAGAAAACTACATTATTTTTTAAGAGATCCTGAGAAATAATAAATTAAATCTAGCCAGAAATGTTTTTGCTATAAGATGCTTTTTTCCCCTGAAACGAATAAAAAACTGCAAGGTGCTGCTCAAACCTCATTAAATACAATAGCAGTTATTAAAACCATCTAATAGAAAATTTTGGTAAGAAAATTACTTTGACATTTAGTTATGAGCTTTCTCATGATAATGTAGTCTACAAAAGGACGTAGTGTTTTATGAGGAAAGTTACTTTGCATCCACAGAATAGCTTTCTCAAAAGCAAGTTAAATGGTGCATATCTGTGATGCAGTTTAAATACAATGTATTTCATAATGCGTGATATAATCCAGTGTTTAACAACTACAGAACCAGTGTCGCAACAGAAATTCAGATCCATTACTAATATTGTGACACCGGTTTCATACTTGGGCCTTACGTTATTTCTACTGTATTTAATTTATTAATCATTTACATTCTCAAATGATTTTCAGGGTAATGTTAATGAGCAAAGTATTGCAACCCAAAAGGCAGATAAATTTAATTGCATAGACCTCATTTTTGTCTAAGATAAAATTTACAGTAAAGATGGAATGGCAAACACTGTACTGTAATCCTAAATGATAGGCTATAGAGTAATATGGATTAAACAGTCATTATTTTAGTCAAAAGTCATACTGAAGGAAGGGCTAGAATTGTACTAGTGCTAGAAATGTCAATGATAGATTCTGAAGTGGACGTCTGCTGCAGAGATCTTCAAAATGTTATTAAAGTGAAAAACAATTACAGGAAGTGATGTGATTATAGGGACCTGCCTTCTTAAGAAAGCAAAAATAGCAGTTAACATGAACTAAGACTATTTTATATTTTTTTAACTTTATTTTTCAGGCAGTAATGGAAAATAAATGTGGAGTGTGTACTCACAGGCTAAATCCCTTCAAATTGAAAGGTTAAAAAAAAATTGACAATTACTTGATAAGTAATTTTAAAAAGGCAAACTTAGATATGTGAAGTAGTCACAGTGTAACAAACTGAACAGTTCAGGCTACCAAATTTACTAAGCTCAAAAACTTGACTCTGAAGGAGTTTTGGGCCCCCTGTAAGCCAAAATGTATCCCAACACAAAAAGGAAAAAATGCAAACCCTTTTGTCAGTCACAAGCAGTTAAATTAACATCCCCAGAAAGATTGTTGTAATATTTCATTAGTCTGCAAAATACAGGAAAAAAAATATATGGGTGTTGAAGTTCTCACTCCCAATTCGAGTCTTTTCTTGTTAGCTTAAAGTCTAAGCTCCTAAACCAGATTTTTTTTCTTATTTTCTTTTTCAGGTACTCAGAAAATGGAATTCAATTTACTCAGTAGAAGCTGGTTGCTATTACAAGACAAGAAACGCAAACATCACGCAAATAATCCAATCATTTTCCAGTCTTAGCTTTAAAGACAAATAAAACTAGGGTGTTCTATGTACTTTGATATCGTAGTTCAGAATGTAACCATTAATAAATATTATAAATTTATAGACAAATAAGTGAAATTAAGTTATTGTCCTAAGACTTGTCCCTCCAAAAATATTCTAATTTACTTAAAATACATTCTGTGTGTTAAGTGCACTCATTTGTTATCATTATGTAAAATAAACATTTCAATAATTTATACGAACTAAAAAAACTTAATATATAAAATTATTTATTATTTATTGATTCTTTGTTGTTATTGATTGAAGAAAGAATCAAAGAATCAAAATTATTGGTTTTATCAAATGTGTTCAATACTGTCCTTATCTAGTAGATTTCTGTGCAATGCCAAGTAATGATCTTATGAAATAAATGATGCTAGTTTCTCTTTGTTAGTCATTGCTGATTTATTAACCCTGTAATTTTGTTTTGTGTTCTCTGACCAGGATTCATATACTAACTTAACTCTCTAAAATCTACAAAAAAAAATATATTGTGACCACAAAGTCCTACAATGAAGGCAGGAAAATGAGAATATGTAACCAAAATAAGATGGTTAAGAAAGATGTTATTAATCAATCTGTACAGGATTCTATTCTTTCCATTAGTCCAGACAGTATTAAAGACCTGTATCTTAAGATTAGCTATCTAGCTTGGAATTTTCCTTCAAATTTAAGTAAGTTCCTACACATATTATGTTATATTCTATTATATTATATTTATTATCTCATATTATATTGCATTGCATTACATTGCATTATGTTAATTCATGAAGCATGTTTGACTGTACCGAACAGTGGCCTATGTGCTTTCATGAAAATTTTGTTTACAAGTCCAATTTTAAGTATAAAAATTTGGAATTAATCAATGCTTTATTTATTTTACACAAGTTGTATTTTCTGTTTGCTGAAATTTAAGACTTTTTTATTCCTATAATTTCTTTTGAATACAATTAGAGTTGTACAGATAGTACTTGTTTGTAAAAGAAGCTTTTTTGTTTTAAAAAAACCTAATCTCAGTTCTCTGCAGGTTTTAGTCTCGGATATTAAAGGCTATAAATATGCTACTAAAGATCTGGAGTAAATTTTGTAATGAGCAATTTCCTTTGTACTTGAATTTTAAGCTTGCATTATATAAAAAAATTACATATATTAAAATTACAAAGTTAAATAGATATCTCATGACCTGGTAGAAACAAAACATGACAACAAATTTCCAAGGAAAATTTTTTAAGTTCTGTACTTACACATACAACACTGTTCTGGTATCACCAACTTTCCCAGCATCTCCAACAGTAAGAGTATCATAGCCTCTTTCCAGTTCAAACTCTTCAAAAGCAAGCTTTATGACCTATTAAAAGTAAATAAGTCAGTTATATCAGGTTAGCTGATCTATTCTAGTCTTAGAACAAACTATTTGGATACCATAAGTCAAGTCATGAAGCACTCACTCATGATCTCATTATTTGGTTTGAGAAAAATATATAGAAAAGGAGAAGTGGAGAAACTTCTGTATTTTCTAATACGAAGAAGGAATACTTTGCCATAGTGTTTCAGTGGTATCATATACTAAAGATGCCAGTCACCTCTAACTGGTGATAATTGTTCTTATTATTGAAAAGTTATTATAAACAGCAGTAAAAACTTTTTTTTTTTTTTTTTTTTTTTTACTATAATAACTATAGAAAAATTACATGGCACAATACTGGAAGTATATGAAGTGAAAACATTCTCATCTGTCGAATTATACAATAACAATACGGCAAGTCTGAAGTATCCATTCATAAGAAGGTGGAGGAGAATGGTGCACAAAAACAGAGTAGCAGAAATTTTCTTACATAAATTACTAATACTAAACTGATTTCACTCAATGTCTAAACATGAATTGTCCAGAAGATTAAAAATGTATCCCTCAGAATTGTTTCAAAAAGTATTTATAATTTACTGAAACTGTAATTTGATAAGATAAAATAAAGTATGAAAATTGATTTAATTTTGTACGGAAGACCACTTATAAGACAAGCACTTTTGGGAGTTCTGTATTGATGAGAAGTAGTTGCAGGTTATATGTGTGTATATGTATGTACACTACACCTTTTTGTACTTTGATACCAAGTTTTCTGCAGAAAATTTGATATGAAAGTGCAGAGTCACAGTGATTTTCCACAAAATTATTCATTTTATCTTTATACTAAATTTTGCAGATACCCCTGGGCAGACTTTCACACAAGTTCAGACATTGCATAAAAATGCAATTAACTTTTATTCTTTTTTTGTGGCTAAAACCAATATTTGAGTCACATTTGGGCTTTCTGTATCAGCCGTATTATGTTGCTATTTTGGCAGAAACATCTGAAAAAAACAATGGTTTTCATCCACTTAAGTTTATTTCTGTGTGATCTTCAAGGCAGAATTTATCTCATCCAAACTTTAGCCCTGTAAAAAGGCAGCATCCAAGGTAAGCTAGTTGTTTAAATTTTCTCAATATTAAAGAGGAAAGGCAACACATCTCATTTCTCTGTGTTGGAATGGAAAGAGTCTAGTTCTATCAACTTCAGAGAGGAACTTAGACTACTGGAGTAGATGAGGCTTACAATAAACTATGTTGCTTCAGTTTCTAACCCAGAGAAAAGCCTGTTTTTAAGGAAATACCCATTGATCTAAGATAATATATTGCCTCTTGCTATAAATTCATGTCTTGCTTTTCATACCTGGCTTTGTCACCTCTGCTATTTGCATGTTTATGTTTTTAAAAGTAAGCTAAAATTCACCCCTCGCATGTCTTAAAGTGGAGTTAATGTTTACAGAACTGTCATTAAAAGTTAGAAGAGCAGGAGGTTTAAAGAAAAGCTAAATGATCCTAGGATATCCATAACTATGAAAAACATTATTAACACAAATATCTGTATAACGATTTTCGCAACAGTTAGAGGTTTTGTTTTGTGATCTAATACATGTCCTTTACAGCACATTTTGCAGACCTGACAGATTTTGAGATGAAGCGTACTGCATTATCTACATTATGTTTCAATAATCAGGCAATACGATGTAGATAAAATAATATACAATTCCATCTGCTCCTGATGTATCTTCTACTATTCCTAGATTATAACAGTGGTTAACATGCAAAATTTCATTACTAAATCAAAACTAATAAAGCCAAAGAATAACAAGAAAAATACACAAAAACATAAAAGCAAAGTTGTTTCTGGCAATAAAAATAACTACATATATAAGACTTTTACTTTTAATACAAATTTTATTTTATATGTGTGGAGAAAACCTGGTAGAATATTCCATGAGAAAATATGGTAATGTATTATTTAAATATGCTCCATTTGGTTAGACTCACAAACACTTTCACATTGCAATTTAAAAATAAATGTGAATGTTCACCTCTTTAATAATAAAATAAGTTACAAAAATTTAATTGGCTATAAACCACAAATGAAAGATTTAAAGTCCTGGTTAAGTTTATAGGAAATGTCACAAGAAATTTTTCTTTATTGGAAATACATTGTGTTTGAAGAAATATTAGACAGTACTAAACAAAATCTTGTTATCTTTACTTTCATGCTAATTGTTATCCTTTGCTAACACATAAAATGTGTTGATAAGACATTCAAGTGGTTGACAGTTAAGAGGTATAACTTAAATTCCTTTAATCAGATTCATAAAACGTGAATTTAACCGTGTAAACATTAAGAACCCAGTCTAATCATGGCTCCTTCTACCATCAGTGGACAGAAAATGGTACCCAAACCACAAGTAACATTACCTGTCTGAAGGTGGACCAAACTGCCATTTAGAGTTACCCTTTCCACTGACTATATGGAGGAGTTTGGATGATTATGGGAGACTAGTGCTTACACAGACATATTGAGATAAAATTAGTTCTTCTGTAGATAAAGCTTTGAGTCATCGGAAGGATTTTTAAGATTTGTTAGATGGCAGAAGGGTTGTTTGTCTGTTTATTTTTGAGAAAGAATGTGTCCTGGTTCCAGCAGGGATGGGGTTAATTTCCCCAAGGAGCCGGCAGGGGACACAGGTATTCCATCCCCTGTGAGCCATGCCCGGGCTATAGGGGGGCGCTGCCGGGGGAGGGGGCAGGNGCCCACGAGGTTTGCCTTTTTCTTCCGTTTTCCCCGCGGCTGTGGGGCTTGAGCGAGCGGCCGCGTGGTTCTTTGTTGCCGCCTGAGGCCAAACCACGACAGAATGTAAGACAGTTTCTATGGATATAGACATGAGTATAGCATGGGAAAAATTTAAAAGGATTGAACCAATATCAGCTAGAACAATATACCTATACAGGGTCAAATATTATTGATTTGTCTACTGGGGGAAAAGAAGCAGCTCCAAGACGCTTCTCCAGATTCAATGTTGTTTGCAATTACCCCCCACCCCACCCCCCAGTAATACTAATCTGATCTTCATCATTAAATATGTTTACTCTGAACTGATTAAAATTAAAAAAAAAAATCATTAAGAAAAATTGGAAACACAAACATTATTTCCAAACCTATTATATTTGTTTCTGGATGATCAATTATACTTCTTACAGAAGAATGATCTTGTTTGCTTTCTGAAATGTATGAGACCAAATTCCCTCATAAGCAATTCAGAATGATTACTTATGATTAGATAAATAGACTGTGAAAACAAAAAAGCTTAAAAATATGAGACACCTAAGGAGGTACCAAATAGAAACTCTGCAAGTTAATTTCCTGTCATAATTATTTTTTCCTTAGAAGCATTTTCCTTTATCCTAGCCACTCCCACACTTCATATTTCTGCTGGCATAATTGCTATAGGAAGTAATGGGGAAAGGCAGCACAAGAGTTGTAATAGCAGAAATTTCTGTATGGACGTTCTTCCTGGAAGTGGCAGTAGGGAACACGGCAAGGTGACATTTCCAAAATGCCTAGGTGTACATGTTCTTTTCACTACGAATAAGACATACTTTATTATCTTTTAAATATGTTAGAAAATCATGCATTTGATATAGTAAATACAAAGTAAAATGTGAGAGCAGTAAATTCTGTTTTAAGGTGCAAGCAGAAAAAAGAACTACCCTTAAGATGTCTCTTATATTTACAAGCAGATCAAACAAATAATTTCAAAAAAGAACATATGTGCCAGTGGACATGTGTCTTATTGAAAAAAAAAAAAAGTGACATAAGAAACAGGGCCTCCTTGAAGGAGCTTCTCTTAAAGACGAGAAAGTGAAGTGAGGCAATTTGTTGCCTCAGTAAAACTATAGTAAAGTTTATGAAGGAATGGGAAAACAGAATTTAAGATTCTTAATTTGAAGTTTTAAAATTGTAAATCAAAAATGCATCCATTGTAAAGGCTTTTGATGAAAGCTGTTTCAGCTGTTACAGGTTACTCCATTGACGTATTAGCTTCAAATATAATGGTATTTTCCTACTCTGCATCTTCTCCCTGTTGCTATGTAAAATTTGAAAGTAACATGATAATGCAAATGTTTTTGACTGTCATTTCTTTTACAGACACCTCATGCTCAAATGGATTTGGAAGCAAAAGAAGCCATTGCTACAGGGACAAACATGGAAATATCGCTATAGTCTTTCAGATTCTTAAATCTTTTTAAGTTTTCTGGAAGAAACAAGCCAGATGCTTTAACCAAAGCTTTAAATCAGGTCTTGGAGTATCTATTTCACTTAAAGAACAACATAATATAGAAGCAATGTCAAAAGATGATACCAGCTTTAGAGAATACATACATGGATCCAGTATTCCCTAAAACACTAATGTGCTATTTCCCTAGTCCACCCTTCCCTGCAGTGAAATGCCTTCAAGTCTTGAGTCATTGTGACTATGCCCAAAGTCCCATTGAAGAGGAAACATATATCATTGACTAGAAATAGCAATAAAACTAGGTAAATCTTATGCACAAATTCTATGGATGATTAACTTTGAACTACAGAGATCTCCTCTTCAGCAACTCAAAAAACCGCAAGACTGTCCATATAAAATTAGTTGATCACAGGATCACAGGATAATCACTATTTTGAGGTACAAGTTATAAACATAGAGGAATGCCTTATAGAAGTATGACCACAATACTGAGACCACAGCAACAGTAAGCATGCAGAAAATACACGTATGGGAACATTTTCTGAAATATGAGGGAGTTTTTTTTTAAGAAAGTAACAATGCTTCTCGCTTCTCAGGATCATACAAATATAGAACATTTTTAAATAACAGAAACAATGAGAATTTATTATAAATATAACTCTTTTTACAAGAATGTAAATTTGTAACCAGGTTTCAGTTCATTTAAATCAAAATGAAAATAATGAAATTCTGAAACAAAATACATCAGAGAAAATGTTTAATTAAACTACAAATTTATTAAATAATGTATTAGGAACTTTCCAATATTTCACATGTTCAAAGGAGAAATATGGCGCAAACAGCTACTGGAACCTGTAAAGCTATGCTGCTTGGTAGCCACTAAGTATATGCTATATTCACTTCCCTGTATACCAGTAGCTAAAGTGGAAGCCTAAGTACCTAACGTATCTGCAGACAACAGAATGATGTCTTAATTGGAACCTGAATCCAATCCCCTGTAACCACCATCCCTGTTAACACAATCCACTGAATAGTGTAAAGCTGGTGACTGCCTGTAATGGTTTTGGCTAATTTTCTTCATAGCAGCTTGCATGGTGCTATGTTTTGGATTTGTGATGAAAACAGTGTTGATAACACACTGATGTTTTAGTTGTTGCTGAATGGTGCTTGCACAGCGTCAAGACCTCTCTGTTTCTCACACTGCCCCACCAGTGAGGCAGCTGGGGGTGCGCAAGGAGCTGGGAGGGGACACAGCTGGGTCAGCTGACCCCAACTGATTCCATACCATATGACATCATGCTCACCTGTAAAGGCTGGGGGAATAAAGAAGAAGGGAGGTCGTTTGGAGTTATGGAGTTTGTCTTCCCCAGTAACTATTATGTGTGATGGAGCCCTGCTTTCCTGGAGATGGCTGAACACCTGCCTGCTGATGGGAAGCAGTGAATTAAGTCCTTATTTGGCTTTGCTTGCACGTGTAGCTTTTGCTTTATTTATTAAACTGCCTTTATCTCAACCCATGAGTTTTCTCACTTCCAAGTCTCTCTTCCGTCCTACCAGAGGGGAGCGAGCGGGCGGCTGTGTGGGGCTGAGTTGCCTACCGAGGTGAACCCACGACACTGCCTTACATATCGCCAAGCTTGTTCTTGCATTATGAGTTGCCCATTACTTAGAGTTCCCTCTATAGGCCTTTCCACCTCTACTCACATTAAAAGAAGGTAAATGTCTGAAAAGAGATGAAGGGATTTTGTTGTTTTGTTTTGTTTTTTTTCTTTCTTTTTCTTTTAATTACTAACTCTGGAATGTTAGAGGATTTTTTTTTTTTTTTGAAGGAATGGTAACAGTCAGGTTTACAAATAATTTTACTCAGAAGATGTCAACATGCTTTACAAAACAAGGCTTTCCTTATTACTACAATTTTAGTCTGAAATACTGAGCCATAAAATAAGTTGCAAAAAACAATTCATTCACCCAAGAAATGGTAGTATCCAGATTCCTAATTAATTTCTCTGTTCATTATGTAACACCGTCTTCCTTGAAATGATGTAAAAACGAAAGGTGTCAAGTATAATCAAGTTTGTTTCTGGTGGCATTTTTTTCTCTGTTTCTTTGCTTATTTTTACAAGAAGTTTACTCACTTTTGGGCTTGTACGCAATACAAGGGGAGAATGTTGTTTACATTAATTGTTAGGTAAATATATATTTGAGAAAAAGGTGTGGGTTTTTACATCAGGAGGACACAATGTTTTAATTTTCTTCTAAAAAGCATTTTAAAGATTCATCTACATAACTCAAGAACTGCATAATTATTACCTTAAAAGAGAAAATGGATCCAAAAGCATAAAGAATTTAGCAGACTAGTTGTGATTATAACTTCAAACGTGTACTGAAGTATTACTAATCAGTATAATAAAACAAGAAGAGAAAGAGCGAAAATTATGACCTTAAAACAGATTATCAGGTTGAAAAAAGAGATTTTTTCTTACATATAACAATCTTGTTTATTTTGACAGTTCTGCCTAAATTTCCCGCAATGGTCAGACTATACTAAGGTATACCAGTGTCTAATTCAGTATTCCTAAGATACATACCTCCACTGTAAATGTATAGGAAAAAAATTAAGAACACCAGTTGTATCTGAAGGTGTAAATGCCTATGCCCATACATAGATCATGGATATATATAACATAACTCATAGCAAATTTTGCATCCAGATGACATTTTAGTTAACAAGATATAAATTGTATTCCATTTGTAGATCATCTGCTCTTTTCCAGATAGTAAAGATGATTCAGAATAATTTTAACTCATTAAAGGTAATAAACATTGTGTCTATACAACATTTTCATCCTACCAAGGAATTTGCTTGAGATTCAATGAAGATATTTCATCTCAGATATAAAAAAAAACCCAACCGTACGTAAAACTGTTATGAATTTAGAAAACATAAATAGTATCTTAAAGATAGAATACTTAATTACCAATTTTGCTCTTAAACCAGTGAAATAATAGATTAGCTGATATTCTTGAGATTGAATTTTGTAAAGTGAAAGACAGCAAAACATTTCTTTTTTTTTCATATTCCTTTAGGAAACAAGTTACTTCTTTAGCCTCAAAGCCCTGAAAAGGTAAACCATTAAGCACAGCAGTATTATTCATAATTTGGCATAGGTACATCTGCAATCAATAAGATGCAAAATTAATAACTCATAACTCTCAGGTTGAAATAGGCTGTCTCCAAACAGACAAAATAATGTTTAGGCCAAAAATAAGGGCCTGTCCTGCAAAATTTTAATTCCTCCATGTATTGTTGAAAGACAGAAAATTTACTGATAACACTTGGACTATTCTGTTTCTTATTTTGAAGAAATGTTGAAGGCTTTGCATACTACCTTTATTCAATAATTGCAGTTACTTAAAAAGCATTTATAAAAATAAATTTGCTTATTTTTCAATATTGGCATTATGATTTACACTCCTCATTCACAGGAACTTACTTTCCGTTTAGCTCCAACTAATGACTTGGAAAGGAACCTAATAACCACACCTGGTAGAAATTAAAGATAAAAAGCAGAAAACAGTAATAATAAATCAAATGTCAGTAATAATGTAAAATAAAGGGTGCTGATGCTATTTTAAAAAAGAAAAAAAATAATCACAAGAATAAAAAAATTAATAATTTTCAAATCCAATAGTTTGTTTTACAGCAAGTATCACCAGCTGCCTGCCTGATACCCCAAACATTTCTTGGGTAAGTAAACACAGATTGTCCTTTTCTTCATCACTTTTCGTTCTTGGATTGCCTATGATAACAGGTTTTCTGTCTTCTCTTCATTGAATGTACTTGCCATATCCAACATAGCCATTCCTCAGCAAGTTAATTAAGGCTGGATAATTTGAGATTTTTAAAAGACAACAATAGCAATAACCTAAAGAAAATCGGTTCATTTTGTTTATTAGTAAAGGTTAAGAAGTGATTTGACACTGATCTTAGAATAGTCTTATGAGGAAGAATTTTCTGATAATGTATATATATAGTAATAGTGGCTGGAAGCTACCATTAGAAAAAATATAGAATTAACTGCAAAAATAAAAATAATACAATTCTTTTTATTATGAAGTACCATTTTTACTGGTAGCTGTTGATTATGTAAAACAGTTCTATAACTAATCATGTATTTAAGTAATTTAAATACATCCACAGTAAGGCAATGAGCACATCATTAAACACAGTTTTGTTTCCTGTGTAGAGGAAGACACACAACCCCCCCACACACATAATGAAGATTTCAGAGTTAACAGAGCTGCCACAATCTGTTAGTCAGTCAGATAAGCAGCTTGTTGCCAATTTAGATTTTAATCTTCAGCAATAGTGTCTAGACATCATGTCAAGTTTCAGTTTACCATCTTAACCATTAAGACATTTCCCTCTCTTTTTGGTTTGCTTTATATATACACAAATATGTTGCCATTTCTAAATACACAGAACAGTATAAACCATTAAGGTTATTTTTGAAGGTAAATACCAAAGCAAAATTAATGTTTCACAAATCTACGCGAGTCATATTTTTAATGAATTATCAATCAGCTTGATTTAAGTCTGAAAGAGAAAATCAAAATTAAAATAATAAAAAGCAAAATTGCAAGAGGAGACAAACAAACATATATTCACACTAAAAGGTTGAAATTAATAACTTTTGGACAATTTTAATGACAATTCTCTGATATAGTAGCATGTTCTTCTATTTCTCATTTTCTGCCAAAGGAAAATGCCAAGTATATAGCTTTCAGTTTTGCTCCTGCTGCTGCTCCAACTGTCAGAATATCAGCAGGAAACAAATATGGAAGTATAAGCTTTAAAGAAACACCATACACTATCCTGTTTTGTTGTTTTTTTTTTTTATTTCTTTTTTTAACAGATTAATGGAAAAGAAAGCAAAAACCCATGCATTCATTACTACCTTTCCTTGCCATTCATGAAAAATAATTCCAACTATCTTTATATATTTGGAGATCTTTTTCAAAACATCTTAAGTACTGTTTCTAAAATGGTGAGCAGCACCCACTTGTGGAAAAGACGCAGCAATAATAAAAAGTAAAGAAAGACTTTTAGATTTGCTGTTCAAAACAAGGTCTGAAAATACCCAGTGCATATGATTTTTTTTGACCTCAGAAATTCAAGTTGGAGAAACATACTTAGTTTACCCTGTTTGTTGTCTTACTTCCTACAGTCTTTAAAGAATAGGTTAATTTTATGAATTAATCCAAAGCAGACACATGGCTTGATAGAGCACAAGAAGTAAAGGGCTACATGAAGAAGTGGTTACATATCAAAGGTACACATCCATTTATACAAACACACATCATTCTCTAGACAGAGCCCTACGCAGAAATTTGGAGAGTTAGATCTCAGCTCTGCTATTATCATGTAGTACTTCAGGCAATTCATTTTTTAATAACATAATTCCTCAAGAGTTTTCTAATATTTTAATTCTTCTTACTTAAACTTCATGTAAAACATGAAAAAATATAACAAACATTCAAACTTCAGAAAAGGTAGATATTAAAAAAAAAATCTAATAAATTCTGTGTGTCCCAAATCAAACATTACTGTACAAGATAAATTGAGACAATTCATACGCATTTGTAATGGTGTGTTGGCCAGTGGAATATCCAGGAGGTAACAGTAATAAAATAACAAAGCTGTGTTTGCATTCCTGACCTTAAATAAAAATTCATTCTGGGAAATCTATATGCTCATAACCAAATTAAGTAGTTCTAACTCAAATGTTAGTTTTGGCTGAACATGTTGGGTAAAACCTATATTTCATGCATTCTATAGCTATGAAACTAATTTTAAAGATAGTTTCCTTCAGTACTAACAGTCTATTAACAGTAGCAGAGAAGTCCTTAAGTACGTGTTTTTTCTGAGAAGTAGAGTACTTCAGCTTGTTAGTTTCTTGTTATTATGGCAAAATAGTTCCAAGGACACAAACTATTTCATTTAGAAGGGTGACAAATCTTGGCATAGCACTGTGTTGTGCAACAAGGCAATTGAAGTGAATACTGGAAAACCTCCAGAGGTACAGGGAGATGCCTAAATATTTGTAGAAGTAAATGCCTCAGAAAATATATCAGTGGAATTAATCTGCTAGAAATGTGTACAATCTTAGAGTTCTACTACTGTTTAACGCTATTCAGAATAGAAAGTGGAAAGGTCTGAGCCATACTGAGCCAAGTTAGAAGCTCTGATAAAGCAGATATGCTACTGCGCTAATGGAAGATTGTATTTATGGAAATGAACTTCTAGAGGAAAGGCAAACAATAACTCAGGATATAGTCTATCCTTCTTTGGGCAAAATTCAGATACCCACACTCAGCTATTTTAAGTCATTTAAGATGCTGTCCTGGTTTGAGGCAAAACAGGACCAATTTTGTT
>VZSZ01001504.1:2896-29061 GCA_013398815.1 Ibidorhyncha struthersii
GACGGACGGACGATGACGGGGGGGACCCCGGCCTCCCCCGGCCTTTTTTTCGTAGCTGGGGTCGGTGGTGCCCGGGCCGGTTAATTAACTTAATCCTAGCCGAGCAGGTGGAGGCGGGAGGTGATGGTGACAGGCGCGTCCCATGTCCCCCCCTTGCCACCCTCTGGGCAGGGGATAAAGGACTCCGCGCCGCCACCCTGCCCGCAGCTAGGAGCCAGCGCCAACGCTTTTCCCCCCAAAATTTGGAGACAGCCCTAAACTGGCCAGGGGAAAAAAACCCCAACATTATAAAAGAATTTAAAAAATCCCTGCTGGCCCTGCAGCCTGTCCCCGCTGCTCCGGCACCCAGACGTGCTTCAAGGGGAGAGCGATCCGGGAAAGGGACAGGGACCTCTCTCGTTCGTGCCCGGTCCCCAGGCTTTCCCCGGTACGTTTCGCCAGCTCAAAACTGGCACCCGATGACCTGGCTGACGAGCATCAGGTGCGAGTAGGAGCCACCCGATGGATTTTGACATTGTCCATCTGGTTTCCCTGAAAAAGCAGACGGCATCCACGCAGCCTGTAAGTGCATTAGTGAGGAGATAACGCTTTCTACCGAGAAAAGCTGAAAAACATGCAAAACTTCATTTGTTTTTCAGCCCTGTCTCACCCTCCCCTGCTATCTCCCACTATTTTCCCAACTGCCAAAGCACACGCGGGCTTTGCCCTGTGCCAGCTGTGCTTTTCCTTCCGTCCTTCAGCTAACGGAGAGGACTTTTCCAGTTAGAGCTAAGGGATGCTGAAGCAATAGCTGGATGGCAGGCCATGAAGGCAAGGACAGACAGGGAACCCTTTAGGCCAGGCCTGACAAGCTGGTGGCTCATCACAGCAGTACAGGACTGCTGCAAGGGACCAAGGCCAGACCTGGATTAGTAGCCAGAGAGGATTGCTCATCACCTCTGACTGCAGGCAGCCCTCGGAATAACTGTGGGCCCCAACATTGGGTTACCCCGGAGCTGCTTTTCCTCTCATCCAAACCTGGGAGGGGAGAAGGGAGAAGCCTTAGTCTATTTACATGGGACAGTCCTGGGCCAAAAGTAGCAAGGAAGGAGTGTCATCTTCACAGTTTGTGAAATGTTTGCCATAACCACAGTACAGCAGAGGTGTGTGAAGACTGTTTTTCAAGCTTATGGCTGATGGGAGTCAGAGGCAGGACTTCGATGCTGTGCAAGAATTAGGATCAGACTTAGTTGGTTTCAACTGCCGTTAAATGTCATTATTTGGTGAGGGAAACAAATTGTAAAATGAAGAAGGGGAAACAAAGGGAGATGCAAGTTGTATTGCGTACGCAAGCTACACATTGTCCCCCTTGCCCTCTTTTTTAAAGATTTTTCAAGAAGAGACAATAAAGCCCATTAAAAACAAAACACAGCCCAAGTCAGTATCTGATGCTGGTAGGTAGAGCTGTTCCAGCAGCCTTTCATCTGAGGAAGCAATAGCGAGCAGAACTGAGCTCTCTCAAGGCCTTCAGGGAACCGTGGAGAAGCAGGTCACTTGCCAGACTGCGTGTAGGCAAAACTGCCTACAACGAAGTGAAAACCTGACCCTGGTGCTCTTCCTCTTAGGTATAACCCAAGAGATGTCACTGGCAACGAACCGAGATTAGTAGCAATCTCACCCTCCTGTGTTACCAATGCTCCTGGGGAGTGTTCCCCTGTGTTAAAACCTGCAAGTTGCCTCGTATTTAGTACAGTATTATTAGATGAAGCAGAAATTTTATGAGCTATTAAATATCATTAGACATCATAGATCTCATCTCTACATCACTTTGAATCATCTATTATCTTAATCAAAATCGTAACAGTTAAGTCTTAGATCCTGCGTATTCCAGTTCTACGTTACTACATAACTAGGTAACTATCATAAAAAATTAATAGCAATGAACTCTTGTTTAGGCCCTTTTATTCAGAGAGCATGGTAAGGGCAGCAAGAGATTAAGCAAGCACAGCACTGACAGAACGCAGCCTGGAGAACTGAAACCCTGTGTATGGCCAACAAATTTATAACTGAAGAAACCATAGTCATTACGTATAGCTTCAATTTGTAAGTTGATATTGCACCAATCACTCTGTCCAACTTCAAGCCAAAAGAAATACAATATATATTAACCAAATAAAGTGTGGAATTTAGAATGTGCTAGTTGTTTTAAAGGCACCCAGTTAAAAAAAAAAAAACAAAACCAAAAACCCTGCCCCAAACAACAACCAAACTGAAACCAAAACAAACCCGAGACAAAGAAAAGACTAAGGTACAAGAATTCAGGCCTGTTTCAGCTTTACAAGGTGTGAAACGTAAAATGCTCCTACTTACAGCACTGGATGCAATCACAATCTGCTCACTCTATCTGCAGCTGAGATCTGAGGGTACAAGTGAGCTTGGAAATCAGGTAATTATGGATAACTACACTTTCTTGCCACCACGCAGGGAGTTACCAGCCTGGAGCTGGGAGGCTGTAGGTGACAATGTATATCCCATGATCATAGGATCACAGAATTGTTGAGGTTGGAAGGGACCTTTAAGATCATCGGGTTCAACCATTAAAAGTGTAAACCAACCATTCCAAGTGTACGGCCTGACACGCCTCACTCTCTGTCCCTGCTTGAGGACGAGATACAAAGTTTATGACCTTGAGCTTCAGCTTCTTTTTAACCTTAGGCTCTTCTCTTCTATCCATTCAAGTTGTGTGACATGTAACATCAAAATATCCATATTGAACAGCAAGCCCATAAACAGTTTTCCTATCCAAAGGACTAGAAAGTAGTATGAAAGAAAAAAAACATTTTCCTTTATTCTAGTTTGATTTCAAGTACGGTACGGTTGTATTCATGTTTCCATCACTGAAAATTACTTTTGTATCAGAGGTGTACTGGAGGATAAAACAAAGCTCATAAATGCACGCCCCCCCCAACGCACAATGAAACAATGACCTTAACACTTATTTACTGCACATTTGTGATTGCTTTGCAATACAAGGATGTTTTAAGAAAGTATGAGACATACTTGAGAAGCCCTTGCCCCTTCTCCCAAAGGGTTAAATCAAGGCAGCATTTTTTGACTTACAAGTAAAACCAGTCAAATCAAGTAGCAGCTCACATCCAGATGGTTTTGCCAGCTCCCTAATTTTTGAAAAATACGTTAAAATCGAGCGACTAGATTTTTCTGTGAAGATAAAAATTCGTGTGCTATACTGAAAGCAGTATATGAAAGCCCAATAGTCATTCTGCCCGTCACCAGGAAAGGGTCCTTGCACGTACGGCTTCAATGATGACTTTTTGGTAAAGCTGTTTCTCAAAAAAAGCCCAAGAAGTCCCAGTTTAGAACGAACACACCAATTGCACAAACGCATGCACACATTGCAATGTGAAATGTAGTTCTCATTCAAACTGCTTACAGGACCTAACTTTACAGAAGATGAGCCAGTTTATTGAAATTTTCCAAATGGCTATCCCTCTTTTCAAAGGGACAAAAGGCAGCGTATAGATTTTTCATATCATAGGTATTGATGAAGCAAGGCTGTCTGTTTGTAAGAAATGCCATCAGAGGCCTACAGAGAAAGAAAAACCCGCATCTTACAATTAAATATGCCCTTAAAAAAAAAAACCTTAAACACAATAATGCAAAGAAACCAATTTTGCTCTGCTGCTTAATTAGGTCTCCTGCCTGTAGTAGGCCATCACATTATGTTGACCTATGCAATACTTCATGGAAGAGTCACCTCCAGAGAGGCCGAAAGCCATTTCCATCAACTGTATTGATGCTGACACTAAAATGGTAATATGTCTAACAAGGAGGAGGAAGGGAGATCTGATTGTTTTGTGAATAAGCTCACATTTATGTTTTAGAAAAGTTAGATATTTTCCAAATTATGAAAAACAAAAAAAAAAAAAGTTTCCTCATTCTCTTTTTGCTAATTCAATATTTGAGGCAACATCAAGGATTACAGTGCTTATAACATGTTTTATTCAATTCACATAGAAAAGCATGCAGTATTAATGTAAAATGGTACAGTATTAATGTAAAATGTTCAGTGCACATTAGGTAAACAAATCATTAGCATACAAACCCATTTTTATGGTCTATACAGGCATACTGGACACATTTAGCATAACAATGCTTTTTAGGAACTAAATTAAAAATTGTGCTTAACTTCAAAAAATACAAGCCGTGTTTGCAGTGTTGAAGAAATGTTTTCTAACTGAAGTGGTGTAACCCTGAAAAGAAAGAGGCTGCTACCTTACACCCACTTAAAACAAGAGTTTCAGTACAGTACAGTGCTATGAAACAGTCCAAGCAGCAACATTTCCTCTGGGAGGCAAGTTTTATGGCAACTGACACTGTTTTATAGCAATTTCATGAATCCATAGGATATATAGCCAGTAGCTGCCTTACACGCACAAAATGTAATCTTTAGGAATGGGAAATGTAACCTTTAAAACAAATTCTTACATAAATGACTGACCTGACAAGACCACTTAAAACAAAACTCTCCTGTCCAAGGGAGCCATTAGCTGTGCTCACAACTGGAAGATCATGAAACCTGGAAACATAAAAAAGCATCCGAAACCCCCAAGTAAACAAAATGCCCAGCCAAAGAAAAGAATCTGGAATGATTCTTCCCTGGGAAAGAGCTTGTAATGGGCAAGGGAACATTCAGTTTTCACATAGTCAAAAAAGACAGGATCAGATTGCATGGAAGTCATTAAAAATTAAGTTCACCTGTAAATATTAAACATTTGCAGGCTGATTACTTTGAGTCATGTTCGATTTCCAAGCAGAGTCAATTTTTGGTGGTTTTCGACGGACTAGCACTGGAAAGGCTGCTTTGAATTTTCCTCTTGGTCGACTGACTGACATTTTTATTTTTCCTTTCAGCTATAAAGGAGGACACCCAGGGAGGATTAAGCGGATTGTGCAGGTCAGATGACATCTTTAGAAAGCAGGAACCAAACTTTTGTTCCTCAAACAACCTTTGCGAGTTACTGAATAGTGAACTCTGGGAAAAATCTCTTTGAAATAAACAGTTTGGAGGTTTGATATCACTAGCCACTACATTTTGGCCTGTAAACAGAGGAAAGTGGTCATTCATATCTAGCTCGGACGGGGAGAGGATGGAAAACATAGCGGGTTTCCAGCCAGTTCTGTCAACTGTTAGATCGCTTGTCTCCGAACACTTCATACTCTGTTCCTCATTCATCTCTTCCAGTTTCTTCTCTGTTTCATTCAGAAGCTTAGAGCACTCTGTTGACTTTGAAGAATTATCAAGATCAGAGGACTTGAAATTATAGCACGGACTCTTGCTGTTGTCTGATTCAGACATCATTGAGTCCAACTCGGAAATTTTATCGAGGTAGGCAGCATCCATAGATGCCTCACTGGAGGTTCTTGTGCGATTCATTTCAGAAGAGCAGAGAGTATGTAACCTTTTAGGTAAACAAGAACTTGTTTTATCACTGGACTTCGACGATGTCTCATCTGACTGACCAGCTACTGAATTTTGCTCTGATTCATCAAAATCTAAGTTCTCAGCAAAATTTGCTGGGCAGGTCCCCCAAAACCCTGATTTTCCTGTAGTAAAACAGTTTAGCTTCTTTTCACTATTACAGCTGCTTGTGCTGTGCTCTGGAGAATCTTTGCTGCAATCATCTGAAGCGTCACAAAACTCTTCAAATTTCAGTTTTCTCAGGAATGTTGACGGTTTCCTTGCATTTTCTTTTCCATCAGGAGTGTTCAACTGAAGGCGACTGAGAGACAGAAAAGGAGTGCAAGGTGGTGGAAGATCATAAAGTTCTTCATCCTTATATGGGGTACATTGCTCAATTTTATTCCACTGCTCTTCTAAGCAGGCATCCATATTTGTAGTATTTTCATCCAGGAGAACCCCCTGACACCCTGGAAATAGTTCTTTCTTTGGGGCACACTGGGTATTTGAGCCATTTGAACTGTCTTGACGAGAAGAGCTTAAGCAAGTTCCACCACTTGTCAGCTGTTCAAGACTGTCAGGACTTTGACTGGTAGTCAAAGCTTTTTTCTCCTCAACTTGAGTTTTCAAACATGTATCTTCACTGCTCTCAGCTCCCTTAGCATCTGTGGAAAGCGCTCTCTCACTAACAGCACTCACTGTCTGGGTTCCTTCACCTGCATTTTTCAGCTGTAAAAGCTGACACTCCATTTCTTCTATGTATTTATCACTTCTTTCCAGTGCCTTTTTTAGACGGTTCATTTCACGTTCACTTTGTTCTACTTTGGACTGAAGCGCAGCTACTGTAAACCTACCAAACCTGCAAGAAGTAAAAAAGAAAGAAAATATTAAGCTGGAAAAAGACATTCTTGTGGTGCTTTGCAAGCTCTTTTCAAGAAAGAACAAAGCTATTAAACATTGTGTTAATTTGAAAACAAAAGTCATAACTTTGCTCGTTATGAAAAAAAGTCATCATCATGTACAGGTGGAGGTGAATACCTGAAAAGCCAAAATTAAACTATTAGTGGTAGTAAGGCAATAACAAGCAGATTACCCTTCCAGGGGCTGGTTCTATCAATTCAACTCAAATATGCATGAAGAATTATCCCCTAAAACAATGGCAAGATTTATGATAACATTTGAACAGTGGTCCACATCTTGAAATATTTACATTCAATCATTTTCCTACAGTACAGCAGTGTTTTACAATACATTTCTTACACAATGTCACCTTGTCAAATATAAAATGCCAATATGAAATTCAGAAATTGCAATAGTCCTTTGAGGTGGTTTAAATACTTATATAGACCATTTCAATTATGCTCCTGTTAGATATACAGCTTTTCCTCAGCCATCGCATGGATGGTACTTCCACTTACTTCAGAGCTACTTGTTTTTTTGAGCTTTACAACCAGAACAATCTAATTTCTTCCTTGACTCCAACACAGAAAACCTGCCACTTGCTGTTTGGGAAAGTTGTGTGTTCATGGGGCTTCCAGCTTGAGCACATTTTCAACTGCCAAGATACGGACTTGCCTTCCCCCCATCCTCCACCAGCTTTCATGACTGACCTTCCCCAGAGGGCAGGTGAAGGTTTCAGCTATATGCCCTGACTAATTCTAACATGTCACTGACAGGTGGGCACCAGGGAATTCCCCACTCCAATCCGAGGCTTTCAATCTACAGAAAGAAAAAAAACAATTAAAGTTCTGGTATTATTAGGAAGGCAGAAAGGACCTGCAGCCACCCTACAACTCTGACACATAAGATTTTGTATCACAAAGAAATGATAATTCTGTACGTGGGCTTACACTAACCTCCACTTTCCATCTTGCAGCTCCATGTTACAGTGTAAGTTTATATTCAGTCTTCCAGCACAAACACTGCCTGGAATTTCCACCCTGTTTGTCTGTCTGTTAGTCCTTCAGCATCTTCCAGAGTCATAGGGAATTCCCATTCCATTTTCTCCATTCCATCCCCTCACCCCTTCACAAAATGCTCCCACTGCAACCCTTAAACCAGTGAGGTCTGGAGGTGGTATATCTGTGGCCTGAGACTATGCTGGCAAAATATCCATGAATCTATGCATGCATTTCCAGCAAAGAACCAAACTGTATTTGGTTTCTTCAATTCCTGAGCCCAAAGCAGTACGTAACTGCTCTATGCTGACAACTGCGACACAGTTAAGTGGCCAGTCAGAGAAAGGAACAAGGGGTATCACAAGCCCCAAGCAAGCTGGGCATGAGCGACCAGACCTACCCACATATTTCACCGTTTAATTGCTTCTACGTATTTAAAGGACTTTGAGGATTTTGGTGTAGATGGTTCAGTGGTGGGGAAGATTCACACAACGGTCTAAGTTCTTTCACAAAACTGCTACTAGACCGCTTTTTAAATCAGATCTGCCTAAGCTCCACACAGTTCTGGTATGTGCCATTTACTGCTTTGTAGACACAAAATTGCAAGGTAGTAGTTCTACATTTAGAATACAAGTGTTCATTTAGTAAGATTTCTCCCCCCGCAAAAGCAGCTGCCTGGATTGGAAGTCTATCGAAGCAAGTACCCCCTCCACCTCCACATTACTTCTACCCAATTGTCATAAAAATGAAGCCAGACCATTTTTAATTTGCTTACTCTATCAAGTAACAAGTTTTCTCAATTGATTATAGCAGTTTCTACATTTCTGGTTGTATGCAAGAGGGAAATGGGAGAAAGAGTGCACAAGACTTCTTCCCTCTCCCCTATGAAACTAGACAAAAGCAGAATCACAGACAGCTCAGGAATGTTTCAATTATGCTTTCAGAGGAAGGGGGTTACAATGAAATAAGCATCCTCATATACAACGCACTTTGGCTTATTCCCTCCTTCAGTAAAAAGAACTGAGATTTTGGTTTAAAATACTGAAGGAGCCACTGTAGCACAGCAGGGCCCAAGCAAGACCCTTCCTGCTTTCTAGGGCGATATAAAAGTATTTATTTTGCCTTTCTCTAACAGACCTTTCACACAGCCTTACAGGAGCAAACCTTATACTGCCTAATAAAGGATATAAAAATGAGGCAAAAATACAATTTAGCTTAAAAACCAAGTGAGAGCTGGCGAAAAATGCTTACATAAAATAAGCAAGATTTTCTGAGGTCTGCTGTAACAGACACTTTGACATAAAAATTAAACATGTTTACATTTATATGCATACCTGGCAATTCCTTTTTAATGGAAGAATGGTGTAATATGTTTATTTAATGCAAATAGCATTAGTGACAGCCTGAGATTTGCTTATGAGAAAGAAGCACTGTATTCTCAAGTGCAATTTCTATAACAAGTGTCCTCAGGTTAAAAAAAAATATAGTATGCTGTTCAAAGCCAAATAGCATCACTAATATGTTAATTGTTGTAGAGGGATGTGCTTGTGAATTTTAGTTTGCAGAAGTGGTGCATCTGACATACTGCCTACAAACAGTTAGCTCTGCAGTTAAGCATCAGCACAGTAGTTGCTTTCTTTTCCTGCTTTGAGACTTGCATGCATTTATTTCCCAGATATTTGAGGAATATGGTTTGGCCCAAACCATGGCAGTGAATTTTTAAGACAGCCTTATTACAACACACATATTTAAACCAACTACTCCAGACCACAGCATGACATAAGTGTTTTAGTGACTGATCTGGCAGCTGAGCAGACAGTTTAAGACACATGTATTTTGGTTAAAGAAGCCAGAATGCTGCCCATTTCCCCAAACCAAACCACTCTCCTAAGAGAACTCCTTTTCCCTTCAGATGTCCAGTGAGCTGTGCCGTAGCCAAAAAGTTATGGTCTGATGACAATAATAATAGAATGCAGTACAGTCACATGAAAATAAAGTTTGGCCTGACACTCTAGATAAATTACTTCTCCTGAAGTATTTGAACCATTTCACACTTGGTAACAATTTGATACATCCTTCAGTAGAAGATAAGGTACTCAGAATACACGTGGTAAGGAGGACTTTTCATATCCTCACCCATGGACAAAGTCTTTTCAGTGTTAGGGTCTTGTTCGTTACCTGTATCACTTAAACAATGAGTTTGTTTAAGTGGTATGTTTATTTCAAGTACATTTTCTCTATTGAAAACAAAGCCCAGAGAAACTAGTGGTTACGCAAAATGAATAGAAAGACATTTCAGGTGGGATTTGGATCTTTCAAAACAGACACCTAGTCACATTTTAGATGGCCTAAGGTCTTTTACAGGGCTACTGGCCTCCACCTATCACTCTGGAAGGATACAGGTCTTGTATAGGTCCTGTATCGCAGCTGCCAGCCCCAGACAGGTGTACTGGTTATGTTACAGTGTCTGAGGTGACACTGGATGTCCAAATGAGCACCTGAACCCCATATTTGAGGACCTTTCCTCAGTGTCCTTCTTGTCCCAGCATTTTCTAACTTGACACCAACCAGAAAGCTGCAGTCAGCTCTGATCTACAGTGAGCAAGAAGAACTAACATTATAGCTATAATGTTGGAGTAACCCTCTTTCACATTATTCCACAACTGCTCCCTCAGTTATGTTCATCTACTCCCAAAGATGTCCATTTAGAAACTGTTTAGGAAATTTAGTAGTCTCTTCCCCACAAAAGAAACAATTTCTTCAGTTCTTTCTTCTCTTCTTATCTATCAGTTCTGTAAATTCAGCTTTAGGGTTTTATTTTCACACATCAGTGACCACTGACAGTAGTACATCTGTCCAGTTGAGCCCTTAACTCATATCAACTCAGTTTAAAACCACACAGCCTCATAAAAACATTTCTCCTTGTGGATAGTAAGCAGCTGCAGCAAATAGTTTTCCTGTATAACCATTTACAGAAGACTGGGGCTGCAAGAATGCCATGCAAGATCACTCTCCAGTTCTAATCACCTGATGGCCCAGACTGGGTGCTGCCCTGCAGCTCGGATACGTGAGCATGATTCACCCTCCCAAGGAAACAAAGGGTGAGAAGTGGGAAATAACGATGTACAGTCAGGGCTTGTCACAGTTTGAGATCAGGGCAATGCCAGAGCATACAACTAAACACAGTCCCATCATTCAGATGCTCATTTTCACTTGGGTTCTGCAGTTAGATGGGAAGAAAGAGGTAGGAAATCCAAGAACAAACCTGCTGAAAGCCCTACTAGTTTCTACAGCCCTTCTGTGATATCATGTACCAGATGCAGCTGGACAAGAACAAGTTCTGCAATCATAGTCTATGAAAGGTGATCTGCAGCAACATCTTGACAATATCCCAAGTCATACACATTTGCCTTAAAAGCATGTCGTGTTTGCATAGGCACATTTAAGAAGAAAAAAACAAAGAGTTACTGTCCTTTTCCTAGCAAGCAAAAAAAGAAAAAAAGTCAAGAGAGATGCCTCACACAGGTTTCTCTATTTAAGATCTGAAGCCAGAAAAAAAAAGAATCAATAATGGAATTTGTTTCCACTGAAGAAGTAGTCCTGGGTACAGCCTGCTACTGCTTTCCATTCTGCAGACCAGGCTGGCTGACAGAAGAAAGTATACAATGGCTCCTTCTTGAAGGAAGTAGTAAAAGCACTTGCTATAGCTAATTTTCTAAGCTTGCAAAAGAGCAAGTTATTTTCAATATAAGCAAATACTGGGGAGTAAATCCCCTTCATTGCACAGTTCAGAGAGTACAAACCAATCTGAAGACGCATGGCATTCCTCATGAAACCTCTCCTGAGCATCAGGGAAATCCACTTCACATCACAAGAGTTAGGCTAAGCTTTACTGTGTGTTGGCTGACTGTAGAGCAGCAGGATTTAAACAGAAGAACAGCTAAGTCAGGTACATTCTTTGAAACGAGCTCCTCCTTTCACTTAAGGAACTGGGTGAATTCAAACAAATATGCAAAGACTCTCCAAGCATTTCAGCATCTTTCAGTGAAGCAGCACTGGTCTTTCACGTGAGAAAGCCAGATTATACCCAAGGTCGGTGAACAGCATTAAGCCAGAAAGGATTACTGCAGAATTATGACAAAAAAAAAAACTGCCAGAAAACCCACAAAACTAAGGACTATGATCTGAATGTCCTTACCCATCTGCTTAAGGTTTAAATGTTCATGCCTGAAGTGGGTGCTTCCTCAGGATTTAATGCTAAGACTCAAGAACTCAAAGTTGTTTTGAAGGCTACTAAACAGCATTTTCTCCTATTTACCTTTTAGGCCACACTGCAGCTGGTCTTTGAAAATGGCCACCCCTCTGGGACAGCAAACTTGTGGGAGGTGAGAAAGTACCACACTTTTCTATCAAGGAAGATAGTAGCGTTCTTACCCTCTGCACCCTGGACACAGGCTACCAGAAGCCTATTTGTAGGCTCAGTGAAATGCAGAATGAATTACATAGTCTGGCATGAGTGGAAATATTTGGGCTAGATAAAAATTGAATGTTGTACAGAATGACCTAAAATGTCAACAGCTTTAGGTTTCAGTGTGCAGGTACTTAAGTCACAAATCTAGACAAGAGAAACAGTAAAACTGGAGAAAGTGAAAAAAAACCAACCCACCCCAAAACAACTGCAATAAAACAACTCACAAACCACAAAAAAGAGATAATGCAACACTTTTATGCATGTTACAGATAGTTTTTCAGACTGGGATTTTAACTGGCAGAAGAAATTAAATATTTAGGGAAAAGACTCCTAGGAAGCCTAGAAGTCTGGTTCAAGCTAATTTGAATCTAACCATTCATAAAATACACTATACCCTGGAGTAGATGGACTTGCTAGTTATTTTCCTTCAGGTAAAAAGCAAACATCCCTTTGCCAAAAATGCTTTTAGATCCATTGTGCCTCGCCAATAGGCCTAACAGTTTTCTATTTTAAGTACAGCTGGGCTTTATCATCCCGCAAAACTTAAGTTTTTAGAAGTTTTCCTGTTCTATATCAGGAAAATGGAAATCACTGAAAATTTGTCAGGAGAAAGAGCAAAGACCAAGCAACAACCACCAAATAATCAGTCTGATCTGACTGAGAAATGGGAGACTAACACAGGTCTTAGGTAAGTTTCTTGCTCTGATTCTTACCACTATTTGCTTTTCAGACCTGTACCAACTATATGACGGTATGGTATTCTGGGGAAGGTCTGTTCTCAAAAATGTTTCAGGAAAAAACCCAATAATCTAATCAATCAGCATCATCAGTTAAAAAATGGTGTAAAAATCCCTGATGTGGCTACAATGTCAATTTTATATTGACAAACATGACATTTTTCAGCAGGTTTTAATGCATATGAAGAAAGAAAAAAAAAAACCAACTCAAGACGATGATAAAAGGAAAATTTTTTATTGACCACTGAAGGCGGCTAATTATATTTTTCCTGTGATGTCAGAGGTACAGTGTGTGTTACAAAGGGATCATTCACCTGCCATCAGTGTTTCCTTTGCTATAAAGCAAAGCCTACTAAAATAATTTAGCTTGTGATATTTAGCTCCAGTGTCATTATGCACAAAATGAACTACATTTGGGATAAGGCGACTGGATACTGACAAATCCTTTCAAAAGTAATTTGATACAATTTTTAGTTACCTAGCCAGTTGTTTAAGCATGAATCTGCACCTGACAATCTGAAGTGAAGAAATATATGACAAATGAAACAACAGTGGTGACACTAAATTACGAAGATCCAATCTGGTAGCTATTTTAAATTGCACTAGAGAGCCATTCAGAAACTGTTTCAAAAAATTGCCTTCTGAACAATTCTGAATAAAGTACATTGAAATAACTGTACTGGCAAATCAGTGTACCTGCACAGAAAAGTTTAATTACAGTGACATTATTGGGCTCTGATGCTTACGCCTTCAATTCTGATTTCATAAACAAGGTAAGAAAACAGCTATTGCAACCCCTGTTCACACACCCCTGTGTGTGAAGCCTAGTTGAAAGACCTTTTAGATATTACCAAAGTTTGCCATCAGAATTGGAAGAACATTTAAGAAAAGTCTTGATGGTCTGGTCTAGATATTGACCAGAATAACGACGACAAGGGTGAAAGTTAATTTATAAAACCTGCTAACAACACTAAGATGGGATAAACTTCCTACCACCTCAAGGATGTGACTAGAATTCAGAAGAATTGATTTAAGTTTGACATGTGCATCCAAACATCAACCTGAAGAAAGGCAATAAATGGGTAAAGTCCCACACTTTGGAAGTGGACATAATCAGCACAAATGCAAAATGAGGTAGGAAGGTAACTTGCTAAGCTGTTTAGTAGAACTGGTACTGGCCATTCACATTAAAAACGTCAGGTAAAAGGAAGCAACAAAAAGGGTATTGCAAGATATCAATATAAGATCAACACAAGACAGTTTTTCTGCTCTGCTTAGTGCTACTGAGACCCCTCAACCCCCTTCTTCAAAAGGACTGTGTAAACCTTTGGCCAATGCTGCTCTTAGCTTTCCAAGTTCTACACCAATGAGAGAAAAAAGGTCTGAAAACCAATGAAAGAAAGGAACACAACTTTAAAAATATGAACATGTTGCTTCACGTAGTACTTCCAAGGAGGGGTACCTTAGAACACAGCTGTAATCAGTAGGCAAAGTTTCTGCTATTTGAGGTCATTGATGTTTTAACTATTTAAGACAGAGTATTATGCACAGACGTCACTTCTGGGATGATGTTCTCATGCTGCAAAAGCTTGATTCTACCTATCTTGCCCAGACACAAAGCTGTTGGGTACTTTCCTTGAATAGGGAGCCTAAGTCCACAGAACAAACCCCGAAGGCAGCAAAAGAAAGAACAGAACAAAACAAATACAACCAACCATAATCTCTGCACTCAGTAACAGACCTTCTACTTTGACCATATACCAGATTTACAAATTTCCCAATAACAAAAGTAAGTTAACTGTAGAATTCAACTAATAAATCCAGTCCTTCAATATTGGCCAGATAATGCAAGGAATAGCACTTGTAATGTCATATTCCTTCACTGTAGACTTCCTGCTATTCTGTCTATTTGTCACCCAAGTCTATGAGGACAAAAATTCCAAAGTCTACCTGAGACACATATGCAACACCATGTACACCACTACGGTTTTAGGTTAAAGTACTACAACAGTCAAACAGCCTATAAATAAAATATGGTAGCTTTTAAAATATTCACATACTTTTGGGGTGATCTACTATCAACTTCAGCTTTTAGTCGCAAATTCTCTCTTAAAAGGCTACTGTTTTCCATGCTCAGTTTCTTATTTGCCTAAGGAAGAGAAAAGGAAAACAATAAGTATACAGTAAAACAGAAATGACTTCCAATATTTATAGGACAAGCTGTTACTCCTTTTTAAAGAGACAGAACTAGAAATGTAAAGGCAGGAAACAGCCTTCAGACAGGGACACCACTTAAAAATCACCATGGGAAATGGCTTGCAAAACTGAATAGCGAACAGACATTTTTTATTTATATTCCCAAAATACATCACAAGTGTCCTATCTAGGGAAATAAACACAGCTATGTTAGTTAGTACAGAAAGTCATTAAGGAGATGTACTAATGGCAATTCCATGTTTTTTTTTTCCACATGACTAAATACGTTAAGTACATTAACATTACAATGTGCAGGTATCAGCAAAACTAATGTTGAACAGCTTCCCCCACTCCAAATTAGAGTAAGATTACTTTGGGTTTTTTTAGCTTGTTGTTTTTAAAGCACAGTTATCCTATGGATGTAAATCCATTACGACAAGCTATTTGCAGTCTTTCTTCACTTTCTTCCAGGATGTTGTGATTAAGACTCCTGATTCACAACCCTTCTTACTCCTTGAATTGAGGTCAATTCCTTCTTCTCAGTTCAGCAGACACCCTTGTTAACAAGATACTTCATATAAACAGAAGTTTTCCTGCTGCCGTGTCTCAGAACAATGAATGCCACCATCCTAACATAGAAAATCTCTGTGTACTTCATAGTCTGCTCAGTCTCTGTATGGTGAAAACAGCACCACCAGTCCAGGACTCGTAACTCATAGCCTCAATTAGATGATGCTTCTGCTGCATAATAAAAGTATGATCTAGAGTTAGATCCAAATAAGGAGCTATGGGCTCAGGAGTGAAATGTACTTTTTCAGAAGCATCAAACAGTGCAGGAAGAGAGGCAGAAAACTATAAATGCTTATACAAATATCCCCAGCAACTTCTCCAGGTGAGGCTAAGAGAGTGAGCGGTAGGGGGAATAGAGCAGTAAAAAAATATACACCACCCCCACCCCCCAAACACCACAATATTCCTAGGACAGAAAGAATAAATAGAGGCTTCTATTAAAGAAGGAATGAGAAGGGTAACCCCTGGGCTTGGGTGCCTGAGTGTCAACTATTTGGTTGACAAAAAACAAAAGCACAAAAAACAAAAGCACAAAAAACTATCCTGAAAGTAATGAATAAGAATCCAGGACACCTCACTTCCAAAGGAGCATCAAACCATTTGACAACACGGCCAAGACCTTTCACTCTTTCCAGAGACATATCTCCCTCAGCCACACAAACAAACAGGAAACTCCATGACTTGCGTAGAGTTGGTAGGTAGGGCAGTCACCTGGCACAGAGCAAGGCAGGACCAAACCTCTTCAGCATCCTTCCTCCATAGAGTGCTCTACCCTCCAAGCCAGTAATCTGCAAGGGATCCCCACTTGCAGCACGTCTAGATTAATGAGTTCATGTAACTGTGTTATTAATGAGTATACTTTGTCTAGTATTTCTGCTAGTGGGTTTATATCACCCTTTCCATACTCCTTATGACTCCACTCAAAGTAATAATGCCTACTTTGGGAGTCTCTGTTCTGGGACATTAAATGATAAAGATGGCTGCCATTTCCTGACTTAGTCTGGTTTTAAAAAAAAGTGATGGCAACCACATTTTCTAAGGGACTCTGTCTCACTGGGAAGTGATGGGTGGTTGAAGCTCCAGGGTCAGGTATTTTAGGGGGTAAAAAGGTTTCTGGTTCCAGACTGAGTGTATGTGGGAAAGAGGTCTTGCTGTTCAGACTGGGGTTGGTCAGTGCACACTCAGAGCTGAAACAAGATCTAAAAGAAAAGCCAAGTGACTTTAGGTACTTCTGAAACTGAGCAGCTGTTCAACAGAGAACAGATGGGAAGGGAGTGTTGGACTTGATGATCTTAAAGGTCTTTTCCAACCTAAACAATTCTATGAACACGGTTTAAGACTTGGTCCCTCAAACCCATCTAAACCTCTAATCATATCTAACCCTTAACCAAATTCAGAGACTCCATAAACTTAAAACTCTTTCTTGCTAAGGCTAAAGTTATACTGGAAAAAACCCCAAACACACCCCTCCCTCAGTCCCTGCTATATTCTTCTTTTTACTTACCTAGGGAAAAAGTTAAAAACCTTAGTCACCACAAAAAAAAAAAAAGAGGCAGTACAGTTTAACCTTACGGAAAAAAAATACAAAAAAATAGGCAGACAAGAACTCCTTGCTGCAAATCCCCTTTTGACAACTACAAGTGACTCTGAAGCTCCTGGGATCCTTAGGAGGGCAGAATACATGTCCCAGCCTGTAAAATTGAAGTCTGAGTCTCGTTAGGCTATTGAAAAAGCTAATTTTGGAAACTCAGTGTATTCCTTTTAGTGTTTTATCACACAGTCCAATTAGGCCCAGAATTTGCTTTAAACTACAGAGGCAAAACTAGTAGTGTCCCATTAACAACAGAATGGCAGAACAGTATAATGTGGGCCTCCGAGTCTGTAGCACAGGAAAAGTGTAAATGCTATTAATGCTTACAGAGGAAAAAAGACGTCTTAAAACACACAAAGCCTTGTTTTTGCAGGAAGCAATCCCAGGATTGTTAATAGAAGAAGTAAAGGCAGCATTTTGAATAAATGCAAGTCCAATTCCTTCCACTTTGCTTTTCAAATTAATCTTGAAACTTCACTCTTCTTCAATGTTTGAGGTGATCCTTCTTGTGCCCACAGGGAGATTTTACAAGATATTTTTATTTAGATGCATTTTCACATGACTATCTCCCGCATCCCTCCTTTTGCAGTACCAGATTTTCTTTTATATTACATTCAAAATGTATAAAAAAGCCGCAGGTTTCCAGTAAAGGATCTTCTGGTCATAAAATGCTGAAGTTTGTCTATTTTCGGTCAAAAGGTCAAGTTACCCTGTCTCAGCAAATTGCACCAAAAGTATCGGCTAGCAGGGAGGGCAATAGTGCAAAATCTGCCTCAGCCAACTGTACTGTGTTTGGCCACTGAATGTTGTAAAATAGATATATTATATAGATTATTGCAAGCCTGAAAAATCTGGTCATCAATACTGGTGACAAGTGCTACTATAATCCAATTACCCAGTCATAGAGTGACAGAGGAGTTGAAGAGGAGTCACATACAAGACTCACTAGAACAACCAATAACATCTGACACTTGCAAAGGCTATATGGAAATACTATGATACACCAACACTCACTGGAATTCAATTTTTTCCTTTTTCTTCTGGATCTATGAAGTACTCAAAGGTCATGTTAGTTCTCACTCCTGTTTAACTAACATGAAACAGTTACACTACAAGATAGCTGAAAAAAATGTATTTATTACCTCCTTTAGCTTTTCCACATTATCCATCACTTTTTCATACATATCATTGGCAGCTTTCAGCTTTTTGCTCCATTCCTCTGGGGTTTCTGGGCCACTGGTACTTGCTTCATTTGCTGACTGGCTAGTTTCCTCATTTTTGCAAGGCAAAGCTGATGCTGTAGGATCCAGAAGAGATTTCAGCTGTGTCTGTAAACTGAGATTTTTACCTCTCAGATCTTCCACTTCCTTTTGCAGGGATTCTATTTCATCCTAAAGGTGTCAGAAATTCACAGGAATTAAAATAATGTGTGAGATTAATTAAATAATACTGGCAAGTTCCCACAGCGCTTTAGAAACATGGGTTCTGGCAAGCCCAGGTACATGCCTTCACTTACACATATATCTTAGTATGCTTATATATCGTGCTCTAGGCAGGATTTTAATCAACCTGCACACTCAAGCATAGTGAAGGTTTTAGCGAAGGGAATCCCTTGACTACATAAAGGACCCTGAACAAACTGGCGGGCCGACCAAAAGCTTCAAAGCATTCAGCAACATGAATCTATTATTAGGGCACTCTGTGGGAGGGTTTCCTGTATCAAGAGTGTTCTTAAGGTCATCCTCTGCTGACTCATTTGCTGTTATTTGCGAATGTTTCTCTCATATCATTCTGAAACATCACATGTTTGGATACTGAAAGTCTCAAGATTCAAAATGGACAAGAACACTGCCTGGAATAGGCTGCTCCAGCTACATGGAAGTCGCAGCATCTTAGGAAAGACTCTCAAAATGCAAAGAACAAAGCTCTTAGCTGTATCAGTCTGAAGGTACAGAGAAGCAAAAACCTCCAACAGCCTGTTGTTAAAGAGATAAAAGAAATAATTTATCCTGAAAACATGTCTTCTACTCTTCTACACTGTTCATCAACTTAAATACTTCAGTTGCTGAAGGTCAGATTATTAGAGGCGGCTTTATGTGGCATTTATGTAAATCCAAGGCATATTTGCACGAATAATCAAGCTTGCTCTCCACTTCTTTNTTTGGAAAGATTTATGTTATCCTATGCCTATCTGTGTGATTTCTGAGTTGATGATGCAATAGAAAGGCAGGAAATCTCCTTCGCCTGACTCCTACTTTCATAGAGGATGAAAGAAGCTGAGCTACAGGCAAGCTTGTCATAAAAGACAGCCCTCACTTCCCCAGTGTTAAGGATATATATAGTGTCCGTTTCCTTTCTCCTCCTCCTTGTGGACAGGCTTCCTTGCAAAATATGCCCTGTCTTTGCACTGCTGCTACTAAAGAAACAACAGCTGAGAAAACAAACTAAACATATTCCTTATTAACACCTTTTCACCTTGTTCCTAAGAGAGTATTTTTCCATCAGGAGAGTAGAGACAAACTTCCAAACATTCACTCACTTTCAGAAAAAAATAAAGCAACAACGATAAAAATTAACCTATGCAAGAAGGTTCCAGCGGGCAATATTCTTTAAGAAGGAATTTAAACTCCTGGAGCAAGAGGGAATTACTTCAGAAAATGTTGACATTTGTATTGAAGACAAAACAAAAAGCCCCCAACACCCAATATGCACAAAGAAAACCCTCCCATACCACTTGGGGGTGGAATTCCCACAAAACTACAGAACTGGCTGTACTTGGCTACCTGTAGCATAGAAAGAATATCACCATAACTTCAGTGGAACCACTGGACCACTTCAAGCACCAGCAAATGCTCTCTCGTAACCTTAGCCAGAAGGTGGGATTTTAATGCAGCTGAGTTTCATGTAGGTTCAGTATAAACCTCTACTCAAATTAAAAACAAAGGGACTCAAAGCAAAAGGACCAGTTGTATGCAGTAATTTAGCAGTTGCAGTTCATCTGGAAAGTCACAACACTCCCCATGCCCTTACCTCATATTCTTTGTGGAGCAATTCAAGCCTTGTTTTACGTAGGTGTTTTCTGACTGTCGGACTAAATATAGGATCACTTTCACTCGTTCCTCCTAAAGCAGCACAGGATGAAAGAAACACTAATATTGTTTCTTTTTCAGTCCATTCAATACTAGTAACCCACCTGATAATGCTTTTCCTATTATCGACTACAAATAGAGCTAATATTGGACCAATCTATTATCATGGGAGATTTAAAGTCCTTTCGTTTTCAGAACAGGTTAAACAGGAGTATCTACTAGCAATCTTTAGAAGTCAAAATCCTGCCTCACAGAAGGAAGACAACTTTTGAATTTTCAACTTTGTATTTTCCTTGACAGAATCCTATCTTATTTAAGACAATACTACTAAAACAGAGCTGGGGGGCGGGGGAGGAGAGAAATCAAGCATACATTTAACTGGTATAAGATAGTGTAAGTTTCTAAAGTGAGATTGTTCAGATATATTTTTCTCTCAGAACCAAATAGCAGAGCTGACATTTTATGTCAAGTAAACATCGTGGTACTTCCTAGCTCTGGGGAAGGTCAGATCCTTATTCAGGTGTTGTAGCTTTGTCTTATTTCTGTGTTAAGAGACATTTTCTTAAAAATAAAGCAAAAGGGAGGAAATGGCAAAGAAAAGAAACAAACAAAAAAAAGAAAAAAGATCACATACTCATTCAAAATTCTGGATTTAAGTATACTATTTCTCAGCTAGATGCTATTCTCTTAGGTCAACTGGTTGCAATGCATAGATAGACTACTTCAAGCGAAATGCGTTTTTTTTTCAATTAAAGGCACCATTCAACCAAGATTTAAAAAACAATCATTAGATCTGCAGGGTACTTGCTGCCTTTGAATAATCTAGCCATTAATATACACGTAATCGTTGGAACTTTTACCTTGTAGCTATTATGTACGTTTGTGGAAAAATTTAAAGTCAGATCTTCCTTAGACGCTGGTAAAAAAACACAGAGGAAAAAATATCCAGACATCTCTGGACTCAAAAGAATCTCTTCCAGCAGTAAATACCAGAAAGTCATTTCAAAGCCTAAAATTGTCCTTACCTATGATTTCCTTGCAAGGATTTTCAGGTGTGATGGGAATCCTGCAAGCTGGACACTGATTATTGTTCTTCAGCCACACTTCAATACAAATGGAACAGAAGACATGGTTGTTTACACAAATGACCGGGTGACGGACCTTTTAGCATTAAAGAGAAAAAAAAAAAAGAAAAAAAAAACCAAACAGGAAGATACTATGAATACTTTAAAACTCTTTCAGGTAACAGAATATGAAAATACACTACTCCATCTCTCAGTGAAAGTCTGGTGTTGCAGGAAAGAGACACTTGTTTCACAGGGCTCACTGGGAGTGATGCCCTGACTTGCAACACCAAACTTCCCTATCACTGAAGGCACCAAAGCTATAACCATTTTTGCAAAACTAAGGTACTTGATTCCAAGAGCTCATTAATACAAAGTGTGGCAGGCGCTCTTCCTTCACCCCACAAGCTCCAAGAACTGCAGCCAACCACTCCAGCAAAACATATTCGCCTCCCTAGGTAGAAGGCGACCAAACGACATGCATTAACTGATTTCCAAAAGTGAGGGAATGAGTGATCACTCCTGGCAACAACCAACAGCTTGCTGTGGAAGAGGTGTCACTAAAACAGATAGTGTTACAGATTAACTCTAGTCTGCGCATAATCAGCTTCATGGAAATCAGCTTTAAAAAGGATAAGGGCAAAAACATGAACCAGCAATCACTAATTCAAGCCTCCTGCTAGATATGCATTGCTACTAAATAAGTCATTACCCAAGAATGGGGCAGCTAACTGAAGGATTAAATATTCCAATCAGACACTGATCCTTTCAAGAAGCTTTCCCTCCCCTTCCAAAACAGCAAGGGTAAACAAACTTTTAGAAAATATTAATGACAATGCATTGCTCTCTCTTGTCATTTAACTATAAACCCTATTTGAAAGTAAGTGTGCACAGAGGGATGAAACGGGATACAGAATAAAAAGACTTTCCCCTATATCTATGGCTTATTGCAGCTTCTGTTACAGTTTACTGTAATACATGCTCTTAAATCTCTTAAGACTTAACATTATTATCTGTGTTAGCGGTCTTAGAAATAATTATTTGGTTTTCCTCCATCCCTGTCTTTGCCCAAGACACCTGTTTTGAAACACAGAAGTATCAGTATCTACTACTTCAGAGTCTACTGTGTTGCACTTAAACCCAAGTTCAAGGGAATCCTTTCAAATGTAAAGTCCTCATCATCCCCAACATCTTCCTCTTCCATTCTATTAGTAAAGTAGTAACACTCAAAAGGAAGAATGAAGCGTTGGCAAGGAGAAACAAGCAACTGGAAAGGACAGCCAAAAAATCACTTCACAAAGCAGATTAGATGTGTGCTGCAGTAATCATACCCATAGGACCAGCGTTGCACAAGCTAAAATCCAAGCATTTTACCACTGAAATGCATGTGGATCTGAATTAAGGCCCAGATCTGTCAGCTTCTTCTCCAATTTACTATCTATGCCTTTGTCACATCACAGGATTCACAATATTTTTAAAATCTATGATAGTCCTGGGAGCCAAAGGATTTATCTATACACAAACAGAAACTCAAGTTACTGAAGGTGTGAATGGAGAGAGACTAAGCCATTTCTGCAAGGGTCTGCACACTTTCACCTCTAATTAAGGAGGCTTTTTTGTGATTAATGAAAGTATTTGCACACCAATGCTTTGGAAGTGTTTAAATATTACAATTTCAATTATTAAATAAAGTTATCTTGTTATTTACAGCTTTTCTTTACCAGAAAAAGAGCTTTCTCCATCTTTCCCACCAGCCTCTAGGCGAAAAAAAAAAACCCAACTTTTTCTCTGGCCATACTTCTTTCTTACTCAGAAGCAGCCTGAGAATAGTTATATGGATGGCGATGATAGGATACAGAGCAGAATAACATAAAATAATCCAAACAGGAAAAGACATTTCAGGAGTGCAGGTCTCCCCCCAAGGGAGCAAGAGACCCTCAGTTACTCCAAACCTGACATGGAAGTGCTCTTCTTGCAAGTGAATGATTACTCCATATCTCTACGAAAATAGTAAGTCACATTCATTACTCTCCAGGGCACAGTGCTTCTGATTTACACACCTTTACAAGTTTCATTTCAGGGCTGAGGTTTCTACTTTTGTTGGCTCAGGATCCACACAAAGCAATCCACGCGACCGCAGCAGAAGCTGCTACTGAAATGTCACACAATGGCTGGGGGTGCTGCTGCCCTTCACCGAGTCCCTGAGCCACCGACTGTGACAAGCCCAGGGGGCTGTGGGGTGGGGGAATTGGGACATACTCATTACTAAAAAAGCATTTCACTTGAATTACAGCACAGTTTCAGTTCCTTAATTGACCATAATGTCTAGAAAGACTACAGCTCATTTGGGAAGGCTTGATCAGCTAGGTGATTTTGAGCAATATCCCCACACATAATGTGATTCCGACGCAGATCAAAATCAAATCCTGTACACATCTATGTCACTTTGAAAGCACTTCTGGACCTTTGAGCAGCATTAACAGAGGAGCAGGCATGTGGAAAAGCAGGCACACCGATATCAGTGAACGAATCCCCAGACATCCTAAGGGGTTTCAACACACACAGAATTGCATGCCTGAGCCCAAACAAACTGTCAACACCAAAACCAACAGGAGATACCTTCAGTCATTCTAGGATGAGTAAACCTAACGGCCCAGTGCATATGGCTTCTGATCTGCTTGCTAATTATGAATAAAGATATGTTAGAAGATAGCCCAGACTGTGTTAAAAGAACGTTCAGGTAACAAACATTCAATTTATCCAAGCAATTAACTCTTATTATAAATGGTTATTTGCACATCTTCCCAATATACTTTACGACACTGTTCACATTAACAAAATGGGCTAACGTTCCTCCTCCCTCAAGATTTCTGCTTCATTAAAAACAATGAGTGGTTGACATTATTGAATTTCTCTTCGATATCTCTTTTTATCCCCTTACCATTATGCACAGTGAAATAGTTTCTATTTTGCTAATTTTGCAGAGACAGCAAGAGGTACATTCGGATTGTAGGGTGTGCCCTCAATTTGAAGCCTATGCTACAAACCACTGAAGTATTAGAATATGCCAACCCTCCATGACACTTTCTGCTCCTCCCTTGTCCTGGTTTCAGCTGGGATAGAGTTAACTTTCTTCCTAGTAGCTGCTGTGTTTTGGATTTAGTATGAAAATAACGTTGATAACACATATAGTTTTAGTTGTCGCTAGGTAATGCTTATATTAAGTCAAGGACTTTTTCTGCTTCCCATAGAAGCTGAGAAGGAGCACCGACAGGACAAGCTGGCCAAAGGAATATTCCATACCAGAGACATCATGCTCAGTAGACAAATGGGGGTTGGCCATGGGGCAGGAATCCACAATCGTTGCTCGGGATGAGCTGGGGAACTGATCATTGGGTGGTGAACAATTGTACTACATCACTCATTTCGTATATTCTTTTACCACTATTGTTATTATTATCTTCTCTTCCATTACTGTTCTGTTAAACTGTCTTTATCTCAACCCGTGAGGGTTTTTTTTTTTTTCCCGATTCTCTCTATCCCACTGAGGAGAGGAAGGGGGCAGGCAGTGAATGGCTGTGTGGTCCTGGTTGCTGGTTGGGGTTAAATCATGACACGCACACAAGACAGGACAAAACCAGTAGGATTTTTCCCTTAATTTAAACTAAATAACTTTTTTTTTTTCCTCTAACCTCACTCTTGAGAAGAGCTTTTTCTGATACAGTTTTTCAATGAAATTCCAAGCTAGAGACAAAGATACGTATTTAAAAAAGGACAGCCTGAGCTGTGAACATTGGGAAAATTTAAACAGCTTCATACAACTAAAAAGCAAAGCATTCAAATACCTTTATTACTGATATCACCAGTAGATTCACTTGTATGTTAATATACTACCTCAGTGCAAGACACCAAGCAAGAAGAGTGTGGAAATCTCTTCCAGTACAAACTCAGGAACATCAATTCCTGACCAACTCCAGAAAAGCAGTAGAAGTATGAAACAGTGGCTTGAAATAACCCAGTGGCTTTATAGCAAAATATGAGTGAATACCTAATGAATCTATTAAGTGTTTAGATTAGAAAGTCACTAGGATCAGATTCAAACAGCAAATATACTGTCAGTTTGATTTCACTCTCCACTTTTTCAAGAGTATCCACTCTGCATTACGGACACAGTAAGTTTGTGTTCTCCATTTTCATGAAATGGATAGGTAACAGAAGCACAGCCAGGAAGTCTTGCTCGGTTTCCACAGAAAAGCCAAGAAATGAGTAAACATGGTTGCTAAAAGCATCGTTCTCTGAGTTGAGAAAAGAGAGATGTCTGACTACTTTCACTACCAGCACTACACCTACTTTATACATCAAACGCGCCTATTCTTTTGTTACCACTCCAGCAGAAAAGGTCTCGGAGTAAAGGCCACACGAGGTAGAAAGAAACCGGACAGCAAATGCCACAGTACAAACATAAAAGCTTATTTCTTCCCTGGTAATTATGGCTGTGCTTTAAAAGGTTTGTTTTGTTTTGGAGAGCAAGGAAAGAAGAAAAAACAGAGTAGTGGGGAATGAGCAAAGAATGCGAGAAGCAATTAGTGACAGCTATGAAATTAGCTCTGGGGCTTTTACAGAAGACTGGCAAGACCCCTCCCCGCTTCCCGCGGGAGAGGAGAAAGGGACAGAACGTGGCAACGGAAAAGTTTTTCCCCAGACTGCTTGCAGCGTGGCTCAATTCTTTCTTTTTTTTTTTTTTTTTTAAATCCATTTGGTTACACATCACTTCTTTGTTTCGCTTGTCCTCTACCACACAGCACCACGCTCAAACACGAACTCACCCGGCATTTTAAAACAGGTTATCGTACAGATACAAGACCCCCCCCAAACCTCAAAACCTTCATCCTGAGAACCATACATCGTCAAGGGGGAGGGGGGGAGGGGGTTACCTCAGGGACTGGGGTCCCCTCTAATAGCCTCTAGGAGACTCTTGGGGGGAGGGGGAAGGACGAGAGGGACGCTTCCCACTATCCCAACGGTGGCAACAAACCTCGCCTGCAGCCGGACCCCTCCCCCCCTCGGAGACGAGATCCCGAACCCCACCTT
>VZSZ01001504.1:35363-136720 GCA_013398815.1 Ibidorhyncha struthersii
TTGGTCAAAGCTAATACATTTGAGTAGCTGCCTCAGACAGAAGTTTGTAATCATTTGGTCATCAGTCAATTAATCACAGCTTCATAAATATTGATCTCAGATTACATTTATTCTTCATTCTTGAAAGATAGTTTTTTATTAATTTAGGCTCACTCACATACATTGTGGTTTACGCTGAAATTATTTTTAAAAGTTCTATTAAAATTTAATTTGAGCAGCCAGCCAACAGTGCAGCCACTGCACATTGTGCCACCTTTCGGCGGGTTTATCACCTCCTGAAACGTCCTGGCTACCCACAGCTTGTACTGTAGGGCTTGCTGGCTGGCATCTGTCACCAGCAAAAGCCTCTTTAGCTGGAAGTTGCGGGCCACTGTCCTCCCAGGCAGAAGGAGTAATTTGAAAGTGAGTGTGGATTTTTTTTAGGGGAGAATAGAGTGCTCTGGTGTTTCCTGTCCCACCTTCAGTGACCATGTCCTGATTCCTGGTAGTCCATCACAGATGGTGGTGCCTTTCTAATGGCCATACAGCACTGTCTGCTCTTTGGCCTCTCCCAAGCATTAGACAAGCTGTGTGAGGGGGTGTGTTTTGTAGGATCATAGAATAGTTTGGGTTGGAAGGGACCTTTAAAGGTCATCTAGTCCAACCTCCCCTGCAATGAGGAGGGATGTCTTCAACTAGATCAGGTTGTTCAGAGCCCCGTCCAGCCTGACCTTGAATAAAGGTGTGTTTGTGGGTACATACATTGAATACCTCTGCCCTGCTCTTGTCCCTGTCATGGAGGTCATACTTGAGGTGATCACCCGTCCCAGGACAGTGAGGGTACCTGGGAGTGCTCTCACAGGCATTGCTACTGTGTCTCTCACACTTGGAAGTAAACCAAATACTTGCTTTTCCAGGAGTTGCATTGGTAAAGAGAAAGTGTAAGGATTTTTAAAGAGAAATGCTGTAAGAAGGGGTGTGGGCTCTTTGGTCCCAAGCACCTGGAGAGGACACAATCCTTCTCACAGCATGTTCACCACACCTGAAGCAGTACTGAAACAATGCTAGCGATGTTAATTAACATCCCTGGTCCAGTTGCTGCTAATAATCTCCATCATGACAATAGAATCTCCTTTTTTTTTTGGGGGGGAGCGTTATGCTTGCTGTTGTTGTTTAAGAAACACAGATATGGACATATCAGGGTAAGGGCACACAGCTGAAGTGTGACCTGAAGCATTCACTGAGCAGGATGAATCCTTTTCCACCCCATATTTTGTGTTTTAGTTTGAATGCCCTGTTTCATGCTGAGAATGACAAATTTCTCCAGGCCAGGAAAATCTGAACGGCAGACGTGCTACAGCTTCTGCAGTACATTTGGGTTCTCTGTCCTATTCTCTGGTAAAAAAAAAACATGTTAAGTAAGTCACTGTTCCCTAAAATCTCACTTGACTGAGGACTTCAGAGAGATGGGATCATGTAGCAACCATTACCTTTTACATCACTGAACAATCCCTAGCCTCATCTTTAAAGTCTGAAATCAAAACCGGTTGTCCATTGTTGTCACTCCAAACCCATCTTTATTCTGGCACAGCTCTTCTGAGAGGTCCTGAAATACAGCTTCAATTCATGGGCAACAGAGAGCGTCCTGGTGTGCTCCTCAGCATCACTATGGAGTCATGTGAACTCCTGTCAGTGTTCCTTATTTTTGTGGACATTGGACGTGTGTGATACAGAGAATGGATCATTTTTGTGACTATCTAAGATTGAAAAACACAATTTAATTTTCAGAGTCATATTTCCCAATCAATATGTACACATTTACCATATATTCTGCTGAAATGTAACATCCTCGTTTACGTTTGGCATATCCACAGCACTATTTTTTCCTGTAAAAATGAAATCACAATACAGGAAGTTCTCAGACCCCTTCCTTTAAATCTCAGGTTTACCCAGTGCTTTTCTGCCCTTTCAGAAAAGTCATCCTGTAAGGATCATGTCAGAGACAACATGTGCAGAGGGCATCCAAATAACCCTTTTCTTTTACAAATAGCTGTGGTGGTTTAAGATCTTACCACCTCTGAGCTATTTGCTACCCCTGTTCTCATCTGTTTGCTACGAAGTCAAAGTCATTTTTTGCTTTCACTGTCCATGAGCCGTCAAGATGCTGGATGTAATTTGTTTGTTTTGCATTGTGGCAAATCACAAAGCGTATTGTCTGCTATGGGGGTGGGCGTTTCCAGCAGAGAAGTGCTAGCAAGTGTACGTAATGGGGGATGTGTTAAGTTACTCCAGTTATATCCCTAAAAAGATGGCTGTTTATTTTCCGTATGTTGTGTAATCAGAAGTGGGTTCTGGGTCCGGTTGCAGCTGACATCTTCAAACAGGAGGGAGGCTAAGGAGATCTAGTAAATGTCTCACCCTCTGAGCATTTATTTGCAATAGTGCGGCGGTGGGAACCAGCTGTCTGTTTATCCAGTGATTTGACAGATGCTAGTGTGAATGTGAGCAGTGTGTTAAGTTTTGTACCAAGCTCGGTAATCCTGGGCAATCTTTCTTGGCAGAAAAGAAGAAAAGGAAAAGCTGCAAAGCAATAGAGAGAGACGACTGTGACAGTGCCCCAACTCTTCCTGGCTTTTTGCTGCAGACACCTGCAAAATGGCCCAATTGGAGTTTTCCCACTGAAATATTGTGTCACTAACTCACTGCTCAACTTCAGCACTTCTGAGAATGAATCCTATTGCTGAGTATGAGCTACTAGTTTATGAAAAGGGATCTTTCTTTTTTTAAAAAATTCAATCTCTCCTTAAACACACAGAGTTCTTTTAGTCCAGAATATGCAAAGCTGTGTGTTTTAATGAAATTGTTTTGACTTCATAATAATGTAAGGGAAAAAGAATGTATTTCCTGTGAGTATATGCAGTAGAGACTTCCATCTCTCTAAATTTTGCGTTAATTGGATTGAGCTGATTTAATAAGTTCAGCTGATCTTTGAAAGGCTTTCTAATGGATTTCTTGTTAAAAATGTAAAAAAAATGTTGTTTCGCATTTTGTTAAATATATGTGTTTACCCTTGGCTCAAAATCAGAGACCTCTGGAGTGCAGCACCGACCAGGGTATGGTATAAGGCTCCTTGCAGGACCAGGCATTCGCCACCAAGATATACAAGATGCTACAGATCCAAATCGGTCCCAGGTCTTTTCTGCTTGACTTCTGAAACCTATACTCCTGGGTTTCTCTGTCTCTTCATTACAATAACTTTCAGCAAAGTATTCAAGTAATTTTTCCTGTTGTCTGTTACGGTAATGTTGCCGTATTAGAACAGAAACACCCCATCCCATTTTTAGTAGTTGATGATAGCTTGTCAGACGCGACTTTGGAGACTTGCGAGTGCTCCGGGGACACCACAGCTCAGGCAAATGTAGCCTTAGTCTCTGGGGCTAGTTTCAGGAAAAACACCGTTAAGAAATAGACTGCTGTACAGATCTTAAATCGACAAGAGAGGGAGGGAGGGAAGGATATAACACGGATCCAGGAACTGCTGGACTTTTATAAGCTTTGTGTTATTGTTTTTTTAAGTCTATCCGGGGTGGTTATGTTAGGAGGTAAATGGAGAAATAGGAAAGCAAAGGTAGAAGCAACTGGAGCGAATGGCCAAGAAGCAGAGAGAGAGGCCAATGTGAAAACTGCAGAGACATCATGCTATCAATATCCATCAATTCTGGCTTGAACGGCGGCTGCAGCTGTTCTGCCAGCATCTCTCCTTGGCGAGCTTGTCTCTGCAGCTCCCCCCACCCCTCATGGGGGTGAAGGAGGAGACTGTGCGTGAGTCCTGGCGGCCAAGAAAGGGGGCTCTCCCACTGTCCGTGCACTCTTCAAGGAACCCTTAAGGAGCCCTTGGAAGGGCATGCAGGGTATGCAGCTTTCGTCGAGGGTGTCTGAAAAACGAGTGAGATTTTTTTGTTAAATTCCTCTTCACCCAACGAAAAGATGTAAGTATCTACATACGAGCAAATCTCACCAAACACATCTGGGATTCACTGCAGAGAAACAGAGCTTTCTAGGATATGGTGCATCATATCTTCAGATAAACATCCTAAATAGTTTTGATGAATTGTGTTCTACAAGTGTCTAGTTTTTCTCCAATGCCTATAAAGAGACTCTAGGGTGAGTAGACCAGACGTTGTAGATGTGTCTTAAGACTGATGAGGTGAATCCCATACTTTGTATTGGGAAGCTGGGATGAAGAAACAGCTGGTTTCAATTCAATATGGTCAACAAAAACCTGGCAGGTAACTAGAGATCTTGATTTCAGTGACATTTCTGTAATCATACACCCTAAATGCAGTGGGTTTTAAATCCAGCTGTTTTATCGTCTGGGGAGAGACTACACCAGACTTGCTTACAACTCTGCTTTTCTCGAAAGCAGCCAGAGTCTTGCCTACTGATAAATCTACAAATGAACCATTCTGCCGGATATACTGCACCAATAGCTTTCTTTGTGAGTCTCGCTTGCTACAAAACATCCTTTGAAAGTGATTGCACTCTGGCAATAAAATTTGTCTTTTGGAACTTTTTTCTACATAGTTTATTTACATTTTTTTTTTCCTTTTCTCAAGTATTTTTTGTCAGTCAGAAAAAGAGTTTGGGTAACTTTAAAGAGGATAAGAAAGTCAGTTGATGAATATATATGTTGAGACCGCTTGTAAGAGAGCTGGGCTGCCGTGTCAGCTGTGCTGAAATACATGGGTAATTCATTTGCTAAGTGCAATTAGGAAGAATCAAGAACTATTTATTTCTGGCCTGGGCTTTGATTTACTTCTTAAAGCTCATTGTAGAAAGTCAAATAAAAACTTTGATCTTACAACATGCTCCTGAAAAAAACCCAAATTTCACTGGACTTGAAGACTGAGGAGGCAGCCTGCAGTGTCTGTGCCCGAAGGCCTCTGTGCTCAGAGCTGCTGCCGATTTCAGGGGGAATTTTGCTGGAGTACAAAGAGATGAACGGGAACCTAGAGTAGGAGGAGAGGCCATGGTGCAGCTTCACCTGAAAATGAAGCTTATAAGGGCCATAAAATGTGGTGGGTTCCCCCCCGCCGCTGTAATAAGCTACAGGTATTTTAGATTCAAATTGGACACCTTTAAACTGGAAGGAGAACTGTACTCACACTGATAACTTAATAGCACATCTAAATGTCTTTTAAAAGACTTCAGTTTACCTATTAAAACCAAATGGACTGACTTAATTTGACAGAATATCCATGTTCCCGGAACTTAGGGCTATAAAAATTGTTCATCTGCTCAGTCACAGGCCATTTAATTTTGGATGCATCATTGCCAGTTGGTTACAGTAATTAGCATTCTCTGTATTGTAGCAGCTTCCCTGAAGCTATGCTAAGTAGGGTTACACTTCTGTATGGAAACATAAGCAGCCTTGTGCAAATGAGCCTGGCCACCCATCTTAGAGACAGAAGCCCTAGCTACAGCTTCTTGGCTCAGGGTGCCCTATATGCCCACCTGCAGGTCTTATTTACTGGTTATTAATGACGTGGAGTGTAGGCAGCTGTGAAAGGCACAGCATGGCAGCTTAAAACCTCCGCTCCAAACTATTCTCTCAGCCTTGTCATTTCTTTGACACCTTATTCCCCTCCCCTTCTCCTTTTTACTCTCTTTGAATGACGTTATCAGACAGAAATAAAATATTTGGATGTAAATTGTGTAAATATATATACACACACATATATATAAAAACCTGTGAACTGAGGCACAGCATTTGCTAATGCACTTACTTGCTACTTAAAACACAGAGGTTTCCAAATAGAAATGTTTTGATAAATTCTTTGTATTATGAATGTGTACTGCAGATATTTTGGTGGGGTATGTTTTTTCCATATCTCCTAATGCCTAAAGTAGTATTTTTATTGTATTTTTTAATAGAAACACCAACTGCCAGTACAGGAATATGAGAAGTGCTGGAATTGTTCTTTTGTAAAGGCTAAAATAAACAGTACGATAGCTAAAACCATAAATAAATTAGAGAGAGGCCAAGATTTTTTGCCAGTTGTTCTGCAGACTACGCACATTTTCTTGTTCTGTGTTGAATGTCTGCGCTTCCTTTTCGTTTCCTGGGAAACAAGTGAGGGGTTGTAGGCACTGCAAGACGTACACTAAGAATAATTCTTCCCATTTAATCCACTCTGATTTTTACTTCTTAATATACTGGAAGGTAACTAATATTTAATACCATGAAATGTATCTGTGCATGTTTAATGGTTCAATTAATCAGAGAGAAACCTTCTTTATAATTAAATATGGATAGGCTATAGTCTTTTCTTCTCATTGACTGATGCTGCTGAGAATAAGGGATAAGAATAATTTTATACTACTATTCTGTGTGCCTTTTATTAGAACTCTGAACTGTGTGGGTGAGTAAAATCAGTGATAAAAGTAGATTTTTTCTTAGAGTTACACACTCTGCAGTTTCTGTATTCCACAAAAGTCTAACCCTATGAATTTAGATACCAATCCTACAAGGACTTACACGTGTTTAAGCACAAGAGAAGTTCAACTGATGCTAATGTGATTACTCACATTAAGTTTACAGCCTGTGCTTGTGTTTTTGTAGGATTGGCTTTTTCAATTTCTGGAAGAGGCCCGATGTGAGCTTGGAAGAGATCATATGTGCTTGCTCTGTAAGTCCCGATTTGTTTGCGATTTGCAGTCATAGCTCATTTCTTTATAAGTACCAATTTTATTAATCTGGTTGTGAATGTCTCTTGACTTGGTTACTTAAAGAAAGGTTACAAACCATCACCACAACTTATTTTTCTACAGCTCCATAAAAAATTCTAAAAGTATAGGCTACAAAAAAGCCAACTGTCTTCAATGCAGTATGCAGATGGGGTGCATAGATTGGCAAGTTAATAAAATAATGATGTACATGCAGGCAGATTTAAATATGGAAATGGAGATTTCCTGCTTCTTGACTTCATATAAATTGTTGAATATATTTGTTTAATGATTTATACGGAGCCTCCAGCCATAGCAACTAGGTGCTGTTTACAAAAGTTAAAACATAAATTACATGCACAGCCTACAATGGGCTTCATTAAATGACCACTTCTGCTGCCAAGGATACCATATGTTAATAGTCATGTTGTGAGACCATACCTATCTGTTGAAATGCCTTTCCATATCTGCTCACCTGTCTACCAGCGGGTACAGGTACCATTATATGCCTTTGTACACACAATATGGTTACATTGTAAATGTTGTGTTACTTCAAATTTAAATATTTTAATATGACCGTGCTTTTAAGTTTGTGTGCACACAGCTGAATATACCTAAGTACTTGGAAATGAATGCTTGTTGTTGGCTGTGTTTCCGGAGGAAACACGGGTCTTTTGTATATTAAATCCATACGAGCTGGGGAGCTGAGATAGCAATCCCAAGTGTGATTGACGGACCTTTCCATTGAAGGCACCAAAACCTTCTGTTTTCAAGTTTTTCATTGCTCACATTTCATATTGTCATATTTTTTGACATAGGTACCTACCTTTTTAATGAGAGGATATTTTTCATTGTCATTGTAACAGGGAAATAATTTGCAAAAAAATCAAATGCTGAAATTTCCCTTTATGAATAGGTTACACTTACAATAGGAAATACGGGTCCAGGAGATGGCTAGTCTGAAGAATAAAGATGTGATTATACTATTTCTATAGCACTTCAGACAAGAAAGGGACATTAACTTGTTTTTAGGATGACCTTAAGCAAGAAATATAAGTGTTTTGCTCTGGTGCAGAGCTCACGCATATTATTTGAAACATTTCTGTTGAGACCCTAGAAACTATGGACAAAACCCTGAAACCTACGGGGTAGCACTGAGACTAGGTTTTCTTTCTGAGTGCATACTGCACTCAGGTGTTTGTTAAGAAGGTGATAAAAAGAAAACGAATAACCTTCTCTGGATAAATGATCCTGTTAGTACATGAGTAGGAACTGATGCCACTCATGTAGGCTGGCTACCATGTTTAGAACACTTTAGTGCCTCAATATATTTATTTTAGAGATCAGTGCTCAAGTTTTAAAGCATCCCTTCATTGCTGATGTCCCATTTTTTTTTTAACTGGAGTAAACAACTGAAATAATATAGTGTCATTAGAGAGTGAAAGGCTGTTGATGGTGAGGAAATGTGCCACAGGTGAGGAAGCCAACAACTACATCTGTCCTGAAGGAAGTTCTGTCAGCCCTTATCTATACAAACTGCAGGGTGATATGGAGGGGAGTTTTATCAGTATATGTTTAGTGTAGGTGCAGAGTCAGCAGGTAGCAAAACCTCAAATAAGCTATGTGGGTCACCTGCAAATGAATGGCAATGACAGGTTTGGACCATGCCAAGCAGTCACACATTGGAAGAGAGTTTAAGTCAAGGTATTCTAAGGGAACTCACTGTTTTAGAGAGTTGTAAGCAATGTTTTTTGCAGTATGTCTGAAACTTCTCACCCTGTGAAGCCACCTTGGGTAGCTTTTCTTCCGTGAATATATAGCATTGCATGATTTTAAAGCATGTTACCTCATCACGCTGCAGGGTGAGAAACGTGTGAAATGTTCCCTTGGGAAGCCAGCGTTCTCCTCTTAAAATGCCCCTTTCTAGCACGAGCAGGTTGGGAAATGACACTTAAAAATTAAACAGATTTATGTACAAAAACGTTACCACTTTAAGATGAATTTTGCACACTTGACTCATGGACATTTGCAATTGTGGGTAGAACTCCACTTTTGGTGAGAACATATTTTTTTAAAGGCGAATTTAACATGACTGACTATTGCCTATTTGGAATGTTACTCTTAGTCATATGGATATTGGTTGCATACAGGACAGAAATATTCCTAAAAACATAGTTATTACATGGTTGTGCAAGTTAATATTGCCACATATGTGACAGAGGGTATACAAATATCTCTTCTTCATGAGTATGAAAAGAAGTGTGAAGAAAAATCAAGTGTATTTCATGCTGGGTCCCAACTTCAGGATATTTCATGACTGAAGTTTTCTGAAAAAAAAGGAGTTGAGGGTAATTGGGTACAGTGAAGAGATGAAAAAAATGGAGATCTAATATCAGATAATGCTGACTGTGAGATCTCTTGGGCTGTGGAAGAGTCCCTGAAAGAAGCTGAACTTCTAAGTTCCACTTTAATCTAGACTGAGCAAATCACTAAAAATATCCAGTAGGGTATACTGTGTTGTCAGGGAGGTGGGAGAGATGATCCAACACACCTCACCTACCACTTCTTTCTATAACTGTGTATACTCAGTATAAGGTATTCTTTATATGCAAATGCAGCATGTGGTATAGCCTATATTGAACAAATAATGCAGTCATGTTGTGGGACTTTTTTGTTGCTGTTGTATCTGGGATCTTAAAATGCTTTATGCTGAGCTAATGCGTAATCACTGATACATGACCACCCTTGTGTCACAGCTGCCGGCATCAGTCTCACAGCAACACTTACAATTTTTATTAATTTACCTATTTAAATTTATTGCATTTATTGATTATTCCTGATGCTGAAAAGTAGATGCATGGAACACAAATCCACTAGAAAAGGAGGTTTTGTTTTTTTTTTTTTTACCCCCAAACAAGTCTTTAAGGAAAGCAGATACTTCGTGGTCCCTTCTATTCAATAAAGAATATGGACATATGGATACCATATGAAAAATAACTACAGGAATTTTCATTGGCTATTAGAATGCATACATTCCTGCTCAGCATTGACAGCAGCATCGGTACTTCCCCACTTACAAATATCTGTCCCAGGAAAAAAACTGAAAAAGCTGATGATTCTTCTCAGGCCAGCAAAGAGGATGACCGGGTGTTCAAGAAGAATGAGAGCATGGATAAGGGGAGAAGGAAGAGTTGCAGTGGCAAGTTTCCCTCACTCGACATGTCTGGTCCAGAAACTTCCTTTCCAAACAAAAAGCATGGAGGCATGGGAAGGACATGAGGTGAGCCTTGGCTTCTTAGATGACAGTAACTGCTGCAGGTAGGACTTAACACTCCCTCACCAGCATCATTTGGTCACCTCAGTGTATATAGGAATGTTCATCCCCTGGTCATGCAGATTAGGGAGTAATTTGGATCCAACCGCATCTGCGCAGGCAGCAGTCTGGGTTTCCTTATATTCAACTCAAAGTAATAATAGCAGCATAAAAAAGTATGAGACTGCTGCATGCAGTGGCCTAGTGCTCCCAGTGTGTAGTTGAGATATGGCCAGAACACGTCCCTGGACCTTAATAATGGGCAGTGCTATTATTGATACTGATTTCTTGCTGTAAGTTCTGGCTTAAGCAGTGTAAGGCAAACAACCTGAGCATGCTTTTTTCTGTGACACCAACTCCCTTATGCTACTTGCTGTCTTTGCGTACTGCTTCGTAAGGGATTCTAAGGCATGGAAATTGAAATTGAAAACCACACAGCACTTACACTTTCTCGTGTAGTTCATGAATCCCAGTGGCTCTGTTTCAGGTCTGGCGTTTTCCCAGAAGCAGAACTTCACACGTATTTTGAACTTGATGCTTCAGCCATGAAGCCTAGGTGCTGAATTTTGGACTTCTGGATTAACGAGCCGTGTATCACAGATTTTAAATTCTGCCTAGGTTGTCCCATGGTTGCTCAAGTCTCTTGCTGCATGAGACCCTGTAGCCATGGTTGCCTAACCTTTGCTCCACTGCAGGAGCACTGTTCCATCCACCAAGAGAACAGCCCTGGTTTGAATTTATGGTTTCTGTAAACTCAGGTGTTTGGATCAGCCTTCTGTGCAATAGGACTTTTTTAAAATGGCTTGCCTAGGAGCAGATACTGCTTTAGTTGTATCTCTCAGACAAGGAAATAAGTTGCCTTCTCATCCTCCCCCTTCCAAATATGAGATTTTTCTTACTTTTTAAATACAGTTTATGAGTTACATTCTTACAGTTTTTGTTTGGACAAACTTGAATTTGTATTTCTGTGCAATGTTTTGGCCCTCCAGTGAAAGACATTTCCATTGCTAGTTTCTCCCCTCCCTTTGACTCTACAGAAGTAAATTAGACTTGGCCCCAAGAGCTTTCTGAGACAGAGGTAATCTTCTGATGTATTTTGAAGTGAGGTTCTTGTATGTGATGGAAGGCTTTAGTTGTGACAGCAAACCAAATAGCAAATAAATACACTTTTAGGTTTGTAAGTGGATGTCAAGGAAAGCAACTAAGAAATAAAATGAGCTACCCTGGCACTGTCCCTTTCACTTCCCCTGGGAGTTGGGGAATCAGAGAGGGGAGAGTCTGGGTAGCAGAGAAGAGGGCTGAGCCTCTGTAAAGACTTGCATCTGTGTTAAGAGCTTGCCAAGGAAAAGTGATGCCTGTAGATTAATCTGAATTATCACAGTCAGTTTTCCTTTTGTAACCATCTCAGTCACAGCATCATGATCTCTTTCTTGAACAGGAGGTGAATTGAGCCCAGCATGGTGACAGCATGAGGAAACCTAGAGGAGAGAATAAAATTAACTGGTACTAGACAATTCAGAAACAGAAAAGACTCTGAGACCTGACACAACTTTCTTTTCATCTATTTATTAACATCATAATCCTGCTTTCCTTCAATACTCCAAGTTCTCCTCTTTTTTCCAGACAAAATTCTCTGCATTGTTTGCGTGTTTCTGTTATGTCATTTTTTCCTAGTAATTTATACTTATTTTCCTCTTTGTGGAGGGGTTTTTAAGGTCCTATCAGTAACTTTCTAACTTTAAAATAGTAACCTTATTTTTAAGCCTATTTATTAATTTTAAAAGCCCATCCAATACTTAGCATGCTTCATAACACTGTTAGAAATACCTAATTTGAACATCTGTAGACATTTTTCCTCATGGTGTTATAAGTGATACTGCTTACTTCCAAAACTCTTGTTCACACACAGAAATAAACAAGTCAGGACTGAATCAAAACTCATTAAAATCCAATTATTCTGTTGGGTTTTTGATCAGACTTTCAGTGAACTGTAGTCTGTCAGTTTCTACTCTTCCCTCCCTCTCCCTTTATTTCATACCCTTGGCAGAAGTGCAGCATACCATGACAAGGGGTTCACCCAGTTTATGCTGCATTCAGTATTTCAGGTGTTGCTCAACAATTTTCTTATATAAGACCTTGTCTTTTTCATTTATGTGAAAATCTCTGGTACCGTAGGGAAATATTTTGTTTTCCTTTTGCAGTCAGGGTTTCAGTAGTTCCTCCGTAGGAACTCACAAATCCTATTTTCCTAGTCATGTCTCTGAATGGTGTGTTGTGTTCAGTGAATATTCCCTTGATGAGTTAGCAGTTCCCAGGCTCTGGGATAGGCATCATAACAGAGATTTTGAGGGTTTTCAGAATCATCCGTAGGTTTGCGAGAGGACAGGAGAATATTTGACAGTACAGAGACTAAAGGCATTCATTGTTTGTTTTTTTTTTTTTTAAATCTCACTCAGTGATTGGTTCTGATCTGTCTCTGAAATAACACGGGGAGCAAAGCTTTTCTCTTTCCAGGATGAATACGTAGTTGTCTACTACTCCCTTTCTAAGGAAACGTGGGAAGGTAGCTATCCCCAGAGCAGCAATTAGATTTGTTGGACAATTACATTTCATGGCTGAGCTTCGGTGCCGAAGCCCCATTGTAGTGAGAAAAATAACGGATCCGCAATTCTTTCTCACTCAGTGGAGGGTAGAAATACTTACTCCCACTTTCAGAAATGCTTGTTTTCATTTTGTCTTTCTGTTTGGGTGAATGCTCTGATCTCCTATTCGTTCCTTAGGTGGATACTCACCATGAACTTCTTCAGCGTCCGGGCTGTGGTAGCCGCTGTGGCGTACACCAGTCCCATGCGCGTGGCAGCCTTGAGCGGTAGGTTCCCTTCATCACAGGGCTGTTGGGTAACTCTTGGCTGCCTGCATACATGTTTTGCTTTGCTTTTGCTTTTGTCAGTGTCCTGAGGTATTGTGCCAACTCCCGACCTCCTCCCGCTGGGGTGAGCCAGCTTCTCAGCAGCATCTGCAGTTGGAACTGTTTGGGTTGGTTGCAAATCTTTTTGGCTGACATGAGCCAGGGGAGTTTGGAAAGCACAAAAAAATGCTTGCAAACTGAGCACATTACACAGGTGGTTGGGATTTTGCAGAGATCTGGAGCTGGAGCACTTGGCACATCTCATGCCTAGAGGGATTTTCCAAACCAACTTGACAACAGAACCAGGCCATTCGTTTTACCTAACTTTGGCTGCCTCACCAGCTAGCTGACTAGACTCTCTCTGCAGAGAGCCAAGAACTTCCAGTTTTCGTCCCACGCAAAAATTGGTGCCTAAGGTAAATGGGTTAGACCAGTCTATCTCATCTCACTGAGTGAAGAAAGTAGGAGAAGATTATTTTGCAAAACCCCCATACCATCAAGACAGAAACGTGGAATTATGTAATTGTGTAATTCGGAGATTATGGGAGTGCTACAGTTGTTAAAATACATTTTCTACTAGACAGTTTGTTTTTTTTTTTTTTTTCTAATGACTCTGGCCTCTTTTCCTACCCATGTTGATTATCAACCAAAATACTTACTGCCATGCCTAATATCTCTGAGTAGATCAAGTTGAAGAAAAATGCATATTCAGGTAAGTACAAGTTATAGGTTCTTTCTGGGTTGGATTCATAACATTGTTTCAGGCATAAACCAATCACATTTTTTTAAGCAAGAATATACTCCTGTTACATTTTGTGAAAAATCATTTTGTTTTTCTATGTCACAATGACATTTCATATCAAACATTTATTTTTAAGTGGTTGAACTGGCAAATAAAGTATAAATGTTTCACAGAGATCTGTAACCCAGTTATAGACTACTTTTTTGAACTACTTACGATAGCTTTGCAGGATGGTAACTATTTTTATGCATTTATGGTGGTCTCACTAGCCTGAAAAAATTCCATTAAATTTATTTCAAATACAAGCAAAATGTGTTCATGCTACCTCTGTACTGGTAAATAGCACTGGAAATCTTTCCGCCTGTGGTTTTGGCCTTTGCTGAGGAATACTTTCCCAAACTGCTCCTGGGGACGATCTGGGAGTTTATGAAGGGCGCTGCTGATTCCCAGCGGGCAGCTTGGATAAGGCCACCCTGCTGCAGAGAGTTGTAGGGCTTGAGTTTAATTGCTCTCCTCCGGGCTGTGCGGTGCGGGTTGACCACGGTGCCAGGGAGTGCACTAGGGAATGTTTGATTTACTGGCGGAGCTGTGTTAATGAGCAGTAAGAAGGAACACAAGTAAGAAACACAGAGAAAGCATACCACCCCAAACTTATATTCATTCTTGTGTGAACATAGATGAATTTGGTAGCAAGGTTATATACCTAACTCAGCCACAGTGATGGTAACTGGGCTTCCTACTCATTCCATGGCAAGAAGTGGGATTTATTTGTTCATTTTGACTGGGATGTCCTGTTACACATGATGAAATACAGAAAGACACACTTTAGATACCTGTAATGAAAGCTGCACTACATGAAAACTTCTCCTAAGGGTTAGTGCCTTGCACTCTGAAAGCCCCTTCTTTCTGGAGAGTCATATTCTTCAGTTCCAGTAGTTTTGTGAGGGGACGTTGTTCACGTCTGTCTAAGTAGGCTTTGGCTGTGATTCCTTCTTTCTCTTACATCCACATGGAATATTCTGTATGCTGTTTAATCTTGGCCCAGTAGTTTCAATATATATTTTATTTTGTTTTCATTTTCTCCTCATTTTAAATTCTCCAGCGTCTTCAATTAAGCTCCTCTTGGCTCGCAGACTTAAAGAATGATCTCATTCATGTGCCAGACAGACAGGGTCTCTCCCAAGTCCACCCAGCGTAAGTAATGACTTCCACTTTCAGACAACAAATCGAACTCTTTAACTTGCTACTGTACATATCCTTCAAGAGCAATTATTGAGCTAAACATGTTCCTTCTAGGTGGCTTGAAGAAAGGAGACAAAGGAGATGAAAACTGATTTTGGAGAAGAAAAAAATACATATTTATGTACACGCATAGGTAGGTGAAAAGTGCTTCTAAATTAACTGGCTTATTTTTATTAATTGCATAAAGAGAAACTCTGTGTGGGTTAGTGGGGAGTAGGAAGGGAGGAGGAAGATGGTGACTACATTGAAACTTCCCCTGCTGGGAGCAGCCCCTGTCTCTGGGTCTCTCCCGTGCCAGTGTACTCTGAGCCTGAAGCAGCTCTCTTCTCATCTGTTAGCTTTCCACAGCCATTTTCACTCCGCTTGCATGCAGGTTTATGGTTACACAAATCTGCTCTATCCAAAAGGCATTAGGTAAAGAAATGTATGACTCTCTTTGATGGATGCTATATTCTGAGCTCATTCACACAGGACGGTTAAGGCTTTCCGTTTGCGTACTGGTTTAGTACCAAAGATTTTTCACCTTGAATATGCCTGGAAAATCCATGGGGTTATTGTGAGATGAAATGAGCGATGTATTTGAGTGGGAGTATGTCTTCTAGCACCACAGGAAAATAAAAGGAAATCCTGTTTTAGTGTTAATTAAGGTTAAAATGGTAAATAACCCTTTGTCTTACTTTGACAACACTGTTTTGAAAATACAGCCTCTGACCCATGACTAGCACACACACATTGTTTTCTTTCTTTACAGAAGACCACTTTAATTTTTTTGAGAATCTATAAAAGCATGGGACTTGTTTTGAGCTCAGTGGTGCTGGAGTTACTCTTACTTAGATCTGTTTGAATGAAATCAGAAGAAAGACCTTAGGTTCTTGGGTTCAAATGGAGTTTGAAACCAAAGAGCAAAAGCATACATTTGGTCTTTGATCTTATACATGCGTCTTCCAACCATCTTTTCCGTTTCTGCATTATTTGATTTAGAGTGATGCTTTTTTTCTTGGAAAGTTCACTGAGCCAATTGCATGGCTTTCATAGTGATGGGTGTTTACTTCCCAATTAGTCCCACTGAGCCAGCAAGACTATTTGCCTGAGAGCCCTCATCACCGTGAAAAAAACCCCAACCACCCAACACAAAACAATGAGGATCACAATCTGGCCCTTTGCAATTAGCACAACACTATCAGGGTTTCGCTTTCCTGCTTAAATCCTGTAATGAGCAGCCATCGGAAGAGGAGGTAAATAAAGCTGTCATGCATATTGACAGTAATACAATATCACTGCTCATTTTTTCCCCAAAGTTAGAATTGCAGAATTAGCGTGGCACATGATGTTCTCCCCTCTCCAGCAAAACACGTACCAGCTGCAGTCTTTTAAAGTCTCCTATCATTTTGTTAGCACAATGACTGCCTACGTGAGCAAAAAAACATGGAAACTGCATCCTACCACAGTTGACAAGATTTTTTATTTTCATGATTACTTCTCTGCCTTTTTTTATTTTGCCTGCAGGCAAAGGTTGGCATACATGTCAAGAGAACATACTCCAGCTGGGGCCTGCAGTATAGAGAATTGTATACTCCAGAGGGCTCATGGGACCTTAGGCAGATTATTATGGTAATATTGGAGACTGCTGTCCTTTCCCTCCCACAGCTGGGCCGCCTCTCTCATTGTAAGTATTGAAGCAATATGTTTTGCAAATTATACATTGGGAACAACAGGGACCTGGGAAAGTGAGGGAGAAGGAGAAACATGGCAAAATGTTGCCTTTAATATGATATTTTTCTTGTTCGTCAAGCAAAAATAAATTAAAGCTTTAATTTTTTTTAATTAAATGAGGATCATATATTGGGAAAAACCAGCTATAATAGTAAAAAACTTAATACTGATTTTATTGAGTAGGAGTTTTAAGAAAATATGGTTTATTATAGGGAAATTTCACACAGTAACCTGATGCAAGAGAAGCAGAGTAAGATTACATAATAGTTTTTATTACAGATTTCAAAAATCCTTTTGAGTCCAATGAAGCTGGATTAACAAAAACTGCACAAAAAAATATCATTTTAATTAGTGCTAATGTGATCTCGTCATGGTCCAGCTGTTTCACACAGGCTGAAAATCTGGGTTGCTTTATTAGCAATTCACCCTCCAAAATAATGTCACTTCTGATTTTTAACATTTCTTATTGATGTATATTTTAATAAAATAGCCAAATGATTTGGTGAGTACTGCTGTAAGGAAACTGAGAGGTTTTTTTCTTGCTTTTTTTGAAATAAATAGAGAGCAAATATGGCTTAAAAGCATTACTGGTAGATAAAGAAATATTTCATTTTTTGTCCTCTCTCAGAAATATTAGCATAAAAGTCAGATTAGGATTTGTACGGTGGTGTTTTAACGGTGATTTTATATTTATAAAACTAAGAAGGAAAGTAAATATTACTAGCTTGGTCACAAGTTGAAATGATGGCTTACACGGGCCAGATACTTCTCATTAAAGACTTGGTTTTATCTGCTTTTTAGTAAGCATGGGCTTCAAATCAGTCTTTAACCAATATTCCACTATTCTGTTAGCCAACAGTCATTTTAAATTTAGATCTCCATTCATTTTTGACAGGACTATTTCACAACTCAATTCCATTTGGAGCTAAACTTCAATTTTAATCTAAATTAATTTCAAGTTACTGAAACTTACTGTTTCATTTATACATGAAACTGTAGTATATTGCCTTAGACACCTTCCTGAATTCTACATTAAAAATAAGCAAATGTAGAAAATCTCAGTGCTCACAACTCAATTTTCTTCTCCATTATTTTTATATGCTTTAATACAGTGGAGACCCCTTGCATGTACCATTGTAGAAAAAGACATTTATTTTTAATAACTTTATTCCTTTTCCCTATGTTACTTAAAAGATTTCATTATGCACTATCGGTGCTGTGCTAATATATTTATCAGCTCTCTAATTTAGCTCAGACTTCACTACTGTATTCCAGGATGATGACCAGTGCTTGTGATTTTTCTTAAACGTCGTATGTTTTTTTTTGCAATTCTTAGATAGTGATTTTATAATAAACACTTAATACAGGAAAACAGTTTGCAATCCGGTGTCAATTGGCATAAATTAAAGTGGGATAATCTATACCTTATGGTGGATTTTTAACTATCATTTTCAATTGTAATAATAGAAGAGGTTACTAAAGAAAACAACACAAGAACTATATTTATTGCACTGTATTGCTTGATTGCCTTGTAGAGTTTTAAAAAGCCCCTGATGATATCATGACGGTGTTTCTCTCCATCTCTCCTCTGTGGTCTAAAACAGTGTTGGAGAAGCCCCCCTTTGCAAAGAGGAAAGAGCCCCCAAATAACAATGAGTTGGTTCCACGTGTCTCCGTGGAGCCAGGCATTTGCTGCTCCTGAGCTGACATGAAGACTTTCACAACATTTGGTGCAAGGTGAAAAGGAAAAAGTAAGGGTAAAGGGTGTTGTTTTGCAACATACAGAAGCCAGTGTTATGATGCATTTTCTCTTTGGTTCTCCTGAAAGTCAGAGGACTCCCAGTCCTGAGCTACCTTCCTCCCTTCCTTCCCCTTCCTGCTCTGAATTCCTCCTTCCAGGTACCTCATATTGGCTTTCATCTTTCTGAATGATGATAACTCATTGTTTGAGGTAAAGTGCCCCTTCACATTGCAGCATTCTCTATTTTCATCATAATTCTGGTGTCAGGTAGTTTTGCCCCATATTCTTGAGGTTCCTTAGTTGTTTTCAACAACTGTTCTTGCTTTCAGCATTGCTAATGACAGACTGCATTTTGTAACCCAACGTGCACAGTTTGTCTAATACTTACCTTCCTAACACAGACATTTTTCTGCATTTGTCACATGTAAATAAAGTGTGACATTTAGAAAGACAATCCAATCTATCTGGCTTGTTCCTATCGTGTCTACAATGAAAAATCCCAGTGGAATGAAGAACAGTTGAAGAAATTCTGCATTTCTCCCTTGGGGCTAGTGTCTAAATCTACACTGCTTGCTGAATCTGCCTTAGGGAATGATCCTTAGCCCATGGGAAAAGTAGTGCACTTACTTGTTCATATTTTTCAGTGTAGCAGGACAGTGTAGGGTTGAGGGAGTCAACTTTGGATCAGTCCGCTCTGTGCTGTCTTTTAGCAGTGGTCCCCACAGTGAACTAGCCCCCAAACTCCACTTGATTTCTGTTTTGAAGGGTGTTAGATGGTTTGTTCCCAAAGAGCTCCCGGGAGCAAAGTAACATTTTTGTAGTGTGGGAGCTGAGAGGACTCAGGATGCTGGAGTGAACGGGGGAGGTCACTTATCTGGCTGTGTAGGTATGCTGGAATACTCCAGCATTTCCTCCTGTGAAATCATGACAGCAAAAGAGAGGCTGGCAGGAGGACTTTTCCAAGCAGTGGTACTGTTTGTGAGTCCCCACACCAGCTACACTGCCTTGATATGAACTGTATCAGTGGGTGACACTGTTAAATATCATCTGTCAGTTTTCTTTTCTTAGCAGGTTAGAAGGACTTGGCTTCTGAGATCTGTTGGGTCTTGCCAGCTTGTGGCCTTGGAAACTTTCTGTTTGCAAGCAGCCTTATCAAAGTAAGATAAGGCTGATATGTAAGATAAATAAGATATCCATACACTAACAGAATGTATTTATGCTGATAAAATTCTTGAGGCACAGTTTTCCCCAAAACTAGACTTTGTTATTGTTTTGATATTTTCGAGCTTGCCTCCACCCTCCTGAAACATGATATGTCCCAGGGGGTCCATGTCCATGTTTGTAATACAGGGGTAAGAGCTGTTTCTATTTTACCTCAGCTGGAAAATTGATTCGGAAGGCCCTGTAGACTTGGTGCGTATTGGCAGACAGCTATCACAAGAAAGGACTTTGAATATTCATGTGGGTCTGCTCTTGAAGATCTTGATGGGGCAGAATGGGCATGATTCAGGTTCAGATGCTGAATAAATAAGTCATGATTCCTTTTTCCTAAATCTAGTGTTTACAGACATTTGAAAAGCCCTGGGCAACCTAGCTGTTCTGCCTCGCCTCCCACCACTGGTCCAGAAGGGTTCAGGTTTCCCACAGGTCTCAAGTCAGCTCTGCCAATGACATCCAGGTATCTCAGATGTCCCGCACCATCTCAAATGGCAATAAATGCCTATGTCAAGGCACTGAGACCCTGCATTTGGGGATGGAATTCATCTTCAAAGAGAACTCCTAAATGTGAGTGTCTAAACAGAGTTGTATGCCTAGCTGTGACGTAGAGGTTACGCCAATTTTAGCCAGTGGAGACTAGTTAACACAGTCAGGGAAGCCTGCAGAGCTACCTCGCTCACCCTAACCTACATTTAGTCAGCTAATAGCTCTCTAGGTTCCACTGGGGTGGATTTGGGTGGACTATGACAACAGCTTAAACACCTAGGGTGGGATACAGTGGCCATCTGAGATAACCTAGACTATCCCACCTGGCCTAAATAAGGGAACTGAGATCTCAGAAGTCTGGTGTCGTATCTGGTCAGTCCTGTGCTGATGTCTCAAATGTCCCTATGTACTTATGCTGGAACAGTTAACTCCTGCCCCTTACAGATACCCATACAGATATCTTTATTTAGTCTGGAGCTGATACCAACCGTCTTGACTTTACCTCTGCTCATTTTTTTAGTGTTCTTCATGGTATCTGGAGCTTTTGCGCTTGTGGCTTTTACATCATGCTAGCTGCAGTCTTTTGTCTATCTTCTCTTACAGCTCCAGCAGATCCAGTGCTGTTTTTTTTTTTCTACTCTTCTTACAAATGCGTGGTCACAGACCATTTAGCTCTTAACAACTGAAAACAAGGAATCTGGAATCCTTCATGTGACCAACAGTAGCCACCTGTGATTTGTAGCATTTCACCTAATTTGGAGAGAGTTTTGATATCTTCCCTTTCTCTCGAAGAGCAAATCTATCAGTTTAATAGGTGGAAGGGTATATGGAATAAAATTGTTCTTTGATCTTGTTTTTCTCCCTTTCCTGGTGAAAGAGTGAAAGCCAGCATTTTGTGAATCTGTCCTTTCAAAAATACACCCGTAAGCACACATAAAATGGATTTTTTCCCCTTCATGATATGGGTGATAGACAACATTTGTACACAAGCAATGCATGGCCTGTGAGAAGCAAGCATTTTTGAGTAAATTACCAAAGGATTATTAAGCACACTTGATGGATATAATACAAGGGACTTTGATATTGTCAAGGGTTACGCTAAAAAGGCAAAATGGAAATAATTACTTTAAGGATGATATTAAACTATGTTGTAGAGTGAAGGAAATTCTAGAGATTCTAGCAGACCCCATGATTTAAACATATTGAGAAATTAGTTGGTGTGTAACTCTTCCCTTTGTCAAAGTGTCAGGACTTAACCAATATAAAATGAGAAATCCCTCTGCATAGTACTTGTCCTGATTTGTATTTCCATCCAGGATTTAAGTGGTGAAACCCTGACTCTCTTCAAGTGAACAGGATCTTTCTTTCATGTATTTGGGTCAGAGATAAAGCTTGGTGAATCCTCTGGAGTTCACTAGGCAGTGAAGGACACACATCCCTTACTGCTAGTGGTGTCCAATGCATGTTCCGTATTTATTGCAACCACCTTCTCCCTTGAATCCCTTTGTCTTTAGAGGCAACCAAGCCCTGTTCAGCCTGGTATGATGGGGAAGACTCATCATAATACACTGTAGCTTGCCTACATAGTGAAGGGTGAGTGTCACAACAGATGTGTCAGACATTGTCCTAAAAATGAATGCCATAAATGTCAAGAAGTTTCATTGTTGCTGTCACATGTTTGAGCTCCAGTCTCCTTGCATACATGAACACAGATAAGTTTCGCCTCTATTCCTCACTTTTATTGTATGACTTTAAATAACATGCTAGTATTAGTTTTGTACTGTACTATTTTCTTTACGTTCTCCAGGTTTTGATGTGGTATACATACATTTTTTTTTTACTGTGGTAGTTTTATTCTTCTACAGCTGAAGTACCATGGAACGACTCTGGTCCTCTGACCTTTTAATCTCTTATGAAATTAGAGGTGTCTAACTTATTAGCATGAGAGAAGCTGGAGGTACACAAAAGCTTTGACAGCAGATGTCAAGATGTCATCATCATCAGAATTTGAAGGGACACTGTTTCTAACTTCCATGAGCCATTACGTATAGCATTCATCAGTTCATTAAGAAGGCACAGGAGCCCATGTATAATGGATAGTTATGGCAGAACCATTTGTTCTGGAACAGGATTATCTTTCCCGACCACATTAGCTTTGTGATAAATTTATTTTTATTTCCATTTCCAAATTATTTTCCACTCAAAAAAATGTGGTGGAGAGTGTGAAAGCTGCTCTCCCATAGATAGTTTTCATTAGGAGGTTTGTAAGTACTTCCATTAAGAAACTTCTTTCATTGTCAAGTGGATGTTTCCACCGAAGTCTTCTTCTTTAGTTCCCAAATTTTGTGAAGGTCTCTCTAAGAAAACTGCGGTCAATTTCTTCTGATACAATTCACAGCCGTACTCATTTAGAAAAATGATATTACATTGGGGGTGCTCTTTCTTATATCTGAATGCAAGTTATTGGCATAATCTAAGGTGTGTTATGCAGTTAAATTTATTAGCTTTATTTCTTATATATTTCTGGATATTATGATGATATTTCCAGCTATTTTTGCATGGTTGTTCAGACAAAAAGGGTGGCTAGGGTTCATCTCATCTGATTATAGGGGAAAAAAATCTTAAAAATCTTATTCAGAGTTTTAAGAAATCTTAATTTAGAAAAAACCCACAACTGAACAGCAACTCGAACCCATTTAATGGGTTTTGCCTCTGGTAGGATGTGGCTACGAACTTCTTGCCCTCCAGTCCCCAGTAAAGGGGTTGGTCATTTTTCTGCTTGTTTATGCTGGTTTGTTTGTTTAATTATATTTAAAATGTAGATCTGGAAGCTGTTGTTACCTTTCTGCATTTTGAAAGTGGATACTAGTGGCCTATATTCTTCAACCAATAGCCTACATTAAGGATTTTGCCAACAAATATGAATATATACTAAATCAAATAAGAAAATGCTACTGTTGGTAATTTGCTTAAATTTGTTGTGTATAGATTGGAGCCTCCAGTGGAATACATATGAAGGATTTTCAGTATGGTAAAAGGGCTGGAAACTGCTGCTTTAGAAAACCACATTCTCTAGAAATTAATCTTTAAATTAAAGACAGGCCCATCTGTGCGCGCCACTAAATTGGAATTGGGTGATATAACTCAAGGCTAGGCCTCATGATACCCTTTCTCCAAAGTGTAAATTTCACTTGTTTCCACATTGTGAAAACAATATTTTGAACATTAAGGGAAAAAAGTGCTTTGTTCCATTGGAAGTTGAAAACTTTACAAGGTATTAAATAAAATAGAAGTGTTGGAGACTTTAGTAACTTTAACATTCCAACTGCCTTATTTTAAATAATATTTGGGATAAAATACATGGTAATTCTAATATACTTATGCATAGGAAAATACTTAAAATTGCATTAGTAGATAAACAAGTGAATAGTCACTTTCTATAAATCTTGTATTCCTGAACAAAGTAAATGTAAATTTCCAAAGACATTTCCTCTCAGTCACCTTGGACATCTGAGTTAGTAAGGAATTAATATCCTTTGAAGGTGCCTGTATTTCTCCACTGTTAACGGACCAGAGCCTGAGAAATGCCTGTTCTAGGTGGGATTAATTCTCGTCTGTTGCTACGGGCTCAAGTCGGTCATCCATAGATGGGTGCCTAACACCATCTTAAATGTCCTAAAGTATCTCAGACATGTACACGGGGCTGGTAGATATGACACAAGAGCTATGGGAGACAAGTGACCTTCTGCAGTAGTAGGAGAAATGCAGGTGGGATTCCTTAGGGCGTCTCAAATGGCTTCAGGTGCTGACGGAAGGTAATTGAATCAAACCAAAGGGATCATTGCCATTTTAGTAACTTAAACTGATGACTGACGATGCCTTGAAGTCTTGAACAAACAGGTACTTTCTAAAATTCCGAGAGTGCCAGTATTGTGGCTCACTGTTTTTTCAAGTTACTCTTCTCTGGCATGCAATGAAACAGATGGTATATTTATGCTTCCTATAGGTGATTCTAAGTGTGACGGTTAAGTGCCATCCCCATATTCTGTATTATCCCGTGCTTGTGCCAGCACCAATGACTCTGATGTCTGTGTTCATTCTTATGGGCAATGCTCTTACCTGACAATTTCCAACCAAACTAAGACAACCATATGGCATAACAACACTATAACTACTCTGTAAGGCTGTGGAGCATGTCTGAGTAAGCACTTGTTTAGAAACCGAAATCCGTCAGAGAACAGGTCTTCCTGATGATTTTGGCATGGTGTTTAACACAGTTTTACTGATGCTGGATCTGAGCTAATGATGCTTTATAAGTGATGCCCATCATTAACCTGTTTCTTCTAGGAAAAATCTGAACCTACTTCATCTCAGCCTACCTTGTAATTGCAGAAGAAAGTGAATTCTTGTGTTTCCTGCTTCCGAGGCTTGGAGGTCTTGGAGGCAAGCTGGGAAGCAACTTTTTTCAATGCAGCTGCCAGCAATTCTGCAGAAATCACAGAGACATAGTTTCCTTATCATGGATAATGAGCGAGTCTTCATACTGTGTGGAGTCTAGGTCCTTCTGCTAAATAGCAGATTTTTTTGCAAGATCTTACCTTTGCTAAGTGTCAGAAATAGTGGACATATTCAGCTCTGCTCACCTAGCACTATTGTGAGAGTGTATTTAAACGTCTGTGTGTTTAAATTTGCAGCTTTGTTACATTCATGTTGCACTTCATTACAGATGCAGCAATGACTGAGGAAACAGAAAAAGAAAATGTGAAGAGGCCGTGCTTCTTTGTAGCAGCCTAGGAATTCACATGACAGCATTCATTATTTATGCTGTAGAATGACTTCATAGGCAGGTGGTGGTGTGAGGAAAGGGGGAAGGTCAAAAACCGTATCTACTTATATTTTTGTGATGAAACAGTGGAAGAAATAAGACGCTAGCAGTTAACATGTATTTGATATCAAGGAATGGAGTTAAAATTGGTTACTGCAGAGCTTGCTTGTCCCACACATCAGAAATTACTGTGATCCTAAATCTAAAATTATCATTTTTGAGGACAACAATTAAGGACAATTGAGGACAGCAAAAAAAAAAGGCCTAATAAGGACCTCCAGGGATCAGCTTAGTATTTAATAGATAGAAAAGACAGGACGTCACTGGAGGTGGCTGGAGTTCCACAGATAATCCTGGCATTGCTTTTGTCCTTTGAATACAGACTGTCATAATCCTTCAAGCAGGATGGAACAATGCCATGAAGAGGGATGCTTCAAAATATCCTGTGAAATAATGGTGAAAATACATACGGATAAGGCACTCCATCTGTTAATACAGCTTTTATTTCTTTGTTTGGAGGGGAGCTTCTGCTTAGAAAAAAACAATTGAAAATGTGACAGTTACAGATGTGACTTAAGAATAAGACAATGAAAAGATATTTGTAAGACATTCGGATACATCCTTGATAGATAGATAGAAAGGAAGAAAGAAAGAGAAAGAAAGAGAATAGCATATTAGATAGAGACAATAAAAATGTAGACTGCAAATGCTGATAAGAACATTGCATATTAGGGAAAGAATTATAAAGTCATAAGATGCTTGGGAATAATATCTAGTTTAAGGAATAACCAGGTAGAATTTAAATAATTTAGAATACTACTATTTGCAGTTTGTGTCACAATAGCATCTAGTGATCCTAACTGGGAGAGACCCTATCTTACCAGATGTTGAGTGATACAGATGAAAGAGCATCTCTTCCCAGAAAAGTTGGGTTTCAAGCAAACAGGGTGGAAATAGGTGGGAGGCTATGCAGCTTGCCTGGGGTCACACAGCAGGGATTCTTTAACGCTGTGGTCTAGTTGCCCGTTCATAAAATTATGTAGCCAACAAGTTGTGCATATCTCAGCTGTCCCGGTCTCTCTGTTGTGTACAATGGCCTCTTTTTTTGTGCTGAAAAAGTGCTATTCTTTTCCTCACTGACAGGGGAGTTGACTGTTGAATCTTCTAGTAGTTATTTTCATATAATCATAGAATGGTTTGGGTTGGAAGGGGCTGTTAAAGATCATCTAGTCCAACTCTCCTGCCATGGGCAGGGATAGCTTTCACTCGTTCAGGCTGCCCAAAGCACCATCCAACCTGACCTTGAACACTTCCAATGATGGGTCATCCACAACTTCCCTGGGCAACCCATTCCACTGTGTCATCACCCTCATTGTAAACAATTTCTTCCTTATGTCCAATCTAATTCTACCCTATTTCATTTTAGAACTGTTGCTCCTTGTCCTTTCACTACAGGCCTTGGTTAAACATCTTTCTCAGTCTTTCTTACAAGCCCCCTTTAGGTATTGAAAGGCCACAAGAAGGTCTCCCCAGAGTCTTCTCTTCTGCAGGCTGAACAACCCCAACTCTCTCAGCCTGTCCTCATGGGAGAGGTGTTCCATCCCTCTAATAATTTTTGTGTCCTTCCTCTGGACCCGCTCCAACAGGTCCATGTCTTTTCTGTGCCGAGGACTCCAGAGCTGGATGCAGTACTCCAGCTGGGGTCTCACCAGAGTGGAGCAGAGGGGCAGAATCACCTGTCTCGACCTGCTGGCCTCGCTTCTTTTGATGCAGCCCAGGATGTGGTTGGCTTTCTGGGCTGCAAGCACACATTGCTGGCTCACGTCCGATTTTTCATCCACCAGTATACCCAAGTCCTTCTCAGCAGGTCTTCTCTCAATCCCTTCATCCCCCAGTCTGTATTGATATTCAGGGTTGCCCCGACCCACGTATAGGGCCTTGCATTTGGCCTTGTTGAACTTCATGAGGTTCACGTGGGCCCACTTCTCGAGCCTGTCAGGGTCTCTCTAGATGGCATTCCTTCCCTCTAGCAGATCAACTGCACCACACAGCTTGGTATGCTTGAGGGAACCTTTTCTGAACTTTGAGTTCTTCTCTGAACTTTAGCTCTCACATTTGTAAGAAATAGTTGATGCAGTCTGTTGCTGGCTGCTGAAATGTTTGAGCCATGATACTTTCTGAGATCCTACAATTTAGGATCTTTTTGAACCAAACACAAATATTCGAGGAACTGAGATTTCATTCCAGCACTTCCTCCATGCGGTCACAACCCCCTTGGGAGAGTCCTGTAACAGTCCTGTGCCAGCTGGCTGCAGGGGTTTCTCTTCTCATGCCTCATGTGAACACCTATTGGCGAGTCTTTCAGATGAGACTTTTAAAAATAAGGCATAGAAAAATATGCCTTTAAATGAAGGCATAAAGTTTGCCTTCTCAAGAAGCAGTCATATTTTAAATAATTTTTCATAGTGGAGGTTTAGAACTTCTAGTTATGATAATGGAAGCATAATTATTTCTTTGAAATGTATAGATATAGTGTGTATGTATGTATAAATATATACATATATACCTGTAAAGTTATAGACAAACTCTAATAAACTAAGCTTGTGCGCAGTAATTAAGAAATAAGCACGTATACATTATACCTTAGAAAAAGAAAGAATGAAAAATGAGAGAAAATCGACATATCTGGCTGCCTAGCTAGCAATGACTTGTTGAACCCCAGACTGGGATGCTGTGAATTTCTTTCTGTTGATCCTGTCAGGACACAGGTACACTTGGATTTTGGTTTTCTTGATGTGCTGCTGTGGGGCTCCCCTGATCTTACCATGGCTAGTCATCTAGTCTGCCAAGAGAGAGAAAAGAGCCTCTGCAGAGAGTGATCTGTAGCACTCTGAGCCAGGTCTTTGCATTAGATGTCCATGGCAAGGGGGCTGCAGGGGTGGCTTCTGTGAGAAGACACCAGAAGTTGCTCCCATGTCGGACAGAGCCAGCGCCAGCCAGCTCCAAGACAGACCCACCGCTGGTCAAAGCTGAGTGTATTGGTGACGCTGGTAGTGCCTCTGTGACAACATATTCAAGAAGGGTGAAAAATGCTGCATAAGAGCAGCTGGGAGAGAGGAGTGATAAAATGTGAAACAACTCTGCAGGCACCAAGGTCAGTGAAGGAGTAGGGGGAAGAGGGCACACAGCAGGGCAGATATCCACTGCAGCCCATGGAGAGGACCATGGTGCAGCTGATACCACAGTGGAGTCTGTGGAGGGCCTGTGCCAGAGCAGGATCCTGGCAGGAACTGTGGTCCATAGAGAGGAGCCCACACAAGAGCAGATTTTCTGGCAGGACCTGTGGCCCGTGGAGGATCCTGTTCATGAAGGATTGCACCCTGTGGAAAGGACTCATGCTGGAGCAGTTTTTGAAGGATGGCAGCCTGAGGAAAGGACCCACACTGGAGTAGAGGAAAACTGTGAGGAAGGAGTGGCAAAGAGGAGCTGTTACGGACTCACCGCAACTCCCATTCCCCATCCCCCTGCATTGCTTGGTGGCAGGGGTGGTAGAGGAGTTTGGAATGAAGGAATAAAGTTGAGCCTGGGAAGAAGGTGAAGGAGCAGAGGGAAAGGTGTTCTCATTTTTGTCCTTGTTTCTCATCATCCAACTCTATTTTGATTTTATTTTTCCCCTAGATGAGTGCATTTTGCCCATGATGGTAACTGGTAAGTGATCTCCCTGTCTTTATTTCGACCCACAAAGTTTCGCATCCTATTTTTTTCCCCTGTCCCATTGAGGAGGGGAAGTGAGGGAGCAGCTGAGTGGATGTTTGGCAGCTGGTCGAGGTCAACCCACCACAGTGTCAAAAACGCAGGTTCAGTTGGAATAGGAAACTGAATTCCCTTTTGAGGATTTTTGTTTCTCCATCCACTCTATTACTAAGGTATTCTCAGGGAGTATGTAAAATCCAATTTTATAAGGTGGTTCTAATTTACTAATGAACTCACCTGAGACATGAAAAATACTTAAATAAATTTCTACTTAAAAACACTTTGAAAACTTTTCCCCTTTGTGCACAATTAGAAATGCATGTGTTCATGCACATGTATGTATGAATTTAATCTATATCCTTATCAATGTCTACTGTGTATGTGCATACTCATCTGGATGCACACCTACAAAGACGTCTTTCCCAGTTCACATAGAAGCTAAAAGTCATGCAGAATTAACCAGAAGAAGTGATGTGTTTTCCTTGTTTGAAGAAAAGCTCAGCCCATAAGGATCCTGGACATCATTTACTCTGGCTTGAGTTGTATTGGCCTCTTCTCCATTTAAATAGATTTCCATTCCATAGAAACTACTTTTGGTATGTCAAACTGTACAGTTTACAGATCTTGTAGCAACCTGTAAACACCTTGTTTTCTAAGAAGTAGGCATACTTAATTTTTGGTTTGTCCAGATGTACTATTTGTGCACACTTGCCTATATAGAGAACATTTCAAAATCATTTGTCTGTAACATAAGCTGCTTTCTAACTGGCAAAGTAATAATTAATTTTTCCATTTTATCATCACTGTAAAAAATGGTATCATATTGTCTCATTTTTCCAAATGAGAATTAATAGTCCATTACTCACAGTCATTCTAATACTCTCACACTGTCTTTCTTTAGAGAGGAGTGAGCTCTAAGGAGAAAAGCTTTACCTCTTGTTAACTCCCCTGGGAGCTGGAAGGCCACTCTTTCCCTTTCTGTGGCAGGGGATCCTCCAATAGTTCCAGGTGTGCTTCTCTTCTGTGCCAGTGATGTTGTACAGCGTAAGGTGCTTGCCTTCTTAGCTTTAGTCAGCTCAACTACATCTTCACCAGTAAACTGAAGAGGTCCAGATCACAGGTTCCAACACTGCCATACACTGAGCCCTGCAATTAATAATCTATTTAATACACGTAATTTTGGAGCCGTGCAAACTAGCCCACTGCCAGGCAATGGCTGAATGTTGTGCAGGAGATAGACTGAGCCAAGAATGGTTCTTTGTAGGTGTTTTGGAGGAGGGAAGAGAAAGATTAGTTTTGGTATACAGGTATCCACTGCGCTCTGCCATTTCGGTCATGGCCAGAAAACAGGCGCTGGCCCGCTTAATTTTCTAGTGTCAGTATAACCTTGTCCAATCCTGCTGTACAGTGCTAAACTGGGGTTAGCAGTGAATATCTCAACCCTTTTGATACTGTACCTCAAAAGGGAGAGATGGGCAACATGGTGTCAGTCGTCTTCTTGGAAATAATGTAATCTAATATTAGGACATTGACTGTCCATTCAAAATATTTTTTGGGAGAAGGGTACTATGAAAGTTTTGCCAAAGAGTGGGGTTGTAGTATAAAACCAAGGAAATAGAAAAGACTATTGCCCACATAGTGGTCAGTGGGTTCAGTCATCTTGCAAGCCTGAGTTGCTCTACCATTCCTGTCAGGGTGCAAAGGAAATGAACGATTCAAGAGACATTCGAGGTGCTTGCTATATTGCATAAAGAGGATTGAACTACCTAGCCTAGGGGATTTTTTTTTGCAGCAATTTGGAAGCCATCTATCTATACTCTGACTGGTTCACATGCTAGAAATTAATCCAAGCCTTACAAAGATGTTAGGTTAGCTTTAAAGGGTGGGATGAGATCTTCAAATGTAGGTACAACTCCTCTGTCTTCTGCAGTATTTCAGAAATCATGAAGCTAAATAAAAAGAAATGGGTGTTGAAGTATGGCAGAAGGAACTGGAAGGGTAGTAGAGGAGGAGAAATGAAAGAGGATAAAGCTTGTTACGTAAATAGATTGTTGAATGAAGAGGGGAAAAAGGAAGAAAAATAATAAAAAAGTCATAGGTTAAGTAGTTGTCCTGGTTTGAGGTAAAACAGAACTGATTTTCTGTTCAGTACTTTTACTTTTTAGCTAAGCCTCTTCTAACTAAATGAACTCCCTGAAATTAATGGCATATTTTTAAGACTGTAGTCTGCTCCTAGAGTGATAAGGCCTGATTATTTATAATTTATGCCAAGAAATGGTGTGCAGAGAGGCTCCTGCTTATACTTATTGCTATAACAACCAAGCTCAGCTCACTTTGTTGTTTGCCCCATTGGAGGCTTGGAAGCCGAAAAGCGTAGAGGGGTCGCAGCTGTGGGGAGGAGCGGACAGGACAGGTGACCTAAAACTGACCAACAGGGTATTCCATCCCATCTGCCTCATGCTCAGGATAAAAGCTGAGGGAACAAAGGGTCAGCTCTCTTTTTTTCAATGGCCAGCGTCCAAGAAGGACTCTCTCTGTTCATCTGCCTTTGATCCTGATCCATGCGTTCTTAAATCCAGATCCAGAATCCAGTTCCTGTCCATCGCTGAGTCTGGTCTGGGACTTTCCCAGTGCCTGCCAGTGATGTGATCATCATCCTGGGATCTCAATACAGGTCATACATATTGTATATATTTAATTATTATCTTGTTTAAATTAGTTTATTAATTTATTAATATTTTCATTAAAGTAGTTTTGTTTTTTTCCTAAACTCATAAGTCTCTTTCTCTCTCTCCCTCCTTTCCTTGGAGAGAGAGGTGGGGAGAGCATCTGTTGTTCGTTTCAGTGTTGAGTCTGGCCTGAACCACGACAGCAGAGTAGAAGAAAGAAAACAGACAATAATAATTTACTTAATGAGAAAAATTGAATGAGTAAATAATTATGCTAACTGATTTGGGGCATTACTGATAGGAACAGAAGGGTTTTGAATTGGAAAGAAGAAATAAAATGGAATAGTATGGAATGCAAGGGAACAGAATTTAGATGGACAGACTTCAAGAAGAAAAAAGAGATGCATTAAGGAGAGGTAAATTGACACTGACCTGCTGAACCTGTGAGAGAGTCAAGATACTTAAGTCAGGAGTTATTCTAGAAAATATAATTCTCTATACATTGCAACTGCAATTGATGTGTGAAGTGTGAAGCTTGATAAGAGATATAAGCCAGGGGTATTTTCTCAGTCATTATGGATGATGTAGCTACTGCACCACTGGTACAGTACCAGTTCCTATTCCACAGTGCGCTGCTAATCACTCGATGCTCGGTTGGCAGACTGAACGAACCAGCTGCCAAAGAGACATCTTTTCTTTCCCTGTGCTTCCTGAGCAATGGTAGTGAGGGGAGTTTCTCCAGTGCAGGAGCTATTTAACCCAAGCACCCTCGGTTCTGGTAAACTTTGGATAAAACAAATTGAGAGTTAGGAATTAGAAGCTGAGGTTGCTAAATATGCTGGCTGTTGTGTTAACAGCCATTTCCTCAGCTGGTTTTTAAATGTTTTTAAAGGAAGGCATAAAACTGAGCTTGTTTTTACTGCCATCAGGTGTGCAAGAATGCAAATAAAGGCTGTTCTCACCTGCAGCCTTGCAAAGTCAATGACAAGATTCCCTTTGCTCCCAGGGCAAGGCCTGTTGGCTGTTACTTAATGCGCTTGGTCCATCCATTATGCAGTCAGCCTTCTCCTGAGGAAAAGCTACAAAAATATATGGACAATCAGAATAATACCATTAACTACCTATTGCATCCCATACAATACATATAACAGAACTGTTCCAGTTTTCACTCCCATGCTGTAGTAGCATATAGGTGAATTGATTTTTGATGGCAAAAATTATGATAGGAGGAATGATGACCACACATTTGTAAAGTTCATGTGTTCCAAGAGTGCTGAACTTTGCTGGGTGACACTGACATAGTAAAATCTTTGAAAGAAAATCGTACAGGTATAGCTTCTGAAGGGAGTGTGAAATATCACACCAATCTCAGGACTGGTAACTACACTTCTTCCAGTGCAAGATGGCCAAGCTTGAAGACTGTCTTTTGCTCCTAAAGCTTCTAACTGCCCTGGGCAGCGGCATCCCTAAAAATGATGCTATGTTTGCATCTATTTCACTGTATTGACTATGTCAGTACTACTAAGATTGTTGAACCTTCCCTAAGTAACACAAGAAGAGAGCAGCAATAGTAATGTAGGTGAGGCCTCTTTCTTGCATTTGCTTCCAGTGTTGCACAATGAAATGGCTTGATAAATTAGAAGCTTTTGTGAACAAGCCACAAACAATACTGGAGCCTATATTTTTATTAAAAGACTTACTTCAACAGATTATTTTTGTCAGAATAACGTTTGACAAAGCACACTTCCTAAACAATTCCATTCTGGATAGCTGATGGAGGAAAAGAATTGTTTCCATAGACTAAATAAATCTGTTCTTGTGCCAAAGCTATAGAAGACAAATCTTTATTCAAATACATAGTGAAGTAATAAACCTGTTTAAGAGAAATATTTAATGTTTGTTGTGACTATATATTTACAATAATTGTTTATATTTTTATTTTAGTAGTGGCTTTACTAGAAAGAAGTTTGTTCCTTAAAAAAATCTTGTTAATTCCAGCAGTGGAGTAAAGAATTACAGTAGTGTTCCTTGTGGAACTGTTCTTCATAGATTTGTTTTTGTTTCAGACTTGAGAACAAAACCGCATGAAATTATGCAGCAATGGCTATAAGCAGCAAAAGAAAGGAAAGACCTATTAAATTTGATCCAGGCATAAATTTCCAGAAGTAATGATGAGAGCCACACCATTCACTGGCTTTTGTAAGAAGAGAATCAGGGCTGTCCTATTATGTTATCTTTGTGCTGCATCAAACATAATAGCAGCTTGATCCATAGCTGGCTCTTGTAGGCACATTCAGAATGGGATTTAGCATTAAACACCTTATTATTAACTTTCAAAAGTACTTGGCCACCTTAGTCCCAGTTTGAAAAAAATATTTTGGTGGTCAGACTGTCAAACATACATTCTGTAACTTGTGTTCTCTCAACCGCCACACCTAGTACCTACAAATCTGTGTTGTCTGAAGAATGAACCCAGGCTGTTAATTCTAGGTGTTCAGAATCCCATTTGGTTAGATGCTTTGTGGTGCCTAAGTAGATTGTCCTGGACTGACAACTGCATTCTTTCAGGAGTCTTGCTGAGGACTTAGGGTAGAAGCACCAGCATCCTTTTCTCCCTCTGCAGACAGTAGGACAGGGTAGAAACCAACAGCTGCTAGGCTTTTAGGTAACGAAGGGTGTACATGGTCTTTTGAAGGTAAATATGAACTTTTTCTTCCTGTACTCCATGCCAAACTGAAATCTGCTAATCAAAAGCATCTGTGAGCTCATGGCCTCTCTTCTAGAGCAAGCTTATATCAAACCATGTTATGCTTATGTTTTTTAATCTTATCACCAAATCTGGCACTAAATTTCATATGTATTGGTGTATTTGAACATTGTCAGTATTCAAGTTTTGTAGCTTGAATTATGGTGAGGTAGTGAAATGAAGGCAAACCCCTTCAAGCAGCAAGTTATATAGCAGTTTTTATGGCAGTATGGCTTATGCTATATTCAGAAAAAAAAACCCCAAACCCATTAGTATGAAGGGTCTCCTGACAGGTATAACTCAGCTACACTTCTGTTTCACCAGCTTAGTTAAAAAGAAAATAAAGCAACCTTCTTTTTTTTTTTTTTTAATGTTGTTTCAGACCTAAACAACATCTGATTAAGTATAAACTTAAATTTTAGATCTCTGTATCTGAGCAATTGCTGTGAGAAAGAAGGAAAAATGCTTCTATGGAGCAGTTCATTTAGCCAAATGTATAAGATTCAGGATAAGATGAACACAGAATAACAATGCCTGTTTCTCTGTTGACTGTATAAGCAACTTCAGCAACTGCATCTGCTGTAAGATGCCTGCTTTGTAAGTACCTGAGGAATATAATGTTAGTTATGTAAAAATTGTGTAAACCACCATCTAGGTTCTCCGTAATCAATGAGAAGAGGCAGTCACCTCCAGATGTAGTGCTCATCTTCCTCATCTCAAAGAAAGAAAGAAAAATAAAAAAAAAGGAAAGAAAAAAAAGAATGAAATAAAAGGTTGCTCAGGACTGTGTCCAGTTGAGTTTTGAGTATTATGACTCCTCTCAGCTTTTGTGTCATCTGCAGACATGGTCACGGTGCACTCCGTCTCATCATCCAGGTCATTAATGAGGATGTTGAACAGCATTGACTCCACTCTGGACTTTATTGTACACCAATAGTGACTGGCCTCCAGTCGGTGTTTGTGTCACTGATCACAACCCCTTGAACCTAGCAACTGAGCCGTTTTTTTGATCCCTCTTAGGGTCTACTTATCAAACCCATGCTTCATTAGTTTGAGAATGTTATGGGAGATAGTGTCAAAAGCCTTGCTAAGGCCAAGATAATAAATATCCACTGCTCTGCTGATGTCCGCTGAGACAGCCATTTCATTGTAGAAGGCTATGAGCTTGGTCAAGCATGGTTTCCTCTTCATAAATCCATGCTGAGTACTCCCAAACACCTTCCTGTCCTTCCTGTGTTTGGAAGTAGTTTCCAGGTACATCTGTTTCATCATCTTCAAAGGGACGGAGTTGAGTCTGATCAGCCTGTTGTTCCGCAGATCCTCCATCTTGAGGTTAGGAGAAAATTTTCTTTCTTGTAGTTGTCAGGAATCTCCGGTGATTGCTATGACCTTTCAAAGAAGTTGGTCAGCACTCATGAGTGTACCCCATCAGGTCTGATGGACTTGTGTATGTCCAGTTTGTTTAAATGTTCCCTAACTTGATCCTCTTCCACTGAGGTTAAGCCTTGTTCCAGACTTTCCCCTGGGCCTCATGGACCTGGAATTGCTAAAGGCAAGTAAAGACTGAAGGTATTGAATACCTTACCCTTTTCCACATCCTTTGCCATGAGGTTCCCTGCCCCATTTAGCAGTGGGCCTGCATTTTTCCTGGTCTTTCTTTTGCAACTAATGTGCCCGAAGAATCCCTTCTTGCTGCCTTTCATATCACTTGCCAGATTCAATTCCGGGTGGGCTTTGGCTCTCCTAATTCCATTCCTCCTTGCCATCCTGGCCTGTTGTTCCTAAAGAGCTTTTATACATCCATTGTAGCACTCCAGAGGTGAGCACTGTCCCACCATACCTGTATTTCAGTAAGATTGTTACCCTACAACTCCACATGCACCTCTTGTTCCTCCTTTTGTTCCCCATGCTGTGTGCATTAGCATACACATACTTCAGGAACACCCAGTTGTACTGATTTCCCAGAAAAGGCATGAGAGCTTCCCCCATGATACTGTCCTGGTCACTTCCTTATTTATGTGCATATGTTTGAGGTGATCACACTTCAGCCCTGTTTTGATGATTGTGAGGTCTCTTCTGCCCATATCACCCCACACCCTCTGCTTGCCATTCCCAGTCCACCACTTCCTCATTTGATTGTTAGTTGTCATCTCCCATCTGCATTGTTCCTAGTTGAAAGGTCTCACCAGGTTGGTCAGCATATTGGCAAAGATGCTTTTGCCCTGCTTGTTCAGGTGAATTCCCTCCCTTGCTAGAGATCCTCAGACTGGGTTCCTCAGTTCTCAGAGATGGTCCTGTGTCATAAAAGCAGAATCCTCTATAGTCAATGGCAGTTGTGCAACAAGTTGTTGAATCACAAAATCCATCCAGTCTTCCTCCTCTGGCAGTTCACCCTCACTGGCAGGAAGAAGGAGAAAAACCATCTGGAATCGTATGCTCGTGGACCATAACAGTCCAAGTGTCAGACGAGCCTTGGCAGTTTCTCCACAATGTCCCAAACCCAGAGTGTCCTGGAGGAAACTGCCTCCTCATGGGGCAGAACCAACACCCTGAAGTTCCTTGAAGGATTCTCAGGAATCCCATAGTGATCTCAGATAAGTTCCAGGAAGATCAAGAAGATCTCAAAACAGAGCCCAGAAGCTGCTGCTGCTCTTGGTGGCCCTCCAGGTTCCGGGTTGCAGGCCAGCTCCTCTATTTTGAGAACAATTTAAAACTCCTTGTCAGGCTAACTTTTAGATCTGTTTGCTTTTAATAAAGAAGAGATTCACATGACAGACTGTTTTTTTTTTTTTAAATTTGTCAAAAATTCCAAATAATTTCTATTTTTTTTCCTGATTTGACAACAAACCAAGAAATTCTTCAGTCCATTAACATCAGAAGGAAAAAGAAAACAAAAACCCTGCAGTTGCCTATGTGGCATCATCTGGAAATGGTGGTTTGGTGACTCCCTTTTCCCTTCCTCCCTTTCCTCCCCATTGCCCTTCTTTCCACCCATTTCCCACCCTTCGCCCCCTTCCCCACTTCCTTTTTCCTCTCTTCCTTTATTATATCCAAAATTTGCTTGTAAGTATTTGAACCAATTTGTAGCTGAACAATATGCAGTTTGAATTCTTACCTGGATATTTTTTTTTTCCTTTCTGTACTGGAGGGGAAATTATCAAAACAGTGCTTTTTCTGGCTGACATGGGAAGAGACTTGACACAATCATGCTAATACGCATGGGGAGAACAGCACTGCTGTCAGCGTTAGCAACTGAAATGTGCGGGGATTCAACAAACTCCCAGTTCTCCAAATATTTAGTGCAGGGAGCTCCCCCAAAGTCAATCGGTACTCCTTAGGCAAGGAAGCGAAAGGCTGTTCCTTGAAATTACAAATGGAGTTGATTAATGCCATCGATTTTTGATTTAAACTGATTCAGTAACATGAGAAAAACGAATTGGTTCCTTGGTGGTACTTTCATGCATAAAGCTGTAGATAGCACAGTATCTGAGTAATAGGCACGAGAAACAGATATCATTGATGGCATAATTATACATTTACTGTAGTTTCAGATTTATCAGCACATAAAGTACATGGATTACTGCATGTTCCACAGCGTTAACACAGTTAGGGCAATTTGATTTCACCTAAACATATTAAAATCAATGCTCAGAGTTTGGTTTAATTTCAAGCATAAATACTACCAAGGGTTTTCAAGATATGGAAAGCAGTTTCTTAGTGAAATGCATATTTCACAGCATGTGTCACTTGTCCATTATTTGGCTGCAGAGTGATATATCAATTGAGAAAGCTGGTAACGAACCACAAGTCACTCAATGAAGCATCAAATAACAGTAAATGAGAATTTTTTGCTGTCGATTCAAATTCAATCAAAAGCAGCCCACTTTATTATTTTGTACAAAGTTATGAAGCTGCATTTGGAATTTATTCTCTTTCCTATGACCTTTTGTGTTTTTTTTTTTTTTTTAAATGTAAATTACTGTAAATGCAGCTTCCAGTTTCAGGAGTATTTAACTGAAGACTACTATTCTAGCTACATCAGAAGGTGGGGTTTTGTGTGTTTTTTTTTTTTTTTAATGCAAATGCTTAATATCTGCTGTGGTTATGGCATTTTGGTGTATCTATTGCAGATTTTTTCTGTTCTGGTTTCTGCTATTTCTGCAACAACTACATTTTTCTCTCTCTGGTGCTTCTAATTACCCTTCTGGTAATCTCTCTTTCTTCTGTTTTTATCCTCTTCAGCTCTTCTGTGCTTTCTCTCACTGTTGACCAATCGTCTGACCTTCTGTCTTTTGTGTCACTATCAATGCACATATTTATCCATCTACTCCTTGAAACAGTTGAAATGACATACATTCTTGCCTGCTTAAATATTGCTTGTGCATGAAAACCATTATTTTACAAGTTCCTCATCTGGTGCATCCCTCTGGCTCACGTATGTGTGACTCATATGCATCATTTTTATATTGTTTCATGTGACGATCTATATATGATGAGTGTGACTGTATGTAATGTGAAAAAGCAGAATAAATGCATGATGTTCCTACTTTTACTAGAACCAGAGGGAGTTCTGATAGCTAAAAAGAGTAACAAGAGGTGAAGAGCAGAATACAGATGTTCGGGGGTGTCCTTGCCCATGGCAACTAGATGATCTTTAAGATCCCTTCCAATCTATGATTCTATGAATTGTTATGTAAAGAGGGCCTTCAAAACATTTTCACTTCTAGAAGCCTTTGGTGACTATGGCTGCTGTGACTTGGAAATTATTGATCATCTTTGGTATTAAAAATACTTCAAGCAAATGTCATTTGAGTAAGTCAGAGCAAGTATAACAGAACTCCTATATACAGCAGTTTAATATCTTATGTTGTAATAATTGGTTTAGCATTCATTAAGATAGTCTATTTAAGCAGAGGGGAAATTTAACAGTTGTTTTGAAGCTTTGATGCAATTTACATTTGTTCTTTAAATGAAGTTTAAAGTGATTAATGAAAAAATGCCAGTGGTAGGAATCGCACGGACAGAAGAACTATAAAGAACTGGTGACACCAGGTCACCACCTCTGGAGTTTAAGACATGGGAAACATGTACAGGTCATGGTTTGAGCACTTTCTGAATGTACTAAGGTCTTAGGCCTGGAATATGTCATTATATTCTTTACCTCCTTTCTGCTCACAGAACCGTAGCGTAATCCAAGTTGGAGGACATGCTCTGGTCTAACTCCCCACTGAACGCAATTCAGCTGGAGCAGGATGCTTGGGGCTGTGTCCGCTCAGCCTGAACAAACTGCCTCAGCCTCCTCTTTGTATTGTGAACTCCAAGGCCTCAACTATCTTGCTGGCCCTTCATGGGACTTGGTCCAGTATGTCAATATCTTTCTTTTACTGGGGAGTCCAAAACTGAATGGTACTCCAGATACAGTCAGAGGGGTGTCTAATAGTGAGGAATAATCATGTCCTTTGACTTGCTGGCTACAATTTTACCAGCACAGCTCAGTATGCTGTTGGTCTTCATCTCAGCAAGAACATGGAACAGTCAACTTATTGTCTACTAGAATCACTAGGTTACCTTTTCCAAAGCTGCTTTCTAGCCTATTAGCCCTCTATACAGATCTGTGGAGTTATTTTGTCACAGGTACAGGACTTTGTAGTTTTCTTTACCGAACTTTGTGAGATTTCTTTCAGTCCCTTTCTCTAGCCTGTAGAGATCTCTCTGAATGGCCACCCTCCAGCACAGGACTGGAGGAACAGTCTTTTTCCAGTGGTGCCCAGTGACAGAACAAGAGGTAGTGGGCACAAACTTGAACATAGGAAGTTCCATCTAATGAGGAGGGACTTCCGTACTTTGAGGGTGGCAGAGCACTGCAACAGGCTGCCCAGAGAGGTTGTGGAGCCTCCCACTCTGGAGACATTCAAAACCTGCCTGGACACCATCCTGTGCAACCTGCTGCAGGTGGCCCTGCTCTGGCAGGTGCTTGTACTAGATGATCTCCAGAAGTCCCTTCCAACCCTGACCATTCTGCGATTTTGTGATATTGACTGCACCTCCCATTTTGAGGTCATTCATGAACTTGCTGGGGATGCCTTTTGCTTCATTGTCTGGGATGTTAATCACCGTGTTATTGGGCTAGCATGAAGCCTTAAGGAATGCTGCTTGTAACCGGATACCTCTTGGATGTTGTGCTGGTCACTACTCTCTGAGTCTGGCTGTACTTTAATATCTAGTCATATTTTCATGACCTGGTGTCCAGTGGACTTCACACTTCTGATTTGAAAATCTTGGCATACAGAATTAGGAATGTGTAGGCTTTAGGCTGGGATTCTCTGAAGCTCTCACATAGTAACAAAAAAAATGCGTATATGAATAGCAGCCCCAAATCAGAATAAAGCCAATTCGCTGTATGGCGCTGGAGATGTGTAATTCCAGTGAATGGCCATGCTGGGGGGGAATTAAAAGAAAAAGCATTTTGTTTGTGTTTCTGCCATAATATGCTATGCATCACAACTGTCGTTTTCTTTGCATTAGCAATGAAAAAGTTGTCACTGCTTTTATTACACCGAAAATTAGTGTCTGACTTTTCTTTATTTGTGCAAAGCTTTTCTGAAAATGGTGTTAATGTTAGCAGAAACACTTCCTATAACACTCTATAACGTTAAGCTGTTTTCTGCACAGCAGCTTTTTACAACATTTGAGCTTTCTTGCTTATTTTTATGTAGTAAGTAGCAATATTTATAGGGTTTGTGTCAATGATGGATGTAATTTTTTTTTTATTTTGAACTTTGATCATGTACATTTTTTGCACTTTTTCAGTCTACATGGTTTTAACTACAGATTTATTAAAATTGAGCAGGAGAAACACGACAAATTACCTTAAAACCAGGAACTTAGAGGCTAAGTGACTTAGTGTCACACTGAGCACTCGTATCGCCCTCTGAGTTCCCTCTCAAACCAGGTTTGCAGCAGATTCAGGTGGTGAATCTGGGACCACAGTGTGGAGCACAGGTGAACCTCCGGCTGATGCATGAGCAGCAGCTCGGGAAGGAATAAGGCACAGGTGGCTGTTTTGGCTGCTGCTCTGCCTGCTGAGGGGTTGTGGGGAGCATCCTGTTCATTGCTGTGCTTGGGAGTTCCTATGGAAGGCCCTATAGCAAAGGTCAGTAGCAGAAGCTTGAAATTGCAGTGGCATCACAGTTGTTCCTTGCAGATGGTGGAGATTGTCTTCTATCCTTAATATGCAATGTATAGAAAATAGAAGTGGTATAATATCTTTTCAGTTACAGAGGTTCATACTTGTTTTTTTTTAATTCTTCAGTGTGCAACTGTTCACACCCTGCCAGGGATGTATTGGCTAAATACTTTATTTAAAACTAACCCGGTTTATGGATACTTTTCCTTTCAACTTAATGAGGAAAAAGCAGGAAGATCCAGATTCTACCATTTTTAAAGTACTAGTAGTTAGAAGAGGAAGTACATCTGTGATGTATTATTTATTAAATTATATTTTATGATTTTTTAGTGCGAACAAATAAAAATTGACTGTTTTGCCAATATTAATTCCCCACTGGTGCATCTCACAGTGCAGTCTCTTCCAGGGACAGGTCCAGTTCCTCAGGGAAGTAAATAACTCAATGATTTACTGATAAAGCCACCCAGTATATATATATCACCCATGTCTCATACATCACTGTCACAGGCAACAGCTTGCCTTGCTAAGTGATTCTGTGTTGCTCTTTTTGGAATTCTTTCTCCTATAATCAGTTAATCCTACAAAACCCACATAATTTTGCCCAAGCTTATATGAGTGGATTCAGTTTTAAAATGTAGTTCTATAAGCTTGAGTATAATGGTTGTCTTTGTGAATTTATGGATGGTTTATCACTGAAAAAAATGTTGGTAGCTATCAGTAACTGTGCTGTGGATTCTTCTCGTGCATTGTAGGATGGTTCTTCAAATCCCTTAGAATCTTTAAAGGTTTCTGCTCTGATAAGACATTTCCAAAGTCAAGGAGTGCTACTTACATTTTAAAGATTAGGAATAAAGCATGGATAATCTAAGGCTATATCTAAACTGCTAAATAAAAATGGTTGGGGTTTTCAAACATGTAAGCTGCTCCACTTCTGAGACTACCCTCTTGAAAAGCTCCATGTGCTAGCTAGAGATGCTTGCCGTCTTGGCAATAGCTCTCGCAGCAAATGTTATGATCAAGTTCAGAGATATTGCCAGAATATTTATAGTTCAGAATTGCTTCAAAGAAATGTTGCCCTAAATTTGAGAGGTATTACAATTGCTGATCTCAGCAATAGGGCTTGGATTCATGTTACCTGAAGGCACTACGTGGACCTACAGCAAGAACACCCTAATCAAAATCTGGGATCTGAGCCTACTTTTCTTGAACTCTGCCCTCTGACAACAGCAAGGTTGAAGGGATGGTGTTTTCTACCTACTTAAACTTGTTCAGTGTTCTTAATTCATTGCATCCAAGAATGGTAGTGTGACTGTATCACCTAACTCCAGGTATTCCTTTAAAATGCCTGCACTGAGAGTGTAGTCAGAGGTTTCTTATACCGTCAGAGGGGAGATGAGCCCCTCCAGGAGGCAATTCAGATCATCTGAGTACAGGCTCAGTCCTGTTATATGACTATGGCTTTCTGAGGCTCCGGACCACTGGGATAAGTGCCTCATCAAGACTTGCACACTCTTGTCTCCACTGGGAACAGGAGTATCTGGATTGCCTGAGTCCATTTGGATTTGTCTTTACATCCCCAAGGGAGAGTTCTGGTAATCCAGGAGGTACAGAGCAAAGGGTGGTTCAGGCCCTGAGTCTTTTCAATTAAACACGCCAAGCATACTAAATAATCCATGCTGTCTTTACCTGAGTTTGCCTCTTGTTATCCTCATATAACGTTGCTTACAGCTTGAAGAGGGAAAGATTTACTTTTATACTACCGTAGATCCTTTATGCTGCCTCCCCTATCCCTTGAGGAACCGCCCTAACACAAAACTGCTTGACAGTTCTCCTAAGATGCCTAAATCCTAGGGATAGTCTGTTTCTTTGACACCAAGGTTTTGGGAAACTCTGACTATTTTTACATTTGGAGGCATAAAAAATCAGTGAAGGCTGAGAGACCAGGCTGAGTGCGATGCCCGCCTTGTCCACCCCACTGAACTGCTAGCATGTTCCCTAGATGTATTTTGGACAACTGGGGCAAGCTCTCCCCTGACACCTCTGTTCAAAGACACCAGCTATGAGCACTGTGGGCTGGAGTCAGTTGGTGCCGTTTGACCTTGGACCAGGGATTTCTCCTTTTTTAGTGGTATAAACAATATATGCTTAGTTACTTATGATCACAAAATGTTACACGTATGTGAAACTCAGTCTTTTTTTCTTCCCTAGCCCTAATAAGTATATTCAGAATGGAAACCCTTTATCCATACCTGCATCTATGCTCGCTCTTTACTGGTGGACGTTTAGCATGCAACTGACCTCACATATACCGTGTGGGCTAAAAGCCACTTCTGGGGCTGGTCCAACTATGTAGACCTTCAGTAGAGTAACATCCCCATGAAGCTGGTGTCATCAGAAAGGAAAAAGCTGACATTTCATGGAGAATATATTGGTCCTTAAGTTGGCATTTAACGTGCTTGTAAGAAGGAAATACCTGGTTTTATTATTTTTAAAAGATAATAGGCTAAAAAGCGGTGATTGCTACAGCGTGGCAGACATTTTCTGAGGGTAGCTTGTGTGCTGAAGGTTGTCATTAAACTGTTTGGGACCCATTTATGGCACTCTTTCTTGCGTAGGGTCACTTTCTCCACAGATTGTTTCACTGATGTCAGAATGAAATAAGGTGCAAGCGAGAGCAAATAACACAGCAGTGTTTGGCTCTGGTCAGAAACTTTTGCTTCTACAGACTCTGCTGTCTAAAACCAATGATACATCTAAATCAACAACAACAACAACAACAAAAAAGGAAGCCAAACAGATTTGTTGCTTTGTTGAAGATTACACAGAGCAAGTAGTAAACCCTGAAGGGATGCTTCCCCTTTGATTGACTGATAGATAAAGAGAGCGCTTTCAGTCTTCATTAAAAAAAAAAAAAAAGAAAATGTGAAAAGCCTCAGACAGTTTCAACTGAGCGGGTGAGTACAGCTTGGTGTTAGATGTAAGCTGATACTGGAAATGTGTTTGGAAGGACAACCAGAAGGGCACATCTTTTCATACAGAAAGGGGAGCTAAAGTTGGTGGTTTTTAAAATGATATTTAAAAACCAGAATCTAGAGATGCTTAAAAAAATATATTTGTAGTTTGAGATCATGTAAATTCCATTCTTAAATATCTCTGAAAGTGTATTTTATTCTAGGTACATATCTTTCAGAAAGGAATTCTTTTTGCAGCATATTTTTCTTTAAAGGGTTTTGCATTTCCGCATAAAAAGCTTATTAATTATTTGTAACTGCTTGTCATCATATTCTGATAATAGAGGCCTGGTTAAGGATAATAACTACCACATCCCTATTTTGGGTCTTATAGATAATATATATGTATATATACATATATACATACACGATTCTTGGTGCAATATTACCCAAAGCATCTCCTTTCTCCCTGTACACAGGACCAAAAGTGCAGGCACATCATTTATTGATAAGACAAAAAGAATGTAATGAAATTATCAATGTTCTTGAATTAATTATGAACATGATTAAGAAAGCTAAAATCTCAGGAGCCAGGATCTCATTACCCATTCAGTCTTAGGGATTGCTTTCATTCAGCAAGGCAAAAAGGCTTTGAGCAGTCCCACAATTGCCTTAGTCTCATTTATTTGTGGTAGTATTAAGGTTTATTTGTTTTCTGGTTTGCACTTCTTCTGAAATTATTTCTCGTAGTTTATTCATTTAACAAAATGTTCCTTCCTGTGCCACAGAAGAAAGTGCCTATAAGGCCTACATAGGTTCTTCCGTCTGCAAACCTCCCTTTGAGAACATTTCTTTCAACTCACATTGCTGGAGCTCCTAAATATCTTTCAAGGTAAGTCTGAGAATGTAGCCAAAAAAGTTCTTTCAGATTTATGTCTGCAGCTGTACTACAGTACTGTCTGATTCCCATTCAGCTCGGAGCCTTAATGACATCATTATTACGCTGTCTGAACCAGATTTAACTTGGAGCCTGCACTATATTGTTGCTTATCTTCCTTCCTATGTGGGGGATTCAGTATTACTTTGTTTAAAAAACAATAATGAGCAGGCGATGGTGTCGCAGTGTTTCAGATTGTGAACTTTCAAAAACTGGGGAGACCGAATCAGCCTTGGATAGATGCAAGCATGTCTATTTTCAGTTCATTTCTGAGTCTAAGAAATTACAGTCGGGTGATGCTTTTCTTGCACAGTTGTCTGAATGAGGAGTGTGCCGTGCAGCTGCCTTATTTACAGAGTCAAAATGCACTGTATTACTTAACAGTTTTGACTTTTCCTCTTTACAAGGCCCTTCTGAATTTTTTGTTATCACAGGGTTTGTCCCCAAATGAATGTCTGAATGATGGGGCATAATGATTAAATTCTGGCAGTAACCCTGCAGAAATAATGCACTTAACGATTTTAAAAATGGAAATAAATTCTTATTAGCTCAAGAAGCAGAGATCTAACAGAGTGCAGGTCTTTTTTTTGGTGGTTTTATATTTCTGTTTTTGTTATTCTATTAATAGAAGTTTGATATGTCTTTTTATTTATTTTTTTTTTAAATTTTGCTTCTGGTTTTTATGTTCAAAAAGAAGAGAGGAATCTGTAGCCCTATATTTGGTACAAGCTATTATCTACCAGAATAGATCAAGGACAGCAAAGAACATATTTTAGATTTAAATAAGTGCTGTCTGTGACAAACGAGAAAGATTGATTCCAGTTGTTTTCTCCATAATGCTTTGATATAGTATTTTACTGCCTTTCCTAATCTCAGTTAATAAATATAAACACAATGCAAAGCAATTAATTTGCTCAGAGTATGTACATCACCTAAATGGGACAGTCAGACTGAAAAAACAATGATAATGCCTTTCCTCCCTCCTGGTAACCTTGAAATGTAGGATTACATTTACAGCCTGGAACAAAAAGCATGTACAAATACTACTGTTCATCTGTTCTTATAGGTCTGCAGACCTACCAAATGACAGTGTGTTTAAAGAAATAAATTTAGAGGAACTTTTGTTAAAACTGACATGTGAAAGTCGTTCATACTACTGGCATATACATCCCATGGCAATTAGAAAACAATATTCCTCTTTTTTTTTTTTTTTTTTTTTTTAAAGACTCAGGGATGTGGGTTCTTTAAATTTATGTCTAAATGAAAGATTTTACCCTCAATACAATTCTTTGCTGTCTGCGTCAAGATTTCATATTTTATTTAAAAAATGCCTATTGAAGATAATTTGACATACTCTTAAAAACTATACTCCATCGCTCTGGGCCTGGTTTTAGCTTTCATTTTGATGGCAACTTTGCAAGTGTTAAAGCTATATATGATATAAAGAGCATAAATTCTATTCCTGTATCAGATAGAAGAAAAAAAATTTTCTCCTTTTTAAGATTTTTTTGGAAAAGGTACTGAAGGTAAAGCTTTTTAATTTCATCTCTTTCTGCCCAACTGAAAACATCTCTGCCTGTTTTGATATTTCTCTCCCGTACCAGCCTTAAAAAACAATATTCTGTAGATGGAAGAAATTGATCAAGTTACAGAGCAGTTTCCAGTTTTATCAAGACAGAGAAGTTCAGCAGCATATTTTTAGGTGCCATCTCTCCCTTTAACACTTGGATATTTTCTGATGCTCAAGCAAAATACTTTGGAGGATCACATTTATTATCTAATAAGAAATGTATAGCTACCAATAAAGGCAGGAGTAAATAGATAGATTGTCACCTGTATGGTATGAACCTAGAAAATAAACCTGTTTCTTTAAACTCCGTTATCATAAGAAAACACACTGTTTTGTTTTATTAATGTTGCAATATATTTCTAATACAAAATTCATGCTGATTTTGTTATCTTAAAAAGTTCACGTTTGCATAAAGTACTGTGAAAGCACTTACTGAACTAAAATTACACAGTTTAATAGGAAATGTTTAAATCAAAGAATCAGTAAGAATGTAACCTTTTGCATTTGTGGAGAATACTAAATTGTGCTAATTAAAATAGTTCAAATGTATAAGAGTTTTCATTTGGTCTTTGAACCTTTGTAATGAAGACAAAATCAGAAATGCTGACTTTTTTCTGTTTACCATATCCTAGATTTTTCTGGATTTCTGGCAGGGCAATGGATTTAGACTGAAGGTGGGAAAGTACGTGCATAGTTCAGGTCACCGGGGAAGGGTTGTGGAAGGATTACAAGGTCAGGCTGTAAACGAGCTCTGAGAAAATTGCTCTTTAGAACGAGAAACAAGCTGCTTGTTTACTAGAATCTGATTTTTTTTTTTCTTATTATTATTCAGAAGAATAGTCCAGAAATAAAGGCAATGCCTCCAAAATAAGTCACGAGGGAATCCAAGAAGTTTGAGATCCTCAAATTACGCATGCTGATTATATGTCACTTCGATCCCATTAACTCCTAAGACACGAGGGACTGACTGTTGCAATCAATAATTTAACTCAAACTGACTTTGGAAAGAGCAGGATCAGGCCCAAGATAATTATGAAGGTGACCATTTAGTACAAATGCAGAAGTTAGTAGTGAGAGGGTGTCATCAAGGCATATTGTTTGTGCACTCTCCTAATCTCTCGAAGTACTGTGTTTATCTGGTGGGTCTCTCCTGGCCAGGAGCCGATTGACATTTCACAGCTGTGTCAAACTGAGTGCAGTAGGCTTTTTTTTTGGTCTTTCTAAACACTAATCAAAAAGTAATGCTTAGGGACCTCTGTTATCTAATTACTGGCAAAATTAGCAAACCATCGTTTAAATAAATTACATTTGCAGTGCTCTTGAACTGTATTTAAATCCCTTCATATGAAAAAATATAAATTAAACTTTTAAATGATTTTTTATTTAAAATTGGGAGGGAATCTCCATTGGTATAAAGTAAGTGAAAACACTAAGAATTTAAAGAGCTGTGGCTTGCTACACTACTGACTGATAACATAATATTTTCATTTTACTTTCGGAAGTTCAAGAAAAGTTGCAATTACATTTTCCGTTGCGAAGAATAAAAAAAAAACTTCATAAGCAAATAAAATCTGAAGGCTGTCTTCCAGTAAGTGTTTTGCAAGAAAATCTCAGTGAATAGTATTTAGATATTGACTTTTATAAAAAAATAGGTTTTCAGGCAAATTGACAGCAAGCTGATTTCAGACATACTTCATTATATTCCTTCTGCATATAGTTTAGTTCAAATCAGTATTTTCAAGAATATTAAATTTCACTGTTGCAAAGTATTTTATCTTTGCAGAGTAACATGCTTTTAGTATAGGGGACTTTTTTTTTTTTTGCAGGGGAGCTTACAACATTGTGTTTTCTCCTCACTTCTGCTGCTGCTCAGATCCAGCACGTGTCACATCTAGTAGCACCGACATAGTTTGCGTTACTTTCAGACGCAATAATTTTGCGAGGAGGTCAGCTTTGTTCTGAATGGGTTAAACAGAACTACCTGCTTTAGATTGATTTAAATCAGTAATGGATCTGCTCATAAAGCTGCTGTTACTAGATATTACACTGCTATCTTAGTCCTTTGATAGCCCCGATAAGAAGTGCTTACCACAGAGGATGCTCCTAAAGGACAGATATTGTTTCCTGTACCTCAGGGAGTAAAACGCCATACTGCTGGATCAGGAACTTTTACTAACAGCAAGTAAATTCAGGCCTTATCAAGTTACAGCACAAACTGCACTCGTGTTTTATTATTCTCATTAGAGATTTAAGGACTAATTCCAGTTGTTAGCGCTTAGCAGTTTAATGTTTTCCATAGATAAGAATTAAGATTCTTCCGGGGGATTTTTTTATTTGCTAAAGCTTGCAAAATATAATGTGGTAATGCACTTACTTTGATGGAATACAACTGGATTTCCTAAATGTTTTTAAGGGATAGGGTTTTAAAAATTTAAATCTAGTAAATGAATTTTCCAACTCCAAAATACACTAATTTTCAATCAACTAGGGTTTTCAGAGCAAAAAGAGCGCAGATTTTGCTTTGAAAAAAGTATGATACCAATATTGTTAGTCCTTGAGCTTTTCTGTGCATTACTAATGCTTTCAAATAGATGCAGTTCAACAAAGGTAAGTGAAGAATTTCAGCATGCAGAAAATTATTAATTGAACCAATTTATTATAAACCCTCCTTTACAAGCAATGATGTTGATACATTTTTGAGTCAGTAAAGGAGGAAATACGGGTTAACTATGTTCCTTCTGAAATGACATATTCAGAGAGATACTAAATCTTAGATTTTCCATCCATTAATTTCTCAAGAGATTCATGAAGACTTGAAATTGAATGATGTGAAACAAATAATGATATATTTGCATTAGTTTGATGAAGGTAATGATGTCAGAGGAACGAACCCGTGGTTTTGCACGATAAGGTGACTTGAAACGGAAGCTGGGGCTTCATTGCCTCAGCTTTCTGAGTTTAACTTGCTTTGAGAAACTAAGAGTCAGGATCTTGTAGGTGAGTTTCAGAGCTGTGGCAGTGCCACTAATCCCAGCTGTAGTTATGGCAAACACTTTTGCTCCCAAAACTCTGATGCATCTGGTCAGCTTTTGGAAATTAAGCATTGGCTCCCCCATGACTTGTCAGTCTTCATGTCTCCAAGTCATTCTCTCAGATCACAGACATTGCAGACTCAGTTAAAATGACTTTGCAGCTTAGGAAGTTTAACTAGGGTAATTAAGTCTACTTATCTAAATAATTAATATAATTTGCTATAATCCACCTGGATGCAATAATCATAATTTCCAGTCCTTGCATGTTACAAATTTTGGTGTGTGTTGTTACAGTTGTTGCGCTCTGTACAGGCACGTTTCTGGTTGATTCCTCTTTATATTTTCTCTCTAACTCATTGGATACATCCTATTTGACATGTTTTCCTTGGTAATATTACCTCATAAATGCAGGCCCTGTAAGACCATCACAGCTAATCAATAATAATCGTTGTTAGTAATGATTATTGATTAGCTATGACATTGCATTTGGAAGACATTTTTTACGGAGTAGCAATACCAGGAACAATAGGATAAATCCCATTGACTTAGAGACATGTTTCCAGAAAAGCTTTTAAATAGGTGTATTTGCGTATTGTTTTAAAGTTGGCCTATACAATAGCTAGTTCCTTGGGTAGTTTACTCTTTTTAACAGGTAAGGCTTGCTATTGGTACGCTTCGTTTTCATGCAGGGTTGTTTGGTATTTTCTGGTATTTTCCTCTGGTATTTTCCTTTTGAAGTTTAAGGTTATACTTGCAGTCATGTTATTGGGTGTGATCCTCCCCCATATAAAAAATAAATTTATTATGAGGAGGATCTCCCATTAGATATCTTGGAAAAGTTACATATAGCTGTTCTGTGTCCAAAATGCTGTTCAGTAGATTTTCCAAAGCACCCAGGTAACAGCTGGCGCAGGCCATGTGCCAGCCTTGACAGCCCATATGCTCTCTTTAGTGCTGTAATTATCTCAACACAAAACTCTGATAACCCAGTCTACAGGGTCCAGTTTCACTAGGTTAAATTGACTCAGTGGCTTTGTTAGTAAGTTCCTTTGGCACAGTAAGAACTTCATCAAGACTTTAAGTATTGTGGCAGGCTTGGAAAACCAATATGACTGCTAGTTTCAAGACAGGTGTCTTATTAACCCTAGGAGATTGTAGGTTTCAGTTCATTATAGTGGCACCCAGCAGCACTACTACAGTTAAAGGTCTGTCATTGTTTCCATTATATGCCCCCCTTTTCCAGAAGACTTTCTGATTCCTTTGGTTTAACCTGCTTTGGGCTATACTTTGGCATATGACTCCTCAGCCTGGGGCATTTTTCTTCTCTTTCAACAAAATTTGATCAAAATTGCTTTAGCTGTGGATTGTTTTTTTTTCTTTTTTTTTTTCTTTTTTTTTTTAAATTAGCATTAGAGGAAAAAATAACACTTTGCTTAGTTTTTATACTGCTTACAGCTTGAAAAGCTTATGAATATTTTTCGTTCGAAAATAAACACTTTGAGTGTCATGACTTTGTGCAAGCCTCTTAGGTCAAAAAAGAACATAGATAGGATAAATTGAGTGAAGGTCAATGCCTTGATTATATTTTTCACTGCATCTGTATGGACCAGAAGAATGTATGTTATAGTTTAGTTTTAGGTAGTCCTGTGAGGACCAGGGAGTTGGACTCAATAATCCTTATGGATCCCTTCCAACTTGAGATATTCTTTCATCCTATGATTCTATCTTCAGTTACGTGAGTTTATCCAAAGTTTCTTTTGATACCTTTGCAATGCCTGAGCCAAAGTTCAGTGAAGAAAAAATAATAGACCTATGATTTATGTCTGACTTGTGTGCTACTGGTATTGGTTCAATTCCTTGTGGACTCACATCACTACTGGATGCTGGGATAGTCTGCTCATAGTGGCTGATGCACATGGGTCTCATCCAAAGCCAAAAGGAATCAATGAAATCTTTCCATTAGGGTTTTTGTCAGGCACGTAGTGGTTGTGAATTAACTAGGAGCAGTCTCTGTGATTCAGACTGATGAAGGGTGAGTGTGAAGAAAGCTGAACTATTGCCTGTGTAGTGCAAGGATAACGCAAAAGCTGCTTGCCTTGTTTATTCAGAGCCCTTATTGATTCTCCCAGGGTGAAGAATCTTCTTCTTTACATGGGTGAGGTAAATTACAGCTCACCACTTGGTGGATGATAGCTGTCTGCAGCCCTCTGCTTGGCAAGCTGACCTTTTCCATTAGTGCAGGATGTTCAACTTTTAAAGCTCTGCAAACTGTTTGCTACCAGTTGCTGAAATGAGGTGGTTGCAGTTTGAAAGGGAACAAACTCCAGCTTCACTCTGCTGGAGAAGAAACGCAAGGACTCTTGTTATCTGGCTTGTCTTCCACAGGTAGTCATGCAACTAAAGTCATCATTTATATGTTGTCAGGAGAACTCACCAAATTTATTGACTTGCACATTATTCTCTGCAAATAAGTTCTGGCTGCTCTCTTCATATTATAATTAAAACGGCAAGGACTTTAATCATTTATGAAATTTTAAACTACATACTGAATATAAATGTATCATTCAATGTGATAGAATGAATTAAATTCATCATTGTCAAATAAATATATGAAAGATGAAATATCTCTCATCCCACATCATTATCCAATAAAAAGTCTGTTTTCCGAGTGCTGTAGTGTAGCATGTGGTTGTGTCATCTTTAGGACATTTCCAGCAAATGAAAGACTTTCGAAATACCTTTAAAAAGTACATTTTTCAAGGATTGCATTTTTAATAACAGCTAGCTTAGACCTAAACCTTATAGATCTTTTCTTTCATTACCTAATGAAGAGGCCACTGACAGACCCATGTTTTTTAAGTACAAAAGGGACAGGCTGTTATGTGCCTTTCGCTCTGCTGTCCCACTGAAACTATGTCCCACTGCAGAAACTATGAAGCTGTTGCAAGTACAGGACAAGTTTGGCTCGAGGGGGGCTCCAGGGTCCGTGACAGAAAAGAGGTCCTGGCAGAGGAGCTCCCACGCGGTCACCGTGCTGTGACACTGGGCAAGACATCCGTCTCTGAGGGAGAGTGCATTTGCTTGCTGTTGATTTTGTGTGGCTATGGGTTTTGAAGGTGAGTCTAGAGATCGTTCCATGAGCTTATATTTTCTTCAGGAAGAATCAATCTGGGGAATAAAAGATAGCAAAAATCTCAATAATTTGTCTTCTGTAACCCTACCTTGTTTTATGGAGCTGTCCCTGCAGAAAACCTCATCCAAGTTCTATTTGCCCTTCCGTGTTTTCACAAAAACTGCTGAACACCAACCACAGTAAAACTCTTGCCAAAGGCATTACTTATACTTATTCTTTTTGAAAATCTCATCCTTTCCTGGGACATTTTCTTTCTCAACACCTTTTATCCATCATTTTTCTTGGAATCAGTTTATTGTTCTCCCATAAACTCCTGCGAGTGCTGCCTGTCTTCTCTGTTTTCCCGGTGACTCCTGCAAATTGTCATGCTGTTACTGATAATCAAGTGGTGAATTTCATCCTTGCAAACTAAAGCAGCAGTTCTGGAGTCTTGTGCTCAGAAAGCATATAAAGTACTGTTATTGAAGAGCACCTCCCTACGCTAGTATCCTTCAATGGATGGGCAGTTCTCTTGGGTAGATGGGGTGTGACAGAGTCATTTTTTCACTCAATTACTTACAGATTAAAGCTTTTGCATGCTGGACACCTATCTTTATAGGGGAGCTCCTGCCATATAGATCACAGATCAATCATCAGATGGTGTATTTTAGACCCCTGCTTGAAACCCTACAGATGCCAAAATGATTCTGCAGAGGGGGCTGGACCCAGCCTCAGATCATTACTGATGTAGATTGTATTCAAATCACTAACCTACAATTTATTCTGGGTTGACAAATACTTAAATTAATGAAGCAATCACTGTCTTGAATAACACCGACAATATATTCTGAATTCATAGTTAATATGCCAGTAGAAAAAAATTAGGAAAATAGAATGTATTTAATGTTTCTCATTTGTGTTAGATACATCACCTTCCGTTTTCACATGTAGAATAAATTAGATGCTTTTCACTGTGTGTATTATTTGTATAGCATTTGGCCATATATCAGGATGAAATACAATTCTCTAATTAGCTCCTTCCAAGTACTTACAGTTATCCCAGCCTGGTGATCACCCATATTACAGCAAATGTGGCCCTGGCGATTGTACATGCAGTTGGGCAGCCATGGTAAAAATCTTTCTAAAGATTTCTTATGGCTCACAACCACAGTATGAGCAGTAATTGTCTGAGACAGTTCACAGGGATCAGGCAGTTTGCTTGTTATGGTGAAGCACGTTATCATGAAAGAAGACATTTGAGGTTTAATGATATCTTTCTAATAGCTTTATGATAGAGTTCCTTTGTACTGAAGGATTTTATTAGGTTGGAAATATAATTTTCATGAAGTCTCAAAATAAAAAATAGCAGAAGTAAAGTACATTTGCTAAACCTTTTCAATTCTTTTCCTCTTGCTTCCCAGTATTGTTTCAAAGACTAGAAGGTGATGTTGTATTCCTTGGTGTGCTGTTTAAAGTCAGGAGCGGCAATATTTAGCACATGCTTGGGCAGCCGTGTTTGAAATCCATGCTTCCTCTCTCTGGTGTTCTGATGTGCCTTTAGGGGATGCTTGCCTGTTTGTAGTTTGTTTTCTTTTGTTTAAGGTTTCAGCTACTGCATTGACTAATGATTATATAGCAGTAAACTCTCGTCCCTGCTAAATTCGGAGGTAATGCCTCAAAAGCATTTTTCCCCTGTGTGACATAAAACAATAAAAGAACTAGACAATCCCCTTTTGAGGAAGAATAATCCTTTGTTTAAAGAAAAAAAACAAAACAACAAGCATCTTCTTGATGCCAGAGGGTGTAGAATTCAACTCAAAGATTAAGCTAATTGATAAAAATAAAACAAATGTCTCATAGTCTAATCCTCTTTAGGCAGAGTTAACAATTTTTCGCATTAACAAGTCTCTTTCAGTATTATATTGCACTTGATTCAGAAATAACATGGGACATACCAAATCTGAATTTCATTTCACTCTTAACTCTAAAGTAAATTTATTTCCTTCAGTAGTGTCACCACAGTAGAAAACTGATGGGACCTCGGAATTCAGAGATGAACAATGTGTTACTAATATAATTTACCTTCACATATTTCCTATAGGTGGTATCATAAATAAGAAATGTGTATTTATAATTTTAATAAAGTTTTGGGAAAATCCTCACATATTCTCAATGAGGCATTCACCTCTACATTCAGCTGTCCTATTGAAGAATTTACAAGAAAGTTCTAAATGTTTTGATTAGCCAATCACTTAAAAAAAAAGAAAGGGAAGACGCCGCCAACATGCTGTTTAATTATGTACTGCTAGGATCTTCTGAGCCTCTCTATAATGTGTGATAAATTCAGGGCTGCCAATTTAGGGCACTTGTTTGCCTAAAATATTAACAGCTAACTATAAATGAGAAGTTAGTTCAAATTGAAAGAAAAGCTTACAGCTAAGAAGAGAAAGTGGGACATGCTTAAACTACCATTTCAGCTACAGTCTGCAATTGTTGAATATGTTTCTAGTAGACTTTTTTTTTCATTAGTAGAAGTTTCAGAGCAAGAATTATCCACAGCTTTCCTTTTATCTAAGTAATGCCAAAGCTATCAGAAACAAGTTTTGTATTTAGCTTTCAGTAGGGTATTTTTTTTCCTTTCTACTTTTTTTGCCTTTTGCCTGCACTTTTGGGCTTGCAGTCAGTTACTAACATAAAACTGAAGGGGCAGTTAGCCTGTGATGCAAATGCTATTGCTGACCCGTCTAAATAAATACAGAGTAATTATAGACTAGATATCCAGGACTGCAGTCTGTCACACCTTTCTTATTCAACTTGACTTGTGGAAGTGGCATCACTGCCACCATGGTAAACATGCACCCTAATGAAAAACAGGCAGTTGCTGTTTGCAGACTGGAGCCTTAACACTAGTCTGCTCTTTTGCAATTGATTGTGTCCTGAGTTGACAGTGAACGCAAACACGATGACTGGGTTGAGTCTCATGAAAATTTGAGCCATTAGATGAGTCTAATCCAACAGATGATCCAAAGACTTCAAAATTGGGCGCCAAAAGCAGATGTTCCCAGTTTGAGCATCATGTTCAGCCTTGTTCACAGAGAAACAAGATAACTGCTTCAGACACAGGTGCAAAATTACGACACTGCTACAGGCAAGAACAGCGTGTGCAGCCTGAAACCACGGCTTCCCCTGACCGTTTTCAGCATATAAACCCTACTCTCAATGGGAGCAACTGTGTCAGGACCAATGAGGAAAACGGACGCATGTTGCAAACACCTTCTGCTGTTTGTTGCTCGCTAGGAGCATCACCCAGACTGACACAAACATGCAAGAATGACTGACCATAAAGTTACTTAAGAACAATTGCCTTCTGTCCATTAGCCTAATGTTTTGTGGGGAGACTGAAGTCTATTAAAATGTTCATATTCATAAAATTTAAGCATCAAAGCCGCCACTGCATTTTCTCTGCAACAAGTTTTTAACATTTTGGATGTTTGTCCTTTTGCAAAACCACTTATTCCACAAAGGTATAAAATATAGCACTTAATGGAGATAGTACATTTACTCAAGTGCATTAGACAGTTCTTCCTTCTCCTTCTCTTCCTGCTTGATTGGCAGCCAGAGATCCTAGATGTAACACTATAGGAGGTACTGTTTATAGCCGAACCAGCAGGATCTGGCACCAGAGAGGACTCCACAGGCACTTGTGTTGATGGTGGCTTTTCAGTTGCCTCTGGGTCTTTCATGTGGCTGGGCTGATGAAAGCTATCTGGGCAGTTATGTGCTCTTGGAAACCATTTCTTTTTCCACTGACATTTTAAATGGTTGTGGTGATTAACTGTTTGTATGCAGAGAATTTTACATCCTGCACCGCAGTAAGTCTCTGCAGAGGCTGCTGGCTCATGGTGTCCGTCCATATTTCTCTCTTCTGCCTAAAATCCCTTTCCTGTATTGGTGCAAACATTTGTTTAACTGCATTTGTGCATGTTTGTGGTGCTCCAGCTCAGAGGAAGGAACTCTGAGGCCCTAGATACAGTGTGATGTGAGGTTCTAGTCCTGGCTTCAGGTCTTCTCCCCTGAAATAGTTCAGGGACACCATTCTGCACATCTCAAGATGAAAAAATAACGTAGTAGAAGACCATCCAGGAAGTTGATTGCACCTTTTGGAGCAGGTAAGTAAGGTTGTGGATAGGCCCTTGTCTTCTTTCTCAGCTTCTGCTTGTTTCTTGTTACACAGACAGCTGAGTAAGGAGGAGAAAAGGGTATTCATTGGCCCACCATGGTTTTATATTGGATAGTCCATCAAAACGTCTGGCACGTGCTGCTTCTTGGCATTTTTGGAGATTGCAGATTCAGGCACATGTATTGTCTTAGTTAGAAAACACAAGGGATACATGCTTTTGGAAGAAAAAAATAAACAGACCCAGAGCTTTTATTACTCTTCAAAGCAGCAGGAGCTCCAGCCTGTGTTGTACTTTTGATCTCAATGAAAGTACTTCTCTCCTGAAATGTTAACATAGGTGTAAGTTTGCGTATGATTGAAGAGTATATCCGTTAAAAAAAAATTGTCAGCCAGTAAAGCAACGCCATATATACCAAATGTTTTGGTCTTCATTAGACAGAAATTTGTTTTCTTTGTGACTGTATTTTAAAAGATGAATTCAATAATTTGCATACTCTAGGACTGTAAAAGAAAGAATGACCAAAACTCTACTCCACAGCTTTTTCTTCAAATAAATATTTAGCTGATGGAAAAATACTGGAGTTTTGAGTGTTGGATTTTACATTTATGTGGGCAGAACTTTTAGAGCAATATTTAGCCATATTTTCTGGTTTTGCCCAAGTAGCATCAATGCTATAAGAGAAAAGAATTTAGTCTTCAAGAGTGAAGAGATTTTCTTACACAAATGCGAGTTTTGTTTTGAAAGTATATTAGTTTACATTTTACTGTTAACTTATTTAACAGTAAAATTAAATTATGTTGAATATTATTATTTCTCATTGGTTTATGTTTTTTTTATAATTAAAAAATATTCTTATACAAAGTAAAAAATGTGAGTTCCCATATCCACAAATCACACCAGTGAAAATATGATGTTTACATTTCACTGATGTCTCTCAAACTTTGGACAAACTCTGTGTGAATTTTGAGGTTGTGCTTTTGAAACTGAAATCATACAAGATATACATAGTGTGGTTTCACTAGGAACAAGTTATAGGCTTAAATCATGTCAAAAGGATCCATAAAACAGACTTTGGATCACCTGGAAATTTATTTAAAAGTAAAGATCCTGCAACAAAACTGAGAAAAGAATAAAAAAAAAAAGAAAAGGGAGTTCCATGTACCTGTGAATGAGTGTTCCTCCATTAAAATCACCATAGAGTGTTCAAGACAAATGTTTCACTGTGTGTTGCAGGCTTGCATTGGCTCTGAATAATCCTGGAAAAAATCCTGTTTTGCTGTATGTGGTAGATGGTTTATGGCAAGCATCCTGAATTCTTCCTGTGGACCTGCTGCTATCCTTCCATTTCACTGGAAACCAAGGCTGCTTCATCTCCGTTACAAGTGATATAATGGAAGGAAAGGGAGGGTGAAACATTGGCAGGCAAAACACATTGAGAAGAAAATACAGGAAAAACACATTTAATTATATAATTATTTCTCCGTACAGAATTACATTTTGCTAGAGTAGGTCTCTTTGAGCTTCTGTATGAGCAGAGTTAAATGTGGCTAAAGTGCATGCTCTATGCTGAGCTGCAAAGGGAAGACTGGAGATTTGCAGGGGACAGATTTATTTTTACAAATACAGTAGTCATTTAACTTACTGGAATTTTGCTAAGTTCCCTCATCATCATTCTTTTAAAAACGTGCTTCCTTTCAAACTGAGTAGCTTCCCCACCTGAGTATTATGAGGACTTTTAACAGCAACAAACGAACTAACAATATTTTTTTTTTAGTTAGGTTTTATTAGGACCCTTTTGCAAAGTTCATTGAATCATTGAAACTTCAGTACGTTGGATCAGGCTTCTCGCCTCAATTTGAACAGAGCTCCTGCTACCTTCACTGGGAATCCTGCCTGAGAAAAGTCTTGGACTTTGGCTTAATAACTTATTAAAACTCAGTCAATACCTTATAAATGACCCTGATACCAAAACATCAACAGTATGACTTCCATGAAAGAACTATAGGAGGGAATAAGCTTGCTGAAAACATTCTGGATTCATCATACTGTTCTATAGAAGTGTTATTGGTTCCAGTGACATCTTGTTTTGAAAAACTGTAGGAACTATATAATTAAAAAAAAACCCGGCAAAGTCTATTTAGGTTTTGTTTGAAATGTAGTCTTTATTTTCTATTTGTTTCCAAACTTAATATTTGTTTCAAAAGATGTTGCATTTTATATTTTACCGTTATTTTTTATTATATTGTATTTTCTTAACATTTTTATATTTTATTTTTCTATTCAAATTTTTCTTAAATAATATACACTATATAAAATTATGCTTTTCAAAACATATGCTGTCAAAACTTGTTCAATTTCCTGGGAAAATCAAAGCTCAATCTTCTCCTCTGGTTTAAAACTTTCTTTTTAAACTGCTAAGTTTAAGTTTAGTTTAGTTTAAGGTAAGTTTAAACTTTTAAATTAAAGTTTAGAGTTTCAGTCAGGTATATTTTTATCTGAGATATGGTGTCAATCCACCTAGACAGCGTAATCTGTCATGGAAGAGGAGAGACACAAAAAAAGCATTAAGGCTTCTGAGCATTTCTTCAACTGTCTGAGGCATAATAAATGGCTCTTCTTATTTATATACTCTTTTGGCTTTACCTTCACTTTTCCTTTGGTGGTAACAGAGTCTAACTCCAAGCAAACTTTCACCGTCCATCCAAACTATGACTTCTTTGTTTTAAGTGGAATCCTTCATGCTGAGGAAATTAAGGTGAATTTTATTTTCTGTAATGCTGAATATTTTGTTGGCGTAACTCCATTTAAAGGTGATGGATATCTGAAAACTTTTGTGTTTTTACCAGTTTCTACTGAATTAAGTTCAATAATTTCCCCTTGTTTACAAATGTGTGCTGGGAGTGGCTTTTTATGCTTCCTGCAGATTTGAACATGTTTTTGAAGTTTTGTGTTCCATCAAATACACTGATGCTGAAATTCAGCTATATATACGTTTATCCTGTCTCCAGGAAGACAATGACCTCTGAGAGGTTTGGCTCCAGACAGGCTAGAGATGTAGCTAAGTGATTCTTTAATGGAACTCATGTGCTCCCTTAGTAGATCCCTGATTTTTTTGAAACTTGAAATTTTAGCATCAGATGTTCCAAACCTACCTAGAATTTGTCAAGCTCTACTTTTGTGTACGTCAGTGGAATGTGGTCAAAGCTTGCATATAGTCTTAGTTTAAGTGCTTCCTGCCGACATGGAAACTATGACTGTATACAAGCTGCGTAGTATGTATTGTGCGAGGACTTCTGAAGGAAATGTCTATTGGGTAAACACAGAATTACGATAATTCTTTTTGGTAAAAAATCACAGAATCACAGAGTCAAATAATGGCTGAGGTTAAAAGGGACCTCTGGAGGTCATCTGGTCCAACACCCACTGCTCAAGCCATGTGCACAGGACCATTTCCAGATGGCTTTTGAATACGTCTAAGGATGGAACTCTCTGGACAACCTGTGCCAGTGCTCCGTCACCCTCACAGTAAAAAAGTGTTTCCTGATGTTCAGAGGGAACCTCCTGTGTTCCAGTTTGTGCCTGTTGCTTCTGGTCCTGTCACTGGGCACCACTGAAAAGAGACTGCTTCCATCCTCTTTGAACGCTCTCTCAGCCTGTCCTCATATGTGAGATGCTTCTGTCCATCATCTCTGTGGCCCCCTATTGAACCCTCTCCAGTATGTCCATGTCTCTCTACTGAGGAGCCCAAAACTGGACACAGCACTCCAGGTATGTCCCCACCAGTGCAGAATAAAGGGGAAGGACCTGCTGGTAATACTTTTTCTAATGCAGCTGAGGATACCATTTACCTTCTTTGCAGCAAGGACACATTGCTGGCTCATGTTCAACCTGGTGTCAACGAGGACCCCCAGGTCATTTTTCTGCCAAGCAGCTTTCCAGCAGCTATGTCCTAAATGGTATAGATAAATAGGTAATAACTCTTTTTTGGTCGTAATACATTGTTTCTAAAGACATAGTGTACCAAAAAATATTAGGTTTGCAATTTGTTCATAGTGAGTTCCTTACAAGATTACGTAAGGACTTATCTTGCTTCCTTCACTTGAAGTTTAGAAAATGTTATTCAGCTGTGGTGCAGTTCAATTCTGCTGGTCTTCCAAGTGAAAGGAATAATGTCAGAAAACGTGACCGACCTCAAAATCCTAAAAAGAAAAAAACCCAAACCCTAGAACATCATTGAAAGGTCAAGTTACAGCTGATATGGTTAAACATGTTATCACTGGTCTGTAGTTAAGTAGGCTCCTGTTGTAGACCCGTTATTTCAAAGTGGTCTACTTGTGATGTACATGCAAGGCACTATCCAGATCTGCTCTTGCAAGTTCACCACTCATTAGTCATGACTACCAAGCCATTTTATTTCAGAGTTACAGAGAGCATCTCTGATCATGAATTCATTTATAGTTGATGAAAAGAGATAGTCACAAGCTTAATTTTAGAACCAACAATAAGCAGTCTCAGTGCAGGCATTTTCCTTTTCACTGGTGTAATATTGCTTGTTAGAAGTGGACTGCTGAACTGGGTAGATCTTTTTACATTCATGAATATTCTGGTCATGGGTAGCGACTGATTATAAACAGTTGATCATAAATAGAGTAGAAAACAAAGCAATGTGAATTTATGGTATACTGATTTAAAATGTTTATGATACATTCAATTAAAAAACAGGGTGAGCTGACTGGATCTAACCACGAGGGTCTGAACTTGTTTGCCTCATCTCTAAATTGAGGTCCATATGCTTACCTAATGAAATCTACAGCTGACCTAAAAACAACTTTAAAGACATTATTGCACATTCACCCCTTGTTTAGAGGGTTGAAACCTAATTCAGAAAATTGTGCTGTTATCCTAGTTGCAGTTAATTAAGCTATATCATATTTTGAGATATTCCTGTCTAGATAACACCAAATGTCTGAACGCCCTTTAAAATAAACTTCTAACTACATTGTGAATATTGTTCTCAGATGCCCCTGGGAACACCAGTCAGCTGGTGGTCCTGTTCCCTGAGTGGTGGTTATTCCTCCATGCTGCTGTCTCTCCTTTAAGTGTTGTTTCTGACACTATCTCACAAGCATTTCTTGGATGTGCTGCAGTCAAAGCAGAGTGAGTTGGGAAAAGGGAACTCAGTTTTTGCCTGTTGAACCAGACCTCACCATTAGGGAGAATGAAGGGGGATGTTAATATGCAAGACAAGGAGAAAACCAGGGCTCTGTTTAGGATTTTCAATACACACACCTACCGCTGCAGTGCCTGGACAGCCAAATAGTCACAGAGGTAGAACTCATTTTGCATAGATTTAGCCATCTAAAATTGGTACATCTAAGGTTGATCTCATCAATCTGGGCTTTATGGATTGCCAGTGAGGAGAAACAACACCTTCAGAGAACAATTAACCTCATCCTAAGCTGCAAACCTGAGATGTCTGGGAGTGCATTTGGAAGTGGACTCATCTTTCCCTGGTGACTCTAAAGGACCATATATCACTGGCTCAGACTTAAATGTTCAACTTGTAGACATCTAAACCAGGAGCAGATGAATCCTGCCTGAAAAGTTAATCAGAAGTAGTTTTACTGTACGTATCATGCTCACAACTACATATTCAGAATGGCCTGTCATTAAGTTTTGGGCCCCTCACTACAAGAAAGACATTGTGTTGTCAGTTGGAGTGGGATATGGACCCGGAGTAACGATGAAGTCTCAATATGAGTATGGTCGTTCTCCTTTATTAGGTGTTTTAGCAGAGTATATATAGACTCACAGCAGAAGCATGCATAGTCAACAACATAGTGATTGGTCCAAACCCCTTATTCACACACAACGCCCCCCAACTCGATTGGTTAAGGCCCTCTGTCCACGCGCATAGCACATGCTGGTTCTCCTCGCCTCCGTGGTCTCGCTCCCAGACTCAGTCCTGCCTTTATGATAAGCAAGGCCCTCTTTCTTCCTCCTTATCAGCCGGTCACGGAGAGATCAAGGACAGCAGGTGCAGGCCTCTTCGCCCAGCTCAAATCCTGGGTTGCTCACCAGAATCAAACCATGACCTTCCCCCTTCAGGAATTCCTCCACACATTGAGATGCTGGAGTGTGTCCAAAGATGAGCAACGAAGCTGGTGAGAGGTTTAGAGCACAAGCCTTATGAGAAGCAGTTGAGGGAACTGTTTTTTTTCAGCCTGGAGAAAAGGAGGCTGAGGGGAGACCTTTATCACTCTCTACAACTACCTGAAAGGAGGTTGTAGCGAGGTGGGTGCCAGTCTCTTTTCCCAAGTAACAAGTGATAGGACAAGACTAAATGGCCTCAAGTTGCACCAAGGGAGGTTTAGATTGGATATGAGGAAAAAATTATTCACTGAAAGGATTATCAAACATTGGAACAGGCTGCCCAGGGAAGTGGTTGAGTCACAAACCCTGGAGGTATTTAAAACATGTGTAGATGTGGCACTTAGGGACATGTTTTAATGGTGGTGGACTTGGCAGAGTTAGGTTAACGGTTGGACTCAATGGGAGGTTGTAGAGAGATGGGGACTGACCTCTTCTCCCTAGTGACAAATGATAGGACGAGAGGAAATAGGTTCAAGTTATGCCAGGCAAGATTTAGATTGGATATTAGGAATTTTTTTTTCACTGAAAGGGTTATCCAACAGTGGAATAGGCTGCCCAGGGAGGTGGTGGATTCACCATCCCTGGAGGTGTTTAAAAAAAGGGTAGATGTGGTACTTGGGGACATGGTTTAGAAGTGTTTTTTGTCAGGTTAGGTTAATGGTTGGACTTGATGATCTTAAGGGTTCCTTCCAACCTCAAGAATTCTACAATTCTATGATGTTAAAAGTCTTTTCGAACCTAAATGATTCTATGATCTTTGAACCTGTAGCGTCTGTACATGCTGTCTTTTAGACTACAGCATCTTTAGGGACAGGGCACCTAAAGTCTACTTCTATACTAGTCAGCTCAGTGGGCCAGGGACTGTTCTCTGATCCTTTGAGCAGGTGACATGGCACAGTTAGTTCTCCCTCAAACATAGTGGTCTGATCCATGCCAGGTAAAAAGAGCAGTCTTTGGCTGGTGCAGTTCTCTGAATTGTGTCCAAGCGTTGCACTGGTGGGCCCATGCAATGGCCATGCCATGAAGCACAACAACATTTATACAGTACCAGTGCTTGAGCCCACGTCCCAGCCACTTACAGTTTTATGGTATACAGGCTCTGTTTTTCCCCAGGTAGGCTGTATTGTATATAGGCATTGTTGTTTTTCCAGTAACTTGGAATTTCCTGAAATTTGGAAGGTCTAAACATTTCACAAGAGAGATTAAGACAGAAGTGTCCTTAATCTTCTTTCTCAAGACTGAGGTTGGACACTTCTCTCATTATTCTCCAGTTGCAGACAGAATAGTTGTAAGTCCCCAGATCCTCAGCCAAGCTGTAGCTGTTTTAGCTGTGCTCATTCCTGATGCCCTAATAGGGTTTGATTTCTCAGCTGAGGACAGGAATGACTGATTGCCTTCCTCTATGTTCCTTCTTTAAGTTAAGCACAACCTGCTGAAACTCTCTCCTGGTTCTTCAAACCCTCAGTATTTTAAGGTGGTTTGTTTGGCCCTTTAGGTGAGGAAGAAAACCATGCTGGCCACCTAGCAGATCTTGCCTCTCTTCTGTTTTAGTATCATGATGCCTTGGCTCTTCAAGCTTGTGCAAAATAGCCTAGCTGTAGCAGTGTTCACTCAATAACTACGCAACTACCTTCCTCTCTCATCTTCCTTTCTTTTGCAAGCATCTCTGTGTTCATGCAAATACTATTTTTCAATACCCAGAGCTCTTGTTTAACTGTGCTCATTTCCAGTTTCTAATTCATTTGTCTCCTTCTCTTTGCCTCTCGCCATCTTAGGGGTGGTCTTATTCCCACTGCCCTGAATATTTCTCTGAGATTTGCTTCTCCCAATTTTATTCTTCTAATACAGTATAATTTTGCTTCGTCTGGTTTTATTTTAGGGTTGCAAAGTAGAGGATTCTTTACTGCTCTCTCTATTCTCATCCTACCTTTACAGGGCTTTTGATGCTATTGAATAATTAATATTTGCTAAAGTCCACAGTAGAAATGCTGAAAAAAGGTTAAAATATGTTAATAAATGTGGGAAAAATACAGAGGAAAGCATATTTAAATGACCTATGCTAAAATGCTATTCATATATCACAGAGTACTCTCCTAAAGAAAGTAGATATAAATGGAGATAGATGCATAAAATTGATTGTAATTTTTGTGCCTAAATATTCTGTGATTGAACCTCCTGATTCATCCCAGTTTAAAAATATGCTATAGGTTTTCTGAGAAGGTGTGCAAAAGATTACAGATTATTTTTGAATGCTGTTTTTATAAGATATAATGATTTATCCCTAAGTGAATAGGATTATATTCTTCTGTAGGAATAAAATTAAATTCTTATACTGTATTCTGTGATGCATATGGTGACTTAATCTACCAGTATTTTAGTAATTAATAGTTTTACACAGTCAGGCCAGCACTTTCTGTCTTTGAGAAAACCATTTTTTAATCTATTTCTTTCCATTTCCAGTTCAGGCACAGTTTGCTAAAATACTGTCAGAATCTGTGGTCTGTATGACTGATTAAATGAGCTTCCTAAATATAATTTAAGGCATTAATGATAAATGAGTACTATTTCTATCTGCTCTTTCAGAAGTTTGAGTTGTTTTAAACAATTAACGTACCTAAAAAGTCTATCTGGATCCTCCTAGGATCAAGATATTTAGAGAAAAGCCTCTAAATGGTCAAGTGAGTTTTTCATTTCTTGCACTGCACATATCCAAACCATCTTTCCTGAGTTTTTCTTACAAATTTCTCTTGAAAAGACAGAATCCTTCTCAGAACATTTAAATATGAATGGAAAGCCATCAAACAACATCTGTGCTTTATGAAAGCTATGCCCCTTGTCATTTTTCAAGTGCTGAGGTCATTATGCTATCCTTACTCACAGATTCTCACCTGTATTAGCAGGCATTATGGACTGGATTTGGGATTGTGCTGGTCCCTTGTATAAAGTTTCACTGTGAGAAGAGAACAGAGAGAAACATGTAATTTTCTACAATTACATGATTTAAGGAAATAGTTTTCCACCTCCTTCTGTGGCAAAACCCTTTAGCTTTTGCCTCCTGTTTGCCAAAAGCATCTTCTCAGCCAGTAACAATTTGACTAACATCTACTTTTTAATTAAATGTTGTAGCATTTAGGAAGATGCATGCTAATCTGGGCCCCAGATCTGCAGCCCTCAGCTTTACAAGATGCTGCTCCAGCAGAGGCTGTAAAGCTCTCGATAAGAGGGGTAAGGAGCAAGGTGCAGGTCCCACAGCGATAACCTCCTGACTCCAACATTATAGGTCTTTCTGCCGGAATTGAGTTCTACATCTTCCTCGATTGGTTATTGTCACAAATGAGTAATGGATGCACCCCTGCCCGCGTCCCCAGGTACACGAGCCAGTCCATCAGGCCATCGGGAAGCACAGCTGCCGGCCGCAGGGGCAAGCAGATAACAGACAGACCCCGAGAGAGATGTTAAAGGCACCGCGACCACCGGGGCGCGAGCCGAGTACCTGCAGCTCTTCTGAATAACTACCTGCCTGCGACTGCTCCTTGTACCGCTTAGAGTGGGCATTAATCAAGCTGTTCCCTGGGATCATGTAGGAGACTAGATAAAGCAGTACAAACAAATCAAAAGCAGGGAGACAGCTGGAAAATGCACAGCATTCTGGCCGTGCTTAGGCTATTTTATTTTGTTTTGTTTTTCAAGGGTGGAAATATGTTCGCCCTGGGAATTACTCTTAGAAATATATATGCATACAGGCATACATATATACACACACATACACTGCATATATATAATTGAGCCTTGCAAAATTGTCTAGTTACCAGCTGAGCAGCAAAATGCACTTGTCAGTTTTTTTGCTGTCAGGGATGATAACAAAAAAGTAAGTGGTATTTCAGTAAACCTATCAGGGAACTGACTCATGCTGACTGAGAAGTGAGCAGGTAGGTAAATAAGACTGTGTTTTAATTTATTAAGCATGGTCTTTTGAAAGTGGTGTGATTTGCATTACTATCGTTAGTGTAAAAGCTTGACTGGAGGTTTTCTAAAAGTGTGTTTCTGTTTAACATCTCAGGTAAATTTGAAGGTCAGCTTGGTTTCTAAATGTATCTAACTTAGACAAATGGTCCACATGTCCCTCCAGGGGAGGATGTTTGTAGTATTACACTGCCAAATATAGTAGTATCATTAACTGCATTTTAGGAAATTCTGTTTTGTTATCATGTTAATTCTTGGAATACTAATGATTTGTATTGCAAACCTCAAGGGATTTCTTTTCAAAAGTGTATAACTTATAACTAGAATACCCACTGAGGCCAGATTTTCTAAAGAGCATAACTTGTGATTATCAACTCAATAGCTGATGGTCAAGTTTCCAAAACTGATCAGAAGAAAAGCAATAGGAACTCAGAGAAAAGCAATAGGAACTGTGGTGTACCGAGCTCCTTTAATATCCGGTCATAACTATGATTGTGTCTGTGAGTATAACTACATTTGCAATACTGTATTTCTGTAGGATTTGGTTTCTCCCATTTGGCAAAACCTGAGCTTCATAAAAGACATGTTGTGGTTTAACCCCAGCCAGGAAACTAAGCACCACACAGTCACTCACTCACACCCCCTGTGGGATGGGGGAGAGAATTGGAAGAGCAAAAGTGTGAAAACTCATGGGTTGAGACAAAGACAGTTTAATAGGCAAAGCAAAAGCCGTGCACTAGCAATACAAAACAAGGAATTCATTCAGTACTTCCCATCGGCAGGCAGGTGTTCAACCATCTCCAGCAAAGCAGGGCTCCATCACTCATGACAATAACTTGAGAAAACAAACACAATCACTCCAAGTGTCCCCCCTCCCTTCCTTCTTCTTCCCCTGGCTTTTATATTGCTGAGCATGACACCATATGGTGTGGAATATCCATTTGGTCAGTTGGAGTCAGCTGTCCCAGATGTGTCCCCTCCCAACTTTTAGTGCACCCCCAGCCTACTCACTGGTGGGGCGGTGTGAGAAGCAGAAAAGGCATTGACTGTGTAAGTACTGCTCAGCACTAACAAAAAACATCCCTGTATTATCAATGCTGTTTTCAGCACAAATCTAAAATATATCACCATACTAGCTACAATGATGAAAATTAACTCTATCCCAGCCAAAACCAGCACAAGGCACTATACAGCACTTCATCACGCAGAAGGTGGCGGCTACATTATAGAGCATAAAACACATCTGGTATTTCTCTTGATGAAAATTACAAAGGGATTATTGGAATATGAAGAGGAAACTCCCAAACTCTTAGGGTTTGGTACATGTCACCCATCTAACAGTTATGTATTCTGTGGGAGAGAAGGGGGAACGAGAGAACAGATGGAAGAACAACCTGAAAAAGTCAAAATTCCATAGTACCTGAATGTTGCTACTTAAAGCTTCAGAACTACAAAATAATTTATTTACGTCTTTTTTAGTATTTCACTCAAAATGATATTTGTACAACCTTTTATTTTAAAAGGTCTAGCATGAGAGAAAAAAGAGGTGTGTTGAAACTATAGATAACTCTTTTTCACTATACCTGTTAAAAACGCTCCAAACTCAGCCAAATTATAAATCCATGGGTTTCTTTCTTTTCACTTGCTTAGTAGAGATTTGTTGGGCATGACATAATTGCTGGATAAGAAGACTGTTGTTTGAGGTCAGTGCTAAGGTCTCTCTAAAGGTCCTAGAGGCCCCTATAGGGCTCTAGGTCCTCCTCCTCAGTGCGAGGACCTATAGCAGGCACGCAGACAAGCTTTGCCTCCACAGAGCTCCCCGAGCCCATTAGCAAAGCTTTTCCATTTTATCTGTCTGTCCATGGTGCCAGCCAAGCATTAGTAGCAAACATGGAGAAGCTTGCTCACATTTGTTCTCATCCTTTTCCGTAGTGATACCAAGATCGTGTGAAAAGAGGAAGGGAGGAGTTTATCTTGGATTACGAGTGAGGAGGAGGTAGGATAAAAAGGATAAATATAGAAGAAGGGAAACTGTTGCAACATACCAAAGGGCAAGTATATAACCTCCTGTTAATTTGAGGTTCCACCGAGAAGTGACAAGTTCAAACCTGGATTCATACCTATGGTGATATGATATAGAGATCACACTGAGTCAATGGGCTTTCTCACCTTCTAATTTCACTTTGTTATGCACCTCAGTGCATCAAGCCCCAGGCATGTTGAGGTGAGCAACCTGAAACAAGGAATTAATAGTTACTCAGAGATGCTCATCTCCCCACCAGTTCAACTACAGTGACTGTGCTTCTATTCAAGGTACCTACTGAAAAGGTGAGAATCAAAGAAAAAATAATGTTCTGAGATATGGTTGCCATCTCTAGAGCAGAAGCGGAGAGAGAACCCAGCCGTGTGGGGTGCTGCTCATCTATGCCAACTGTGACACCATGAATCCTTTCCTACCATCACTTGGGCCCTTTCTTACGTATGTCCCTTCCCGCTTCTCCAGCAATGGACATAGGAGCTCTGCAAATGGCACCGTCCTCCATTGCACATTCATTTTTTGAGCACCAGCTATCTTCGGGCATTGAAAAGTCTGGCTCGTTGGACCAGGCTATGTAAAATAGCCTTAGATTTTCTGTATCAAATTTAGCTTAACTCAAATTTTGGGCTGTCAGCAGTTATCAGAATGTTGTTGGGTGTTCTTCATCCTGGCCCTTGTCACCAGTAAGTCACAACACTGGGGAAAATAAGACCAACTCTGTTCCATATGTAGGCTTGGGGTTTGATCCTGCTCCCAGTGGAGTTAACAGGAATACTAATTTTAAAATAGTAGGCTGATATTCAAAGTACAGAGAGAAAAAGACAGTACGGTGAATTATGATTTTAAGATAGGATAATGATTTCGGAGGACACCTCCTATTTTGGAAGAGCAGTTATGCACATTTAAGAGAAAAGGTCTTACAAAACACCAAAGTCAACAGAAATAAATACTGGCGACAATGAGTTGCACCAAACCCAGCTTTGTTTTTCAGGAGCTGTATGATCATACTGAGATTGATCCAAAATTTTCTGAGGGTCTTTCCTTTAATTCAGCTATTTTTAAATCTATGCTTTAAACAAACAAACAAATCTTTCTAAAATCAATCATCTAGTGAACTGAGTCTTGCAAAAGAAACCCCAGAAAAACAGCAGCAGGCCTTACAAAACTTGGAGCACTTTTCACTGGTTCCAGGTAGTGGAAGCAGACCGCTTACTGGACCTAAGAGGTGATTTGTGGCTAAGGCTTAGATCCTCTGGAAAATGTTACCCATGGAACTGAAGGGAAAACAAGAACAAGGGGAAATCACAGAATGTACCCTGTTTTGCAAGAATTTTTGTCAATCATGCTGCCTTCTTCATTGGAAAGGTATTAACGGCTGAAACGTTTTCTGCAGAAGGCTTTATAGGGTGTTCTTAGTGCTAAATGCTTTTTCTGAGCATACGGAATTGTTGTTCTGTGTATTGCCCCTGCAAAGCGTGTTTGTTTTAATGTTTGACATATGCGAAATTCAGCTTTGGTGGTTATATTACAATCTTAAAATAATACTAATGTTTACACCTGCCATGAAGTCACTTTTTAGAATTTGCCATTGCCTGGGTACTAACCTCTCTGCTGGGCTTGAAGCGCTGCTGCAAAGAAACAAAGTTCTTGTTAGAATTTAAGATGTGAGGATCCATTTCTGCCTAACAATCTCCTACTCCTGCATTCCCTGAAGTGTATCCCATCTGCTTTTGGGAGCTCTCATTGCAATATGCAGTGATTGCAGGATAAGCACACCATTTTCCTGTCAATACTTTCCTATTAGCCTCCTGGATCCATACATCATCGTCTTGCTGGCCTGCAGTTTGCTTATCTTTGTCTCTGAGGCTGCCTTTGATTTATCTAACACCCAGGTTAATGAGGCATGGAGCCCAGGGTGGCTCCAAGGATAATGCACTCCTGTATAAAAATGCTTAAGGAAGGATCAAGTGATAATCCATTCTAGACTAAAAGGCCTAGCTCTTCAACAAATGTTGTATTTCTTAATCACTAAGCTAAGACTATAATAGCTCCCTGTTAAGCTACTGCCATCGGTAAAACTACACACACTAACTATGTGAAATTTACAAAAGAACTGAAAATTAGATTTTAATTTGTGTTCCAAAAAAGGCAAAAAAAGTTCATTTCTTAAGAACAGTTATCACCATTATTTGACAGTGTTCTTATGCAAAAATAAGTTAGCTTTAATATTTAATTTACAGTAATAGTTTTATATTCCCTCACTGGGACCTATGTTTTTCTAAAGACAAAAATAACAGAAGCTAGAATGTTACTGTGGCAAGGATAAATCAAACTAGCTATTTCAATAATGGAGGTAATTACAAAGTGTATATATCTGAGATGTACTGAGTGGTTAGGGGTTGTTTAATTAACATAAAAATTTCAATATCATCAGCAAGCGTGTTGGTATCACAAAAGCATTGTTAAAAATGCATCTTAAAATAGTTATGCCTTTCTCTGTTCCTAGCTAGTACATAAGGCTAATATACTTTTACTTCCCATTTCTACTAATTACCATCTTACACAGAAACATTTTAATGAAAGCAAGTTGAAGCTCCAAGTAAGCTTTCAAAGCCATATTTATTTGTTTATTTTTAAAGCTCTCTACTGCATATTACTCCGATGTCTGTTTTGTTTGGGGTTTTTTTTTGGGGGGTTGTTGTTTTGTATTGTTATGCTTGGTTGACCTTCATATTATGAATCTGCTCCCAAAATAGGTGTAATGTATAACCATTTAGAAAATGACATAGCACCAAATAATGGGATCATTCCTATGGGATACCATGCTCATATTTTGGAGTAAAATGCACACACAAGCAAGGCTTTCGCTAGTTGGCCCACCACAGTCCCCAAGGACTTGACCCAGGTAATAAGCCCTTTACTGGTCACTAACCTACATTATTGAGATTTAGTTTGGATTTTAATGGCATGACATTGTTAAGGGTTGTTATTGAGATGTAAATGATCTTCTGTTAGGTTATTTAAGACACATGAAGGACCTAGTTTAGAATGAAAATTAGTTATTGATTATTCCAGCAATTAACAAAATAAATTTTAGCACCCATATTAACATTTTCAGAAGTCTTAAATTATTTTCTGCTCAAACTGACCCAAGCAGCTAAATTGATTCCTTAGGAACCTTTAAGATGTTTTGAAAAAGAAAAACAAAAGTGAACAAACACTGCTGCCTTCTTTGTGATCTTCTGTTTTAAAAGTAATTTTTCCTCTTATATCTACTATGGATTACAGTAGCATACAATGCAGCTGTCTATACAGTTGCACGCTGTGCTCCATAGATTCTTTAGTGTTAAAGACAGATTTGGAGAACATATAAAAATAAAATCTTCATCCTGTTTGTTCCATCTTCTTTTTGAAACTTCTATCATTAGATTAACATAATTTTTCAATTATAGAGTTTCATTTTCACTACTGTAATTTCTTTCCTTAGTACCTTGAGTCTACTGACTTAAAAACATCTTGGGACAGGAGACAGTCTTTTCTGATGCCCGTTGTTATTTATAAGCACCTCTTAATGATATTGATAGTACAAATATTAGCAAAATACATTTCCCTATCTGACTTAAAGCAGAGAGTGTGTTAGTTTATCTCTAGAATTTTTAACCAGAAAATGTGTTTCCTGCATTTTTTACAGGAAATAGTGCTGAGAAACCTTTAGAGGCTGTTACATGCACCCGAGAGGTCACACAGCTCTGCAACATGGTTTGGTGGCAAAATCAGAGAATACACGACACAGATATATTTTATAACTGACTCAGCTTAGTCTTCTCTCTTTCTCTTCCCACGCTACAAACTCCAGCCAATGAAGAGTGTTAGGCACTAACCAAAGACTCATGCTTTCTTGTTATAATTTCACAGTTAGGGTCCCAGTGATACTTTCGTATATAAAATATTTAGTTAGGGAAATGGCACAAGCAGCTTGACTGGACTTTTCTGCTAGAACTCATTACTTAATGTGTTGCCTGTAGATGGTACTGAACTCACTGAAATGAATACTGTGGTCATGTGCTGTCTTTTGTGTTTCTATATCGTGTCAGTATCCTCCACACCTTGGATAATATTACATGGAAAATTAGCTGCCTACTCACTGCAGTTGGATATGGCTTCTAGAAAACTCTTCCACACAGCAGTATTTCAGTTTAAAAGTACCTTTTAAAATTAATTTCTAGCATTGACTTTCCTTGAACAACTCTCTCTGTCTTATTACATACTTTTTCCCCTGCTCTCTCAATGCTGTTCAGACACAGGCAAAGCACCCACTGATTTAAAGGAGTTATATATCCTCCTCTTACAAATCCCTGTCATCAGTTACTGATGTCTGAATCATCAGGAGGGATACTTAACTTCTCTTTCAAGACATGAAAGACTGCATTGCCTCTGACTTTAGAGAAGGATTTCATGAATGTGCATTTACAACAGCTTTCAATTCAGGCTCTACATCCATTAACCGTACAATGCCAGCTCAGTCGGTTTTGTTTTGTTTGGGTTTTTGTTTGCTGATCAATTTAATAAGAGTTAACAGCAACTCCTGCTGTATGTTTTTTTTGGCTTTTCTAACTATAGGGGTTAAATGTTAGGTCCCACTGTTAGTATTTTAAAACACAAAGAAAGTCTAATGGTGTCAATATATGTTGAGCTACAACAATAATCAAAATACAAGCATAAAAAGTTTGCTGTTATCAGAATTAAAGAATATTCGGGTTTTAGATCCCAAAAGAAAGATATATCTGCCAAAACACACTAGCAGATATTCACCATTAAAATAATAATTAAAGAATCAGATACATAATACATCTATAACTCCTATGAATAACCAGGCAGTAAAAAGAAAATAAATATCTTCTATCTTCTCTGTGCATCACCCGGTAACTATTGATTTCTTCAGATGTTCTGCCTCATACAGAGCTCTTCTAGTATATCTCCCAAACAGCACCAGAGCTCTTGTGTGATTCAGATTCAACCCAACTACTTGTGAATTTTCCAGTAGAGCGACTGGGTTAGGAGTAATCACCTGTATGGTAAGTGCAGAGAGACGTGTGGCTTAAGAGGTGAATGATCCTCTGGAGTTGCCTATTTTTGTACATTAATACATAAGAGGAGTAAGTACACCTAGGTACTAATACAAGGGTGAGGTTTCTGGGTCTTTCAGATGAGAGACTGGAGAAGCCGTCATGATCCTCTCAGCAAGTCCGTTCCTGCTTTACATAAAGAAATCTCAGCTCAAATGCCTGTATCAAAAGCAACTAGGGCATTATCCTGCAGAAATAAAACACGCAAACCAGATGGAATTAACTGAAAAAATGGGGAAAAAAACCCGTGTCCAAACACATTTCATAATGCATCCAGCAAGACAGCGGCAATTCCAATTCCCTGGTCTTGCTTTCCAATCATCACTGTAGCTGGGGTCACATCTCAGAAGTGCATATCGCTCTGAGGGGGGTTATTTTTCAGTGGAGGTTGTCTCCTGTTTTAGGCCATTCCCCGTAGGCAGCACAGCACCACAGCATCCCAGCTCCACCAGACTCCCTTTCTTTCCAGATGTGCTATACCAGCACAGCAGCACATATATCCCATTTTCAAAAGCACGCTCCAGTATGTTCTCTGACCTCCGATTGCAAGGAAAGATTATTCCCCTCAGATGTTCCCATAATGGGGATGTGGGTAATGGGCTGTTTGCACATGGGAAAGCATGAAGCTGGAGATAGGAATATGTGAGTGAATGCAGTTTTGTGGCACTGGAGGCAGGGCTCTGTGGAACGGAGACTATAGATGATCACATATTATGAAATATAAGTATGCATCCAGCTCCCTGTTGAGATACCAACCTGTGGTCTATGAGGAAAACACTCTCTCTCCCTTTCTTGAAATAGCATCTGCTAAACAAAACAATTGCACCTGCAAATATCACCTGATACAACAATTTTAAGAGAGATTCGTGTATCTTGCATTAATAATAAATGTGAAGCAAAGCCTGTTACTTTATTTTATAAAATAAAACACACCAGTGTATACTCAAGAAACATTCATAATAAATGTCAGTTTTAGGAAAAAAAAAATATCCCTAATATTGTTTAAAGTATTAAAGGAATGTTTTACTTTAATAACTGAAAAAAAATATCGTACCACTTTCAGTCCATGGTTCGTTCTTGGTGGGCATTCTTAACTTAAACTCTAGCAATTCTACAGGATTTACTCTATGCTTTACTGTTAACTAAGATGACCGATGAGATTTGGATAACTGGCTGTCATGACCAAAGACATCCAGGGAACTTGTGAAGGAGAAAGGTGATGGGGTAGATCTGAGCAGCTCAGGTGCCTGAGGTCATTTGGGTGCCTTTTCCTCCTGGTGCCACAAGAAGAGCTGGGATGCAGAAACCATTGCTTCTTGTGGGCAGTCACTCAGATAGCTACAGGTAGTTAATATACATTTAACTCTCATCTTTCCTATATAACTCATCCTCAAGTGGTGAGAGGAGCCATTGACATTGCTTACATTGCTGTGTTCTGTTGTGTTTTGCATGTAACACAATCACAAAACCTCATTAGTGGTGGGGTTTTTCATTATAACTGTGCAGATTTATATAAAATATTGTCAGTGAGTAATTACACATTCATGTATCTATTCCACACAGTGTGTGAGCAAACGAGATTCTTCATCCAAAGCAGTGGAATGTGATGCAAAATCTAGTGGTCAGTTAGATTTTGGCCTAAATTAAATACACTAAGAATAACAGACTTAAATCCATATAAGAAGTGAGAATATCTAGTGGTAATCTAATATAACTTCTTGTTGCTCTTATTGCTCATTTATAAAGTAGTTTCTAAGCAAGACTACCACTTGGAAAAGGAGGAAGTCACTTAAGAAGCACAGATTTTTAGTAGACCACTTGGATGACAAGTTGCCCAGTTTCTCCAGGCAGCTCAAGTCCTGCTTTTAGGGAAAAGTGTCGAGCTCCACTCTGCCAACTGTCATAACTGGAGTTACCCCCTGATACTGTATTCCAGCAAACTCGTGGCTTAGTGAGCTCCTAGGCAGGCACAGTGAAATGCAAAAGGTCATCCACGCAGAAATAAAGGATGAAGAGTTTGCCTTTCCATCACTAGCAAGTAAATCCCATGGGAACATGAAAGAGGAAGAGGGAAGCGGCTGTACACCCAAGCGATACTTGGGTGTATATCTTATCTGGCAACACAGCAAGCAGTATTCTGGTGAGAAAAGGGTGAAAGAGATACTTTTGCTAATGGGAGTAAAGACATTTGCCAGTATGCTGACATGTACAGCTGAAATCTTCAAAGAGAAGTGTTGGTCTAAATGATGGGATCTGGATGGACATGCAGATATTGTAGTAGAAAGACAATTTCTGAAGGGAGAATGTGTTTTTTTGTGCATTCTTCTTCCTTGGAAAATGCTGTAACTTTCTTGTATGTGACTATTCTTTTCTCAACTTTTCTGTTTTCCACCTGTCTTGTTTAGCCCTTCTTTTGCCCTGGTTATCTGCACCTGAAGAAGGGTGGGAGGCACTGTGTTGGTGAAGCACTGAGTTCTCCACCACCTACATGGAAGGATACATAAATCTAAATTACTGAAAAATACACTTTAACCAATAAGATATCCTCATGTCATTGATGAAATCCCGAAGCCTTTATTCAGTCATTTCTCAAAAACAACCAGCATGCAAGTCATTGAAAGATTTCACTGTGTTATGACTTACATTTGGTCACTGAGGTTGTTTTGTTTGAGCAAGATGAGGGGGAAGCGAACAGTGGGAAGAGAAGAGCTAGGTCACTTTTCTCATTCCCCTTTACTCAGTTAAAACTGACATACGAACAGCACAGCCAAACTGAGAGAGTTGCGAAACTCTTTCATGGTAATGCAAACAGCTGGGTTTTACAAAGGGCTGATGTTTGAAACGAATTTTCTTTTTCTAGCTGAAACAAAAAAGAACATAGGCATTTTTGTTAAATGGAAGTTACACACAATAGCTTCAGGTGTTTGATCACAAAATAGACGTAGTATTTTTATTTTATTTTCTCTTTCTCCCCCTTCTTCATTGGAAAAATCAAAAGCAAGAAAGAGTGATGAGATTTCAGGGATGAGGACAGAGTGAGAACAAAACCATAAAATCTTTTGCAGTTACTTTGTTTATCAAAAATATTCTTCCCAAGTTTTCAGCTGAGAGCAATTTGATTGCATCTTTTATTTACTAGCAGAAAGTTTTGTGCGTGCAAGACAGAGCCCCTTCCCAGAGGTCTTAGAACCAAAATACAAAATGTGTAGTCAAAGCACCAGGGAACTTTTTTTTCCTCTGCTGAACACCCTGTGCCCCTGAGTGCTAATGCTACACCAAATATACATTAAAAAAGGGTTTCCCGAGCACACAAAAGCACGCTGCTGTGCCTTGCTGCTTCTCTGGTCCTGAATCTCTCTCTTCAGGTGCTAGAATGCTCCTAAGTGTTTCTTGCCTTCAGCTCTGTAATCATATGGGTTTGTATCAGTGCAGTTTCTGTGAGCCAGAGGACTAAGCCTCCAACGTGTAATCAGAGTCTGAGGGTTCCAATCCTGACTGCGCCACGCAGTGATGTTGGGCAGCTGTGTTAGCCCCGTGGCTGGTGGTCTAAGCAGGCAGGTGAAAATACTGTTGTGGAAAACGCTGGGTTCAGCAGATGCAAGAGAATATTATGATGTGAAAGGCAAAGCATTTCCCTCATTCTGATAAAGCTGATTTCTTTTTCACCAGTGTCAGAAGAAAAACTTAAAATTTCAATTTTTCCCCACTTTGAGAGTGCCTGTCTTCCTTGAGACAACTTCTGGACAGAGAATTTAATCAGCTGCAATGAAATGCTCTGCTGCAAAACTTTTCTTTGTTTTATTTCCTTTTTTCCCTAATTACATTGCAGAGCATCTGTAAATGGGTGTGCTCTTCCTTTTTCTTCTGGTCCTTTTCCCTATTTTCTTTATAAAAATTTAGAACAAGTATAATTTTTAAAGGTGATACGATTTGGTATTTAGTTATTAAAGCCAACAAAAAATAGGACAGGTCTAATTTATCTTTTCTTTGGCTTTTTCTAACCAAGTTATGTATCGTTTCTTTCAGCTAGAAATAGATCTACACAGCAAAATTTGCGCTCAGACAGAGCTGGATTTATTTTCTAGGAGCTATCTGGACCCAAAATGTTAAGATCCACAGTAGGCATAAGCTGAAATAACAAAATCTGTGTCTAGATTAAACGGACTGTCTCCTGGCAAAGTTTATAGTCAGAACAGGTTAGGAGCTGGAGCCATTATGCAGAAATGCAAGTGCGAAGCTGACATAACGCAATGGATATTCTCTGTAGCACTGTATTACCTTAATATTCCCACTGGTTAAAATATCTATCTGATTAGTCTGAAGATGTCATATTACCTCGTAATGCCAAATATACATTAAAACGGGGAAAGCTATGGGTGTGATTGAACTGTGATAACATATGGTTTGTACAGTCATTGGCCTCTTAAGAACTTAACTTCCAGCTGGGCTCCGTGTAACATAAGAAACAGGGATATCACATTTCCCCCATCTCTGCTTCTGGCAGGTGTGTGCTAGAGACTGACTGCTAAATACTTTGTAATTAGTATGCCTTGGAGCAGTCACTGTCATCTTACATCTCTAACTGGAGTGAGGGCACTGTTAGCATGACTGTGTTCATTTCTTTAGCGTCCCAAGCCTATAGACCTATACAAGGCAGCCTGGAGGATCAGTGTTTGATGCATGAACCATAGGCAGACCTCAGAAATGTATCTAATTATACCAGTGTCTGACTGCACCATTGTAGCAAGATGTATTATTCATAGACAAAAATGAACTGCTATTCAAGGATAGAAAAATCTTATATATTCTGCCAGTTCTAAAGTTCAATGTCTAATTGAAGATTAAATAGTTTGAGACAATCAATAGCCGTATTTTAGATTTTCCAAACTACTCCTGGACCATTGTCATATTTCCCAGTCTACAGTAAAACACTGATATTGTCTTTCAAAGTGTGTGAGAGAGAGACAGAGAAAGAAAGGTAAAATGACGGCTAAGATATAAAGTTAAACCATTTTCTGGAAATGAGTAGCAGTACCTGCAACCTTTGCATTCTTTACTAGATACCAGGCTTTTTAAGAAGCAGTATGTGGGTGTTGCTCGTGCTGTTTTCATTTATTTAAAAACCAGAATTCTCCCTTGTGGGGGGGAGTACAACTGAAAGCCACAACAATTCCTTTTTAACAAAGTGATATGCTTTATTTTCTGCTGGTTTAATTCACAGTACTTATTTTAAAACCATCTGTACTGATCAGAAGCCACGTGCCACAAATATGAATGAGGATTTGGGCAGCAGACATCCCTGATACAAAATCCAGAAGGAGGCTCCCCACCCACAGCTGCAGGAGCTCTGATCACAAGGAAATGTAGGTTCTATTTGAAGATCATGGTGTCTATAGTAGCTGTTTTTCAAACAGAGATGATTTAGTCTAAAACAATTTTGGAGTCAGTTATGTCGAAAGAGAGTCTCAGAAGCAAGTGGGTCCCACTTAGTGGTTCAAATACACCTTAAATTTTACTCTGAAATCAAGTGTCAGCACCTAAGAGCTGACATCGTGTGACTCGACAAGATACACATCTTAGCAGGTAGATCACCACTTTCTTCATTTTTCTTCACAAATGTTGTATGTCCAGATGAAGATGCACCTTGTGTCTCCTACTCACCACAGAACATGGAATTTAACTTTGGGATCCTTCCATCACACCTTATAGCTGAGGTGATGCTTCTTAGAGTCACTTATAGCCAAAGAATGCAGTCCTCAGTTCTTTTTTCCAATGGCTAATAAAACTGTTATCTGTAGCTGTTATCCAGGAGTTAATCCAACTGATACAAATAAATGCTTTGAGGGAGATCTTGTCTACCTAATATTTCCTTAAATGTTTTGGTGTTTAACAAAGCAGCCTTCTTAAATTAAGTTCTTACATAGGCACTAAAAAAAAAAATAAAATGGATGTTTCTCAGAAAATCTGAAGGACTCCTAAAATAGTTCCTGAAAAATAATGACGTAATTTAGACTTGAAAACACCTCAGTTAAGTATCTAATTTAGATGGATAGCATTCTTTTTTTGAAGCAGGATCTATCAGGTAGGATCAGTTTCCTTTAGGATGATCAGTTTGCCAGATATCTCAAATATGATCACTGGAAGACTATACGTGCAATTCCTGGGCTTTAGTTAGTTAAATAGATCAGATCCTGCTTTTATTCCTGGACATACCTAGGAAACTGGTACACTTTTGTTTACATAAAACAAACCTGCTATCAGAAGTCTTTTTCCTATGCTTGCACTTTTTTACATGTCAAATAACTTCTTAAGCTTCACCTTGATAAACTAAATAGATGGAGTATCTTTGTTCTCTAGGCCAGGTTTTCCACACCCGGAGTGCCTGCTGCTGAGATGAGATGAGTGCTTTAAGGTTGGGAGTTGGAAATTCTCACCATATCTCAAGAGGTGGCCTTTATAAAACAGATACCTTTAATGTTTCTTAAATGTTTCAGAACTCAGAGTTCTTCAACCTTTTTAAGAGGAGCTGGCATATGCGCCTGTATATTTAAAGAATGCTTTGCATTAAGTAGTCAATATTCATGTAAATGTCTGAGACAATGTCTGATGGCAACCTGTCTGTTCTTAGGCAAATAAAAATGAGATGGATGCCAGACTTTTTTTGAAGTTCTGAAAGAAACATCTAGTAAACACAATAAATGAGAGAATAGTTCAAAGGAATCTCTGAATCTGGTGTGTAATATCCTTCAAATAATTACTGGTAGTTGCAAGTGGGATAGGGAAGGATAAAAGCACACAGGGTTTTAGCCACCTCAACTTTTACAGTAGAGCTGCTTGAAGACATTTTCCAGAGAGGAAAGGCAGTGTCTCTCCTCCAGTCTGGACTGAATTTGTTATTCACAGCTCTGGTTTAGGGAAGTATTCACGCAAGTTTATTGGAGAGGTGTAAGAGTCAGAGGAGGAACCTGACCTAAGATACTCTGCACTGCCCTTTCAGGAACCTTGACTGTCTACATTGGCTATAGAAATAAGCTATGGCGATGGGTCTGCTCTGAATAATCACGTAGAAGGAGTATTCCTCTTATTCATTATTGGATAGGCTGGTGATTTACCACCAGCCTATGTAAAGGACACGGCAGCGTTGCAGTGCCTGAGGCTACACTGTAAAAGGCATTGCATCCAGTAGGCTGAATCCCTCTCAGCTTTCCCAGCTGTGTGAGCGAGGTGCTATCCCAGCCTGGATTCATCCCAGGTAATCGAGGGGGGCAGCTATACTGTACTTGGGCAGGAGGCAGACATTGCTGGAGGTGATGCAGAAGGTGTCCCTGTCCCAGGAGAACAGAGCGACTTGCTCCTAGTCTATGCACCTTGGCTAAGTCAGGCTCCTACTCTGAACCACCTTCTCAAGGAGATCAGTTTGGTGAAATAGCGTCAAAGCAGCTGATACAATGCAGAAAAGCAAACACTGAAGTACTACAAGGCAATAATAGCCAACTGTCAGAGCCGCATTTGCATTCAGCTACTGACACTTTCACTGTTTGTGAACCATCAGTGTGTCTGATCCCCAAATCAATCCTATTATTTATCTGGGGAAAAAAATCTCCTCTAGTGCATGGGATACATAAATCCTTAAAGAAAACTATCTTATGTAGTAAGAAAAGGTTTATTGATAGTATCACAGTTCTCTTTACTGATGATAAGATATTTTGCTCCCGGGTGACATTTTCTTCTGGGAGATAAACGATAATATAATACCTGGCTAAGTTCATATTAGTTGTTCTTTCACTTCTTCTTTCTCTTGTTTCTTGCTATTACTTTCTTCTTTCCTTGCTTGTAGCTCCTGCTTTTAAACTGTCTTTAATTCCTGACACTCCATGCTCATGGGAGTCCCTGCACTTTGAGAATATTTGACATTCAGGAAAATACACTTTATATGTTAAAAATCAATGGTGACACAATATTTACAGCCCAAAGGCCAAACATTTGTGTTTCTTTATAGAGAGTAAGTGCTTGGAGACCAGCTTTGTGCTGCTAAGCTATAGACATCAAAGAATAATAATACCGCAATTTTAAACTCAATGGCTTGAGTGGGTTCCAGCATGGTTAAGTAAGGGACTAGCTGATTTTATGGATGCTGATTTTATGGATACTCTTAATACAGAGATGGATATAAGCATTATTTTTTGCCTGAACTGCGAACAAACTGTCTTTGTCTAAGAAAAGGTCATCTATTCTCTGCTAAATATCCATATAAAGTCTAAAATTATAAGACAATACTATGAAAAAAGACGGATTCTTAAAAAAGGTATTTTTGTTGAAGACAAAATTAATTCCTTGCAAAAAAGAGGCCATAATGTGATACTGTTTTCTCTCTTTCTCGCTATTTATATAATAAATATACACCATTTCTGACAGCTTGATTTTTTAACTGAGAACTGAAATCAAAGCTACTTTATAGAATCAGCCTCTCTAGCATGATAGGCCGTTTGTCATTTTAGCACTGTTTATAGACATTTGTTTTATAATCCGGGCAAGATTTATAATGTTTTCAATTGGCATATTTTACTCTAATAGGCTTAATTTTGGTAGGTGAGACACAAACACTGCAAGGCATTTATTACATCATTAGAAATTGCACTATGTATCTAGGGAATGCAGTGTCGTTTGGTTTGCACGTTTGACCCCTGCTTGTTATTAGGTGCACTTTAGTAAATCAGCAGAAGGAGATAGGTCACTAACGACTATTACCAAGCTAATAATAATTATAAGGGAAAAAACCTGTTATTGATGTTTCAGACATCATTTCGTATATGCTATTCCTGAGACACTCTTTTGTGATTTGCATTATTAGGAATGAACTTTCTTTGACCTGTCACATAACGTAAGATAGACTGTTTGGCCTGATAGTTACATACTGTCCTTTCTAATGATGAAATTATTGTATTTAACTCTTTGAATGGATTTTTGAATGATTTTGATTTGGTAGTTCTAGAATAAATTAAAATAGAGGAGATAAATTAAAAATAGTGCATATGAGAAAAAAAATCTCGATAGATAATAGGAGGACCAACCCAATCTAGACAGTATTTTGAACCACTGAAAAGTTATGTTACTTCTGAGCAATACATATCACAGGAGATTTATGATAGTCTCACCGTCACTCTGAACAAAACACATATGTGTAAGCGTACAAGGAAATGCAATGACTTCAGCAGGGCTTGTACTTTAGGATAAATTCTCTGACCTGTGCAACTAGTGGCTATTTTGCTGATTGCGGTGGTCTCAATAAAGCTGAATAGCCAGAAGCATGTGGAAAGAAATAGCTTGGGTAAGTTTGTATATACAAAGTTGTTTCTTTCTATCTTGTGGTACTATTCAGTCAATAAAAGCATATCTTTACAAAAGGGTGTTTACAAGAGGTATTTTGTTGCTAATTTTGTTCCATGTGTAAAGACCTAAAGTCTCAGTCAGGGGTCAGTCTATCAGGTTTGCGATATGGGACATGAGCGAAGCAGAAGATTTCTATTTGCCAGATCCAACACTGCAACTGTAGCTCAGAATACAGAAGCTCACTGGGAAAAACATCACATCATTTACATCCAGCATGCAGCAAAATCTCACCAGGCAATCTCAAGGCAATCTTTCCAAAGTGACTGAGTGACCTTAATGGTTCATGAATGAGGAAGGACAAGGCTGCTGGGACCCCTCCACAACAGGGACCTGCAGCCTGTGAACCTGGGAGAGGGGAACAAACCAGTCTTCCCTCAGTTTCTCACCAAAATACAACAGAATTCCTTGTTTATCCCAAACATCCTCTTCCAGGCTCTGCAGTTCAGGGTCCTGGTACAACTGTTAGCATCAATGTTGTGGTGGTGGTTGTGATTGCTCTGTTGGGTGGTGGCCAAGGCTCCACATGACTGGCTGTGTGCTGGTATGGGACTGGTGTGCAGGTGAGGGGCCTCTGCTTGGACCATCTGGCCATTTCCAACCCCACAAAAGAAGGTCTGGCTGACTAGGAGCCCAAAAGTTAGGGTGCAATTGGAGCTAGTCAGTAAATCACTTTTCTTTAGTTACTGCCATTTTTGGTAAAAAAAAGAAAAAAAAAGCTTTCCTTTATTAATAATCCATATGAAACATTAAAGCAAAACTAACAATAAAATGGTGAATTGGCAGCGGGGTGTGTGTGTGTTCACTGGTACTACTGGCACCAGTAGAAGATATGGTTACTTAGACTGGAAATCCTTTGGCTGAGAAAATAGATCACCTAAAGGTTATAAAATCATGGTGGTATGGAGAAGACAAATATGTTTATCATCTCTAACAGAAGAATTAGGAAGCATCAACAAGCCTAGCAAATAGTAGGTTCAAAACAGAGAAAAGAGGTGCTTTGTAGCTGTGGAACTTGTCAGTCAATGTTGTATATGCTAAAAATGTTATTGGTTTAAAAAAAAAGAACAAAAGAATGGAGGAAAAGTCTACCCAGGACCATCAGATCAGTCTCCACTTGAGAAATCACTGGTGACTGTTCTGGAGAAGTTTTATTAGCTGTTGGCCCTGTTGTATCATGGTTATACTCTTCGTTGACAACCACTATTGGCCATTTCTGGAGGCAAGATATTTTGCTAATTGGGTCTTTGGTTTAGCTGACACTGCATTTCTCATGTTCTTATGCTGATCTGTGTCATAAAATAAAACATTACAAAACCATTTCTTTTCTGTAACTTTTCAAATTTCCATCTGCTCATTTCTTCCTTCTCTCTTCCCCACCCCAGTTTCTTGAAAGTGCATCTGTGCCTTTTATTCTGGTGTGGAAGTATATCTTTCTCAATATATCATGCTGGTTTCTCACGGTTTGTCTTCTCTAGGAAAAAAGCAGACAAGCAGGGTTTTTTTCCCATGTGTTTATAGTTGTGAGAGTCCAACTACAATGAATGAGATTTCGGAGAGCAGCAGCATTTCTGTTGCCATACCAGGAAAAAAAGATGTATTCTCAGCATGTTAGTGAATATGTGGTAAAATCCTAAGGAGATGAAGGCAAGTCTCAGCAGAATTGAAGTAACAGCTATATTCCTGTATAACATTTTACATGCTAACACGTTTTCAATTCAAAGATGACTGTGGATTTTACAACATTTCAACCGATGTATGATGAGAAGACAGAGGAATGAAGTCCTGGTCTAAAGATAAGGGATCTCCGCAACGCTGTGACTTGCCATGCTGGATATAAAACATAATGCAGATAAAAGCCCATAATGCACAACACCGGCTGATGGTGACTAGGGAGGGGGGAAGGAGAAATGCCAGCACTAGCTGAAATTTCACTCAATTTACACAGCAAAACTCCACAGATAGGTCTCATTTCTTGCTTGCTTTATGTCATCATCCTAGATTTGATATTGCTCTCCATGACAGGTTACATCATTATAGTGTACCTTTAAGGCTCACGTCAGAGGGAGCAAGTAAAAATGAAGATTGCTATCTCTGTTTCGCATACACAGCAGATTTCTTTTTTCATTCTCGTGTTAAAAATGCACCTCGCTGGCAAGAGGAGAGGGAAAAAGAAGCATGAGTTAGTTTACTTAAAGATCTCAATATATTTTGTTTTCAGCAGAGTAAGTTTCACCTGGAAAGAAAAGAGTTTGCAAAGGTTCAAAGAGCATTGGATAAGTTCCTTGAAAAAGAAATAAACTGATGCTTACTAGAGACATAGAATCCCAGATGATTTGGGGAAGTCCCATAGCTGGAAGCAGCTGGGGACCAGTAGAGGGCTAGGGAAAAGACCCTGTATGTTTGTACACTTTGTCCTCATAATCTTTCTTAGGCATACATCTTTGGACACTACTACAGTCCAAAACTGTAGTGTCCACAAGCTACAGGATGTGGCCCTGGGCTGGCCCATTCGGACCTTTCTAATGAGGTCCTGTCCCCACCATGGACTTCAGGACTTGGGGATGAGTACAAGAAACATTTTAATTAGTAGCCACATGAGGGGAAGAAGAAAGTAGTTGTAAGAAAAGGGCCACCTTCTGAATGGTGCCCTAGGAGCAGAATTTGCAAGACTGACCTCAGCACACGAGCTCTGCACCCAGTGAACGGGGGAAGGGTTCAGGAAGATGCTGGTATGGTTCCACTAGATAAGGATCCACTAGAGATGGAGCAGGCAATAGTGAGAGGCACACATGTCAGACCCCATCTGTCTCCTGCGTGACACTTCTGTAAAACTGGGATTTGAAACTTGAAACATTCGTGAAATTAAGTGACCAGGCGGGATGGGGAGTCCTCCAGGGGTTAATTCCAAGGCATCATGTGAAATACATACGCACTCCTCAGGGCACGGACCAACGTTTCAGATCTGTTCAGTCTCAGGTGAACGCGTTGCCACCGAGCCAGAGCGCTGCGTACTCATCCGCTCGCTTTCCATCCCGCCTCGTGCCGTTTCCACGCAGTGACCTTCCCTCCCCCCTCCCCACGGCTCATTAAGGAGCAGAAAATACTCTCGCTAGTCATAAGGTTCGCACTCTCTGCCCACGGGACTCTTCTGCAGCGGGGCGGTGTAGGATTGCAGCCGCCTCAAGCTACACCCCGGGTGTCCTCTTTCTGGCAGGAGACCTCTAACCACTAGGCTATTATGCAAAATAGGGGCTACACCACAGTAATGATAATGTGTGAGTTAAAAATGGTTGATGCAAGCCTAGCAAGTGAGATTTCCCCGGAGACGTGAGTGCTGCCGTGCCTGCTTTCTGGTTCTGAAGGAGCCAGGGGCAGGACATAGATAGACACCTCCCTTAGTCATCGTCGAGGAAAGGACATTACTCAGAGTTTGAGGAAAGGACATTACTCAGTCTGAGGAAAGTCAGGTTCCCGGGGTATCTCAGGTGAGGCAAGAATTACCCAAATACCTGTCCTCCATTTAAGCATTATCAAATGATTAGTTGTTTGTCACCAGGAACAATTAAGCTTGTGTCATAGGGTGTTAGCTAGCTGGCTCCTCTTGACAGATTTTTTTTCTTTCTTTTTTTTCTTAATCTTACTTGTCCTTCACTCTCCTTTCTGGTGCATAATGACATTATCTCTTTTCCTTCAGCTAATTTGAGGCCCAACCACCTAATTTCTGAACCCTGGCTTCTCTTTTCTCCCCATCGCAAATGTGCAGGAGCTGACTGGGGGCTCCAGTATACCAGAACTGAAATTTGGCTGATGTGCAATGAACACTGACAATCTGATTAAAATTCATAGGAACCAGAGGCACACAAGGCCAACTTTTTGGCTACTTCCAAGCCAGCTTCTGAATTCATCCATGTATTTGACTTCATACTTACATGGTGAAAAGGAATTTGTGCACGACCCTCAGACAGATGTAGAATAAAGAAAACTGTCACTGAGTATATAGTTAATATATTCCTTTACTGAAGTTGCTTTGCATATTGTTGATCACAGACTCATTCTGCTCTAGGTTATACATAAAATCCCCCTCCCAACCACACACACACTTACATACGAGTATTTTCTGTAATAGAAAACTTAGCACTCTGCTTCTTAATGAGTGGTGCTGATGGGAAATGACCCCTGCTTTCCTAAACACACAGCAATCTAATTTGAACCTGTGTGCCAATTACTGGCCTCTGTGGAGCACTTTGCTGTGAAACAATCAAGTCACAATAGGATTAGAAAGCGTTGCAGGGAGACCACAAGGGAAAGCAAACACAGGCGTAACTGCAGGTTTATTCCTTTAAATTGTCTGTAAATAGCACTGATAGCCTCCTCAGTGCCACCTAGGTATTGTTTCTATAAATCCTCTGTAGGTACAATCTAAAATGAATATAGACAATGAGTCTTTTATTGCATACCAACCTTACTCACTGAGCTGGTCTGTCCTCATGAAGATTGTGGGTGCTTACCTAAACATCCTCAGAAGATAAAAGTAAACAAAGCAGGACAGACATCTTGGCTGCCTCAGAGAAATCTTTTTTTTTTTTTTTTTTTAATTCAGACAATACATTTTAGTATTTTTGTTGCTAAATGATAACTATAATTCCTCTGACAGCAGCCATACTTATTTCTGGATGTGCATGGATAGATCTGGCAGACAGAGAAGGCACTTTCCGTTCCACTGAATTAATAACCTTATTCCAATCCTGAGCCAACAGGGTAGTTTAATATGTGGCCAATCCTCTGTACTTCACCAGAGGCAATGTCCTGCCCAGTATCACGAATGTGCTGACTTATCTTGCTAAATCGGATCTGCATCTACAGTTATGCCCTTCAAGTTTTCTTCTTACCATCCTTTCAGTCCTGTGTGTCTTATTCTGGTTGCTTATTCCAAAATAGAAAACGTTTTGCTGTTTCTTTTGCACAAGACATTATTTATCCTGAACAGGACTTGCAACCATAATTATAACAACATCAACAACAAAGAGAAAACACTGGATCTACTGCATTCACTGATCTGGAGACTGGCAGTTTTCAAGGCAGAGTGATGGATTGCTTTTATTTTTTGTTTAATTTGAGGATAACTGTGTGGAAAGAGATTTGGTGAGAACTTAGAAGTGTTGCTTCTTAAATCGGCAAGAGGCTGCCAAGCACTAACCTCCTGGCTCTTGACTTCATGGCAGGAGGTTTCTCATGGCTGGAACCTGCTGTATCCACACACACCTCCCCATACGCCATATCCCTCAGCTTGCTCACTGCACCAGCTCTTCCATGTACCAGGCAATACTTGCAGCCAAATATAGGTGGCTTGCTCCTGCACTGGTCAAAATAAAATTCAACTCTTTATGTGAAGGCAACATACCAAAGGAGATTTTGAGGGGCCAAGGCAAAGCGGAAAGGTGACGGAATCCTCTCTTAACCCAAATCAAAGTTACGGAGATGTTGCACACATATTCCATAGGCGGTAATACAGCATCCATCCGGGCTGCATTAGAGATGTTAGCCATCATGCATTAAGGCTTTTACCATCAGGTTTACAGATCTCATTACATGCATCCATGTTCATGCCCTGGGCCTTGGCCCCTTGACACTTAGCTTTGTGTCCAGCTTGTGACATAAGAGGACTTGTGCCTCACCCTGTGACAGGCAATATATTCACTGCTGAACCCGATGGACACTGCAAATGATTCAATCTGCTTCAGTGTAAATACGAATTTAAGTCACAGAAGTTTCAAGCTACCTCACTGGTCTAAGAGAGGGAGTGGAAAGAGGAGACAATTTCAGATGAGAAGTGCTGAGTAGCAGCGCCTATCTGTGCAACTTGCACCAGGGACAACAAGGCTGGGATGGCAAGTCTGAAAATTGGAGGCTGAGTATGGGCACGGAAAGTTTAGGTGCTAAAGGTGGGAAGAAGGTTAGCCTGTGGGTTGAAATGTTTGCAAGTGATGGAGCAGAAGGAAGAAGTTTTGAGTATAAGGCAACTATATATGGTCTGAGATAATCCCTTTGAGTACAGACAGTGGTATCGCCATCCTATTCCTCTTTTGCCAGAAAACATCTGTGAAACCCTAGCAAACAATACACACACAATCACCCTCTAGTTAAGCCTGTCTGAGGAGAATTGCTTTGGGCTAACAGTTGTTTTGTTGCCCGTATCAAACCCTAACACCTCCTGGCTTTTGGAGTGCTTCACTTTGCAACCCTAAAAATAGCTATTCCCCAAATTCTCAGTACACAGTGTCTGCAGAACATTAGCTAGTTGTGGCACAGCTCCTATACTGTGAACATCTGTGTACAGAATTCAAAGATCAAAATACAACCAGCCAGTGAAGCTACATCTCCCTCTTGTGATGTGCACATGCTCCTTGTTGCTACTTTTGTACAGTTGCCTCAAACTTACTTTCTGTGGAGGCTTTTTTCTCGGAAATATTTGTGTTAACAAACTGGAATGTACCCACGTAACATGACTTACAGTTATTTCTGAATGGTCTCTGTAGATGAGGCCACCTGTCATGGATACCTAACTTAACTCTACAGACTCCTATGCCACCGTTCCAGGGGTCAGTCAGAGAATCAGCTCAAGCAGGCTGTAGCTGCCAATATTGTCAATGAATAGTAATAATTGTGACATAGGTAACATGAGTTGTGACTGTCCCTGTTTTCTGTGGGGAAGTTTCTCTGGCCCAGTTATGCATAACCAGTTATGTTAGAACATGTCATGTTTGGAGCACCCATACTTTCTGACTAGATACGTGCCAAAATAATGATAATGTGGCCCTGAGACTTACTCTTCTCCACCCTTCTACCATTGCACCTTGGGTGTTATACTCAACCACCTTCTACTGTGCATCCATGTCAGCTACCTTTTGAGCTCCTGTTGCTCTACTGTGTTCAGTTAGAAGCACAGACTGTAACTCTGGTTGAACCCTGTGAAGAAGCTTTCCAGTGCCAGGTGGGTCAGGTATGGGAGCCAAAACTCTGACAGATCCAGCAACTAAATGTTGTATGTTGACTTCCAAAACCTAGAAGGATGCCATCAAGAAGACAGGGCAAAGCTTGTCACAGTGTTGCATGATAAGAGGACAAAATGCAATGGGTATAAGATGAAACAAGAGATGCTCAGACTTCATATAAGGAAAAACTTGTTTCCCATGAGGAGAGTCAGGCAGCGGAGCAGGTCTCTCAGAGAGGTTGTGCTTTGTCCTTGGAGATTTTCAATACATGATTGGACACAGTATTTAGCAACCTGGGCTGACCTCAGAGCTGCTCCTGCATCCAACCTGAATGGCTCTGTGATTCTGTGACTGGTACTTGCTATTTTGACCAGCTGCAAGGTTCCAGGTTAACCTGAGATTCCATATTTCTCTTCCTAGAACAAACTTGCTCCATGTTTCAGACAGAAGTATTGAAGTCTTTACAAAACACAATATCTGGATGGTCTGGAGATAATTCGAGTGCCTCAATACAGATGTCTATTGCCATTTAAAATGCCCTTGGCTATCTGGCCTTGTCTCCAGCTGTTACCACAGAAGGGCATTGGTAGTGCCTATGTCATGTCTGCCACCAAATGTCTTGGATACATCAGGATGTTTAAAAGACACCAGCCGCTTGTGCTTAGCCATCCAGATCACTCTGACAGTAACTTCAGCCGACCCAGTGACACCGCAATATTTAGGGGGCAATAACAGCCTGCAGCACCATTTTAGCTCCAAGGCCATTGTTAATCTATACTATTTAAATGTTTATAATATGTACTTATCAATACCAGACTGAACCTTAATTAACCTATCTGTTCAGAGTGGTATGTACTAATTTCCTGTCTATCTTTGCAAATCATAACGTTATTGAAATAAAGACAGTTCAGTTTGGAAAAAAAATCAGCACAAAATTGATCATACACAAAAAATGGTCTTGCTGGGTTGAGCCTTCTAAAACTATGAATATTTGATCTCTTAATTGTAGCTGTGCCTTGAATGACATTTAAAAACCTCTGATTTTATTAAGTTTCATCTTAATAATTTAATTAGATAAAACCAAGATAAGAGGTTTAGTAACATACATTTTGAAATTAATGAGCTGAGTGCCAGAGGATGAACTATATTACCCACTTCAAGTGCACATACAACACTAATTAATGTAGTCTGGCTTTGTTTTAAGTGCATTTGATAATCTGCTATGTGCAGTACTTACTCCCGGTTTAAAAAGGGTAGACAGAAAAAGAAATAAAGAAGACAAGTTCATGCAGTCAGTGTAGGAAAATTATTTTTTTTTTCATAAACGTTTCAAGAACGAAAGGAATATAAGCTTCAGAAGTTTAGAAGTAATTTTATTTTTAACTAGAGAGGTAAGTTAAGGTTAATACTTTCCTTTGGAATATAACTTCATTGAGGGTAGACACGGTAATGGCATCTACAAAGGAAAACTGAAGAAAGGGCATTTTTCTGACAAGTAAGAAAAAATATTTCAAATTGTTTCACAATAAAATAATAAGAAGAGGTATTATAACGGCAATTTAAATGAAAGAAAAAACAGTGATGAACATTTGGGTAACCTTTTTGGAAAAGCTAATGGAAATGTCTGTATTTCATCAGCCTTTTATACTGTGAATAGTTAGCTACATCTTTATGAAGCTACTTCTTTGCCTAAAACCCTTTTTAGAAGGTACTCTATTTTTTCCCCAAATCTACCCAAGGCAAGTTTCTAGGTTTATTCCTGCTATCAGTAGTATCTGTGTTGGTAGGAATTGTTACAGTACTGTCTTTTTTTAGGGTAGACAGGGGATAAAAGAAAGCATAAAGCCTGTAATTCAATCGTGCAGTTCAGGAGATGTTGTGAATACAGGGGAAAAGGTTGTGGGTTTACTGTAATGCTGAGATGGACTGCGAGCCTATATAGTGAACCTTGCTTCTCTCTAATATATGGATCTTTTAAAAGGTATTTATTCCTTGTCCTTTTTATAAATACATATATACATATAAATGTATCTATACACACACACACATATATAAACACACACACCTATTTATACATATATATGTATATACACACACAAATGCTTCCCTTAAGACTGTTCTGCAGTGGCTTTCCAGGCACTAATGGTGACATTGACAATGAATAGTGACAACATCATTCTTAATTCAGGTGAGAAACTTGGCTGGAAAGTGTGTAGTTTGGGTCTTTTTCTCAGCAATATGGTAACAGTGGTAACAATAAGGCTCTGCTCAGTTGAAACTGAGGTTATCTTTCCACCAAAGCAAAGGAGGAGCCAGGAAGCCAGAGAGAGGATCTAGTTTATGAGGAAGTTTGTGAACACTCACTCAGAGCCTGTTTGAACCCTCCTTGCCTTTCTCACCTTGCACCCAGTGAACGCAAGTTTTACTGTTTGTCTCATAATCTTTGTCCCACAAATAAGCAAAAAAGGATGGGCTTTCATAAGAGGACAAAACTACTTGGATGCTCAAAATTAGTGCCAGGATTATGCAAACCAGGGCCTTTGTTCTTCTCCTTTTTTTGGTATTGTTATAATCTGGTTTGTTGATCAAAGCCATCTGTCAGCGTGCCGCCACCATTCAGTGAGTTGACCCCAGAAGAGGAAGCAGTGTAGATGTATTAGTGCAGTGAAGGGTTCAAACTCATTAACAGAGTCACTGTTGTTTAGTCTAAGCCCCCAAATGTGTGGAGGTGCAGCTACACAGTTTGTGGGCCCTGGCACATATCTGGACAAATGCCCACTATGTGCCTGGACATCTATCTGGGATGTCTAGGTTGGCATCCCGTTGTGCCATGTGTATACAGCCTTTGATCTTATGCTCCACAGAGTACAGATGTTTCTTTTTTTGTGTTTTCAGTGAAGGACTAAAAATGCTTGTGGGTGCCTTGAAATCAATGTTTACGATGGTAATATAGTATGAAGTCCACAAGTTTGAAAATTGAGCCCTGGATTGCATGAATAATACATCACTTGATAGCAACAATACTGGAACTGGAGATGATATAACAAGCAAATGTTAAAAACCTTCAGATGAATAACCAATATGATGCAGATGTTGGCAAACTGTGGGACACGAGTGAGGAAATCAGAAGGACGACATGAGATGTTCTGAAGTGTTATCTCACCCAGACATCATGGGTGTCCAGGAGCAGGGGAAATGAAAATAAGTAACTGATCTGCATGGCATAGACCTGAGGCCATACAGAAACATCGCATCTTCTGATAGAAAAACGTCTTTGGAGGGCATATAATGACAGTCTCTTTTTAGCCTCCACACTCCCTGTATTATGACCAGAAGCTCAAAGTGGTGCCTTGGTTTGCACAATTCCTAGCAGAATCTGGAAAATATACCAGACCTCTGACTCTTCTGTGGACTTTTCCACAGTAAAGTAATGCCCAATAGTTAAGAACAGCCTGTCATTTTCTTACAAGCAGGTCCTGTGGCATGATATTCCAGTAGTCAACCTGTTTACTTTTTATTGCTTTGCATACTTCTGAGAGAAGCATTTAGTTGTGCAATTAGGCACATGTTCTTCAAGCCCTCCAGCATATGATGCATAAGATCTCTCTAATCAAATACCACAGAAAAAAGGAAGGCAAACTTCTATTTTCCCCTCCAACTGCTTGAACAATAGGGATACTCCTCAGTAAGGTGCATTCCAAGATGAAGGGAAAACTCCTTGTTAAAAGTTGTTAATATAAAATTACTGTGCATTGTTCCAAGTTAGCACGATACTATCACTTTTTTAATTTGGTTATGGGTGGAAAAGATGGAACAAGCAATGGACAAATTCACGACCTAGTTTTAATATGAGGAATACCAGTTTTCAGTTGGACCACAAAGCAACATTTGCTCCCCTGCAAGTAATGAGGACTTTAAAATGATAAAACCAACTTCTATAAAAAGTAGTAGTAATAAAAATAATAACAATAATGCAGAAACAATAATGCATAATAATAATGAAAAAAAAAAGCTAAGCAGAAAGAATGTATGCTTTGTTTTAATAAATTTTTATAACAGTTTTGAAACCCCAAAAAGCTGGACTTATAATGGAAGTGCTGGCAGACCTGTAACTATACTGGTGTGAATGGGGCTGCTATAATGAGAGAAACTATTGCTTGGAACAAGGACAAGTATATTCTTCTCTGAGCTTCTACAGTCCCTACACCCCTGGAGTACCATTCAAGACAATGATGAAATGTGGTCTCAATTCCCTTATTAGCTGTAAGACCTAAAAATTATATGTGCAATTAAAAGGCAAAATGCTGATATTACTCATAGGAAGCACTTTGTACATTAGCAAGGTACAAAAGTCTGCTGACACTTTGCAACAGAGAGAGTCAGCAGGGCAGAAGATTAATAGACCCTCATAAATTTGCAGGGTGAAAACAGTAGATGGGGCAGAATAAGCATGTTGTGTTAGAGATAAATAAAGGGCATGGTCATCATGACAAAACATTTAACAAGGAATACATTCCCTTCTTATAGACAATTTGCTGGGCTAGCATTAGGCTGCTTTATGTAACTACATATAATTACCTCACAGCAGTTCCAGCTAGTATCACAAAGACCTCCTATCATTTCAGGCAGAATTGTGTCAGGAAGAAGCCTTTTAAAATGAAATGGGTTGCCTTATTTTTTCTTTTTCTTTTCTACACAACGTTCCTGTCATGTCTTTCTGGCCACAGGCTTGTCCAAAGAAATGCCAGTTCTTCCAGATCTTTCTCACTATTTGGAGCGAAGAGTCTTCTTGGCTTTGCATGTGCAAAATGAGAAAGCAAGCAGCTTCTATTAATTAGTGTACATACTGTATCTTTCCTTGAGTCTACGAAGGGCACTTCATTTCACACCCAGGAAGGACTGGGGAGTCCTGGTGGACAACAAATTGACCATGAGCAAGCCATGTGCCTTTGTGGCCAAGAAGGCCAATGGCATAGTCGAGTGCATCAAGAAGAGTGTGGCCAGCAGATCGAGGGAGGTCATCCTCCCCCTCTACTTTGCCCTGCTGAGGCCACATCTGGAGTACTGTGTCCAGTTCTGGGCTCCCCGCTTCAAGGAGCACAGGGAACTGCTGGGGAGAGTCCAGAGGAGGGCTATGAAGATGATCAAGGGACTGGAGCATCTTTTGTATGAGGAAAGGCTGAGAGACCTGAGTCTATTTAGCCTGGAGAAGAGAAAGCTGAGAGGGGATCTCATCAGTGCTTATAAGTATCTAAAGGGCGGGTGTCAAGAGGATGGGGCCAGACTCTTTCCAGTGGTGCCCAGCGACATGGCAAGGGGCAACGGACACAAACTGGACCAGGAAATTCTGTCTAAACATAAGGAAATATTTATTTACTTCGAGGGTGCTAGAGAACTGGAACAGGCTGCCCAGAGAGGTTGTGGAATCTCCTTCTCTGGAGAGATTCAAAACCCTCCTGGACATGATCCTGTGCAATCCGCTGTAGGTGAACCTGCTTTAGGAAGGGGGGTGGACTGGATGATCTTTAGAGGTCCCTTCCAAGGCCTACCATTCTGTGATTCTGTTCTTTTCTTTTGAGGGAAACACTGGACTGAGAGATCTGTGACACAATTTTATCTATCCTGCTTTCCTTCCCAGAAATGGAGGGAGAGTGTTCATTTCAGGAAGCTCTAAACTTTTAGATATGTGCAAAATAGGTATTAAAAACCAAAATTTGAACTCAGTGTGACTAGTCTGCCAAACTTTGTTTTGTCAAAATTATCTTCAGTGTTCTGGTGGTGACGCAACCTAAAAATGTTCAAAATTATGTGAAATATCTGAACTATGATATTTCCGGTGCTTTTTCCTTTCAGACTGGCTGAACTGCAGTTGAATATATGCATAAGAACGAGAAAATAACAGGGGAGAAGTGTTAAACAAACCAGATTAAATATAGAACCATAGGCAAATATAATCATAAATAAAGATTGTGTTGCAGTGACAGGTGCATCCCCAAAGTGATGGAGAGCCAGTGCTTGGAAGAGGGAGGTATGTGTAGCTGGTGTGACTGTGAATATGTGTCAGTTTTTCTGCAGCAGTATTCTGATGGGGAAAGAGCAAATGCCGCTGGTTTTTCTGGTAGATTGCTGTAAGTGGGATAAACCATGGGGAGAGTTTTTTTCTTCTTTTTTTGTCCTTTTTTGTAAAGCATGGATGTGGTTGCCCATTCCTTATGTGTTGCTACAAACCTAGAGCTAAAATGAAAAAGGTAAAATAAAAAAGACGGGCAATCTGATTTTTCTCATGTTTTCATATGCGTAGTTAGTATTTCCTAACACACACGTTTGTATAATGGCTGTCTCATTCTGGCCAACACTACCCTTGATAGCAAGATGTTTCACACCTAAATGTGATATACATGTAGTTGCCAGCTCTCTTTTTATGCTATCAACAAGTGATAAGAGACTTATGTATCACAAAGGCTGAGATTTTTCCACACTTCAGGTGTTAAAAAGGTGCTTTATAAAACTGTAATTCTGGTCTAATCCAAACGAAATTCCATTTTTTTATTTCACCTGCCTACTTCTTTGTGAGGTACCATATTTTCTTACTAACTGTATGAGAAGGAAAAGGTCACACATGAGGTAGGAAGTCATCAACAGGATTGTGTGATCACCAATTGAACTCAGTTCCCTAGTATGTTTTTTCACATTTTCAGGAACAACATCTTGATGGGTTATGGTGGGCGGTGACAGAAACCTCAGAACTGCTTGGATTGCATTTGGAATTTGAAGGGAGTTGTGAAACTGAGTCCCATGGGCTCTGTAAATTGAAGAGTGATCTAATATTGGCAATTTCATTCTTGTAGAGCGATCCTATTGGTAATCAGCAAGGTAAGTTCTTTTAGCTTTCTTCAATGATGGGATAGAATTTGACCTCAGAAAAGTACATTGAGGTTCTTAAGGGAATCTGCAGTCTCATGGAAAATTTGCAAAGCCCTCTCATGCAAAAAATATAATAAACACAGCTCATTGTAATAAACTGCCTATTTTTGAAAGCTTAAACAAATGAAAAGTGCTTTCCTGAAACAGGAGAATAAGGCACATTTTTATTGTAAGATAAGTTTTGTTCCTCAATGATGCTGTCTTTCTGAAGGTTTTGAGGAAGCAGCCAAAATATTCTAGCACTCCTCTTTTAGGGAGGTTTTGCCTTAAGAGACATTTAATATTATGCATCTCCTCTACAAGTACCTAGGGAGTAGAGCACTGCGTTTTGCTTTGTAACCAAATTGCATATGTATTGAATTCACTGACATTGTCACCTGCCAAATATATAGCTAGCAGAGGTTCTGTGACATGAGATGTCTGTCTGGTCTTAGGCCTTTGATGAGATTTCTTTAAAAGAGGGAAAACTAGTAAAACATTTAGAAGTTGTTTTGAAATCACCAAAATAAAAGTATACCCTTCTAACCAAGCCAGTTTTGTAACTTTGCTCTGAACTTGGTTTTACCATTATTTGTAAACAGTAAACATTTTTAAAAGATGTTTTTAAATCTATGAACTAAATAATACACCGTTACTTGGGGAATTAATGCAGTGTGGATTTATTACAAGTGACATAAAAGAATAACTATAACCATTTACATTTTAAATAAGGTTGTTATGCTAAATATAATTAGAGCATGTGTTGATCTACTTGTTCTAAATACTGCTGGCCAAAAGCCTCCCCCAAACCAATATGATGTTCCATTTGTAGACAATTGAATGGTCTCTTTTCAGAGAGCAGATGCCGTTCAGGCAAAAAGTCCAGCACTAGGTCTCCTGAGATGTTTCAAATTTAATTGTTTTGATAAAGCAGTTGAGGAAGTAGGTGATGTTTTCTGGAAGTTTACAACTAAAGGTCAAATTTAAGTGCCAGCCAGTACTGTGGTTTCCAGTGTTGTAGGGTTAAAGAACAGGCCAATGCTGGGCATAACTGAGTTATCAGAAAAAAGATCAGTTTTCAGGTTTCTGCGTGTTTGGGGAATGTTTTCAGAGCCTAAAGGTCCTGAGTTGTAAAGTGTAGATTCAGACTCAAATTTCATGAAGGATGTAAAATTTAAGGGTTTCTGTAGAACCTAATCTCTGAGATGACATCTGGGCATTAGTTTTATTACAGGGCTGGAAGTGTTTTTCATTTGTCAGATTCTCAACCAAAATACAATTACCCTTGAAGCAAAACCATGTTTTTTAGGTACTTGTGATGCTACTGTTACCAGGAGAATTTAGACTTATTTTATTAGGATTTTTTCCTTAAGAGCCTTGGAGTCTGTTGAGTACATCTTGGTACCAGAAAGACACAGGAGAGTCAGACTGAAGTGCAATTTTGGGGAGGGACTGTCTGAACATCTTGATAGTACTATCAAGTTGCCGTATTTTAAATTATATAATTGTTGGATGAAAGACAGAAATCAGAAAAGTAGGACAGAAACCTCTATTCCTTTAACATTTCTTCCACTTTTTTACTTACATAGTAAATAGTTACATCCTAACTATTATAAAAACACTAAGATTGTTGAAGTCATATAAATAAGCAAATAGAGCCTATATCTGAAGCAAGGGAAAACTTTTTCACTAAAGTTAATCAAATATTTGTTGTAAAAGAATGTGGTTAATAAGCATTTTCTCTTGAATAAATTATTTGTGAATGTATTTTTTAATTCAGCTCCTACCAAATAACTAAGTTTGGTAATTTCTTTTGTGACTTAACAAATACATTATTCAAATATATTTACTATTATTTGATCAGCTCTAACTGTGAGCAAACTCCTTCATAAGAGGTTTGGACTAATAATTTGAGTAAATAAGTCTCATTGCTGAAAGGACTACAAAGAAATAAAATAGATAATTTCCCATTGTAGCAAATGTTTACATGTGTTTACATCACACACCGCTCTGCAACAAGCATCTCCTCTGATGCTAGTGAGAATTAACTCTGCACTCCAATTACAGTTGTCTGAAGTTGCTGTGGAGACCTCACGTCAAGAGACCATTTGCTTTTATGGATGCACAAGTTTAGCTGCAGTGGGGCCATAGTCACAGAAGGATTATCAGACCTAAATGGCAGGATTTCAGGACAACTACCTGATTTTTTCTTAGGTTTGGCAGAAGACCCAAACTATCTTATGGGCCAAAGTATAAGCTCTGTAGGCACTGATGGATATAACATGAGCACAGACGCTGCTAGCCATAGTTCTCTGATCTTTTCTGCAGACCAATTTTACCTTCGAATGAAGTGGGAATAGCTGTTATTAATTTCAGTGGAAGCTATTCCAGGTTATGCCAGGGTTGTAACTTGATCTCCACCTTAAGCTGAAGTAATGGGACACAATTTGCTTTTCCAGCTTACACTTATGGCCAAATCAACAGAAGTTATACTATTTAAATGCCCTTTTGATCAGCTACCAACACCGTTTACATGATAGCTATATTGGCCACAGTGGCCTCTAAACCTTCCCTTCTGGGTCAGTTTTCATTCATCTATGTTTACTGAATAAGGTAAAAATAGTAGTTATTTTACTATTTATTTGCATATAGATGACAGATGAATTGAATTAGTCCTCTGTAGCTCAAGCATACAGACTTTTTGTTTAGCAGGTGTTACCACTTTAAGCAGTTATTTTTTTAATTTCCTCTTCCCATATTTTGTGGATTTCGTATTTTTCAGCAGTTTATCCTGCATGGACAAAGCCTTCATTGTATATCAACAAAGTTTATTAAGATAATACTAAAGCACTATAATTACAGTAGAAAAATGAAATGTAACATTTACATTTACAGCCTGATTAGCAAAACCTTAATAATATCTGATTAGAAGATATCCCCTGTACAATCACTGGGCCAAATTCCAAAATTTGCCTTCTTTTCTAGGCTAAGTTATTACTGAATGAAGTGTGTTTTCCTTGAAAAAATCTGCATAAGAATTTTGAGATATGATCCCTTATGCCTAATTGATTCAGTGCTTTCCGGCAGGTGATCAAGAGCTGCCAAATTGGTTCCAATGAAATGAATGGCTAATCTTCATTGGGAATGAAATCTGTCCCTTGTTCTCTGTTGCAATTAACTAGGCTCCATCAGTGAATGGGAAAAAGGTGAAGCATCTGAAGATGTTAAAAAGTGTTAATTGGTACGAATGTTATGGTAGTGATACAGAAAGAGATACACACTTTGAAAGATGAAATGTCTGAATATCTCCCCCTCCCAACTCTATTTGGAATCTCCCTCTCTTTTTTTTTCCCACATTTTCTTTTAAGAAATAAGTTACTGCTCTTTGTAGGAAGCAAAATGTAAATGTAAATAACATTCTGTGTGTTCATGCTATTAGTTAAACAGTGCATTACGGATTTCTACTTTTAACAGGTACTGTGGAAAAGTGAACCAGGTGTGGAAAGCTGGTAGTTCTTTTTGATAAGACATCATGAGCAAATCCTTATGTACAAAGCCCCTTGTTTGTCTGTCTTGTAAAAACTGAGGCCTAAATTTCCTTCACTTGCATCCAGGCCTAAAGCAGGTATAACACATTGATGGCTGCAAATAAAAGATGGACAATGTATATTGAAGGTTAGGGGTTAAGCTAAAAATCATGGTAAAAAGTTCTATGTCACATTTATTTCACAGAATCACAGAATCACAGAATAGTCAGGGTTG